>JAJPUD010002365.1:239456-327539 GCA_023553655.1 Myrmecobius fasciatus
AGACTTCTCCAATCATTCTCTAGTTGATAAATTGTTCTCCTGATAAGAATTTATTTACTCTTGTAAATTCTTTCATAAATTCTAATCAGTCTAACTTTCCCTATTTCTGTTTACTGTTTCTTTAGATAAATGGACTTGTGTGGTGGCAGGGAGATGCTGGTGAGTTTGCTTGCCATAAATCTTTCCCCCTTTCAATTCATCCTCCATTCAGCTACCAAAGTGAATTTCCTAAAGTGCAAGTTCGATCATGTCACCTCCTCTCTCCCTTACTCAATAAAACTCAAAAGTCTGTGTTTGACAAAGTCTGGCATAATCCAGCTACCTTCTCCCTTTCCAATCTTCTTACTCCTCACCATATACTATTCATTCCAGTGATACTGGCTTCTTCTTGGCTGTTCCACGAACAAGTCACTCCATCTCTCAGCTCTGGGCATTTTCTCATTCTCCAATGCCTGAAAGATTCTGCTTTCTCAGCTCTGCTTGCTGCCACAAGGCTTGAGCTTAGGAGAGAAACCTAGGATTTGACATGTTGCTCTGAGTACATTTGCATAGCGATTATATTTAATTCCATGGAAATTTTTGAAAGGAAATATGTATTATATATGTATATATATACATATATAAAATATACAATATGTATATATGTATGTCTATATATACTCAAAGATATATATATATGCATATGCATGTGTGCATATATATATGTTTTAGAGAATGTATAGAATATAGTTATCTCTTCCACATCATAACTTTCATCTCAAGATTTTAATATATTGTAGGTTAGCATAAGAAATGTATAGAATTGTATAATATCAACCCAAATTTTATAATAATGTGCTGTAAATATCATATAAAAGAAAAAATAAACAATCCAGACTTCTTCTCTGGGATGAAGGGATAGGCAAAAATTTTACGCATGTTTTCTAGACTGTGGGTAGCACTGCAACTTTTACTCCTTTGATGTGGAAGGGGTAATTACACATAGAACATTTCTTAAGTACTTACTATGTGTCAGGCACTGAACTAAACAGTGGGAATACAAATTCAAGCAAAAGAAAGAGAATCCAGAAAACTAGGGATAGCTCCATGAGAATGAAGGCAGGTTGACCCGGCAATTCCAAAAATGGATTCTTCAGGAGGAATTCACCAATGGGAAAAATGGAGCAGGCCTCGTGGAGATATGTTCCTGATTGAACAGGCAGCAGGGGGTAATCTTCTCAGGGTGAGGAGACCTCAGGTTCTAAAGGGACTATTTGTATAAGAATTATTAAATATAGAATTGGTCTAGATATTATTGATTTTTTTTTCAAATTATTGCAGTGAAATAGTCACTGAACTTAATTTAAGAAATGTTTTTACATTATACCCAATATCCTCTGCTTCTGCATGGAGATATTGAGGAACATGTAGCATCAGATTATTTATATATCAATTTTTATCATTTTATCAAATATAAAATATCATTTTAACAAGTTTATCACATAAATATGCTTATTAGCAATAATCAATGGGCTCAAAAATTTCTTTTCCATGTTTAGCATAAGTCTATCATTACAAATAACCATGAATCTACTTGGAAATATTCTTGAAAGTGTGTAGGTTTTTTCAAATATTTTTCCTAGGTTACTATCTCTGGGCAATTAGAGGTTTAATATGAGCACACTGAAAAATTATAAATGTTAATGTTCATGTGTACAATTGGCTATTTTCAAAAATTGTTTTAATCAGGTAAGATTTGCTTTCTCACTTACTCCTCCTATCCCCTCCCTCACCCAATTGGGAACACAAAAAACCCAAAACCCATTACAAACATGTAAACTCAATCAAAACAAATTTCCTCATGTCCAAAAAATATTTGTCTTATTCTGCTTTCTAAATCCTTAATCTTTCTATCCAGAGGTAAATAAGTTTCATCATTAGTCCTTTGAAATAATTTTTGGTCATTATACTAATAATAAGAGTTCAGCACAATAGTATTCCAAAATATTGTATGCCATAACTTGTTAAGCCATTCTCCAATTTATGGACATTCTTTCAGATTCCCATCTCAGCTTTCTATTCCCTGTGCCATCTAGCTGCCTCAAAATTAGGTAATGCTTTAATTTTTTTTTTTTTTTGCTGAGGCAATTGGGGTTAAGTGACTTGCCCAGGGTCACACAGCTAGGGAATGTTAAGTGTCTGAGACCAGATTTGAACCCAAGTCCTCCTGACTTCAGGGCTGGTGCTCTATCCACTGCGCCACCTAGCTGCCTCAAAATTAAGTAATGCTTTAAGTTTTGCTAAGCACTTTACAAATATATCATTTTATTTTTATTTGACCAATTTTTGAAATGGACCTTTGCCTGGAGTCAGAGAAAAAAATGTTTTGAGCCTGGCTGAGGGTTCCTAGGGTGTAATCCTAGAGAGAAAGTGGTTTTCTTATCCTGGGGTTGACTGTGGCCAACTCTGAGATTGGTATGGTTGCAGGAGTATAAGTGGTGAGATAGACTTCTATAACATGGAATTTTTTTTTTTTTAAACTGAAGGCTGAAGCAGAAGCATGAAGGAGTAGTCAATGGAGGACTTAAGGATAACCATAAAGTAAGGATTGGCAGAAAAGCTGGAGGAGGTTTCCAATTCATGAGTTCCAGGGCTAGAGTGAGATTTCAGTGTGAAGAGCTGTGAGTCCATTTTCTCTGATGGGTGAAATAAAGGCTGATCCATACCGTTACCATAATGTACATGAAATCCTTCTATGCAGCCATTGACACTGTCTGTCTCCATCTTCTCCTGGACATTCTCTTTTCTACATTTTCATAGTTCTCTTTTTCCTGGTTATCTTATCTGTTTAATGATTCCTCATTTCCTTTTACTGGATCAATGATCCCACAACTAGTAATTAAGACAGGTTTCTTTCTTAATTTTTTAAAAAGATTTTCATTTCTTTATTTTTAATAATAGCTTTTCTTTTTCTTTTTTTCTTTTTTCTTTTTTTTTATTAAAGCTTTTTATTTGTATAATATATGTATGGGTAGTTCCCCAACATTGATCTTTACAAAGCTTCCCATTACAAATTTTACCCCTAATCCCTTCCCCTCCCCTAGATGGCAGGAAGTCCACTACATGTTAATAATGTTTAAATACTTAACAAGTTGTTGTGCAAGAAAAATCCAATCTACAAGAAAAAAAAAATCAGACAAAGGAAAAACAATGCAAGCAAACATCAATAAAGAGCATGAAAATGTTATGTTGTGGTCCACATTTCATATCCCTTTCTCTGGGTGTATATGACTTTCTTCACTGAACATTGGAACTGGTTTGAAACATTTCATTGTTGAAGAGAGCCATGTCCATCAGAATTGATCATCATATAGTATTGTTGTTGCCGTGTATAATGATCTCCTGGTTCTGCTTGTTTCACTCAGCATCAGTTCATGCAAGTCTCTCCAGGCCTCTCTGAAATCATCCTACTGGTCATTTCTCACAGAACAATAATATTCCATAACATTCATATACCATAATTTATTCAGCCACTCTCCAATTGATGAATAGCTTTTATTTTTCAAAATACATGCAAAGATAGTTTTCAATATTCACCCTTGCAAAACCTTGTGTTCCATATTTTTCTCCTTCCCTTTCCCCTCCCTTAGACAGCAAGTAATCCAATACAGATTAAACATATGCAATTCTTCAAAACATTTCCACATTTATCATGCTGCACAAGAAAAATTGGATCAAAAAGGGAAAAAATGAAAGGAAAAAAACAAGCAAGCCAAAAACAACAACAAAAAAGGTGAAAAATACTATGTTGTGATCCACATACAGTCTCCCTAAGCCCCTTCTGGATGCAGATGGCTCTCTCCATCACAAGTCTATTGGAATTGCCCTGAGTTACGTCATTGTTGAAAACAGTTTAATTCATCAGTTGATCATCACATAATCTTGTTATTGTGTACAATGTTCTTTTGGTTCTACTCACTTCACTTAGCATTAGTTCATGCAAATGGACACGTTTCTTGAGCCATCTACTCTACTACCAAAGATCTCCCTCAGTCATGCCTTTTATAGTTATTGCCAATACCTATGCTTGCTGCTTTGCAGCAGAAATATACTCAATCTCCTCCACGGAGTTTTAATCTAACCTTGGAACTAGTACTTTGACAAGTTTGACTAGTACTTTTGACAAGATCCTGTTCCACCTTTTGGATCTGTGGGAAACTAAGAAGTTCAATGGGAGCTGATGACTGATTGTATTGAAGTTCCTAGAAGTTAGAGGACTATTTAGCCATAAGATCACCAGGAAAAATTGTGGACCTGAGGGGTTGTATATATGAATGAGCTGCTGATTTCCTTTTGGATAGCAAGTGAAAGGTGATGATTCTTTAGTCCCTTCTCCCTCCCTCTTTTTAGAAAGCTGTATGAATTAGTTGAAAAAAAAAAAAAAGGTTGGAAGGCACCTTAAGTTTGGAAGTAGACAAACTCAAATTCTAGTTTTGCTCTTTATTCCCTCTGTGACTTTGGGCAAACTACTTTAACTCTGTGGGCCTTAGTTTTCTCAACTGTACAATGAGTGTATTGTATGGGATAGGTCAGGGTTTGTCCCTTCCAGTTCCAAATCTACGAGGATCTTTGGGTCTGATGTGAGGAAAAGTAGGAAAAAAAAGGGGACCTTGGATAGCAGTCTGCCTTTCCAAAGCTAGAAAGAACGGGAAAAGCAGCAGCATTTCTATTGGGCTTATATCCCAAAGAAATCATAAAGGAAGGAAAGGGCCCCCACATGTGCAAGAATGTTTGTGGCAGCCCTTTTTGTAGTGGCTAGAAACTGGAAACTGAATGGCTGCCCATCAATTGGAGAGTGGCTGAATAAATTATGGTATATGAATATTATGGAATATTATTGTTCTGTAAGAAATGACCAACAGGAGGATTTCAGAGAGGCCTGGAGAGACTTGCATAGACTGATGCTGAGTGAAATGAGCAGAACCAGGAGATCATCGTACAGGGCAACAATACTATATGATGATCAATTCTGATGGACATGGCTCTCTTCAACAATGAAATGTTTCAAACCAGTTCCAATTGTTCAGTGAAGAAAGCCATATACACCCAGAGAGAGGGATGTGAAATGTGGATCACAACATAACATTTTCATGCTCTCAATTGATGTTTGCTTGCATTGTGTTTCCTTTCTCTGATTTTTCTTTCTTGTAGATACGATTTTTCTTGCACAACAATGTTAAGTTTGGAAATATGTATACATATATTCGATTTGCCAATATTTTAACATAATTAACATGTAGTGGATATCCTGCCATCTAGGGGAGGGGTGGGGAGTTGGGGGGAAAAATTTGTAACAGAAAGCTATGTAAGGGTTAATATTGAAGAATTACCCACACATATGTTATGCAAATAAAATAAAAAATTTAAAAAAAAAAAAAGAAAAGAAAGAACGGGAAAAGGAAGTAACTGGTAGCTTGATAAAGTCCACAAAAGAGAATTGCAAAAGCCGGGAGGGGAAGAGAGGGAAAAAGGAAGAGAGGAATGCCTCCCCCTCCAGTCTCCCACAAAATTGGGTCCAGTCTCAGGAAAAGCTCCGCCCCTTGCTTTGCTCCTCCCCCTCATCTCCCTCTCCCTCCTTTACGCCGCTTCCGGTCTCCAAGATTTGATTCTATTGGCGGACGGAAGCGAGGCGGGGAGCCGGGAGGTTTGAACACTACCCGGAGGAGGTGCCGGCTGCATTGGCCTCATCTTTCCGCTTTGCTTCCCCCATAGTCCTTCAACGGTTCGGCTGGTTCGTCTCGTCCTGCTCGCCGCCGCGTCCAGATCCTTCTCTTTTCCTCGCGGGTGAGTGGTCGCTCGGGTCCGGCGGGGATGGAGTCGGGAGACTAGGTGCGGACCCCCAGGAGACACTTTGTAGTGACGCCGCGGGATTAAGGGGACTCGGCGGCGTAGCGGCTCCTCCCACCTGCCAGGCCTCGGGCAGAACCGATCTCTGGAGCCAGTTGGGCCATCTCAGACTAGTCACTTCGTCTCTTCAGGCTGAGATGGAATGGGATTGGGTCCCCAGGATCCTTGTTTGGATCCCAGGAGGTGGGGTGGGAGGGAAAATACATTTTAAAAAGTTTCCCCCCAGGCCTTAAGTGAAAATTAGCTTTGCCTTCTGTTATGACTGTGTGGGCGACAAGACATTATTCTGAGAAGGGATATATAGGCTTAACCAGATTGCCAAATAGGTTCGTGACAAAGAGACACGAAATTGTAATTGCTAGCATTTATGTAGGGCTTTGAGGTTTGCAAACCTTACCTGTTTTAGTAATAACAGCTATCAATTTTAGGGGGCTTTATGGTTTGCAAAAGCGTTTTACATGTCTGATTCAATAATTATATATTTTGCATAAAAATATATATTTAAACATATATTTACATATCCATTATACACATATTTTCTGTATTTTATAGCATTATATATAGCAAAAATAAAATTTAAGGTTTGTAGAGTAGAGTTAACATGTTATCAAATTTAATAACTAACATTTATAGAGAGTTTTAAGGTTTGTAAAGCACTTTACATATCTGATGTAATTAAATTTATACAGTTCTTTAGGGTTTGCTGAGAGCTTTAACATATCCGATTTAATAATAACTATTATTTATGGAGGGTTTTTAAATTTTTTGAGGGCTTTGCATTCTGATTTAATAATAATAGCAATTAAATAGCTCCTTATTTTTTAGAAGGGGTAGTGACGATCTGGTTGAAGTGTCTTGCCCAAAGTCACACAGCTATAAAGTGTCTGACGTCCAATTTGAACTCGGATCCTTCAGATTCCAGAGCTGGTAGGTACTCTATTCATTGGATTTAGCTGACCCAAATTCCTTAAGTTTTGCAAAGCTCTTTTACATGTTTAATTTAATTATACTAGCTAGTATCTATATGTTTCATAACATAAATGTTTTTATCATTTAAGTGCTTTCTAAACATTCTATTTTATGCTCATAACAACTGGGGAAGCGTTTGTGATATTAATCATCCCCATTTTATACAAGATTAAATAGAATGAGAGACATTCTTTTACGGGCCCCAGATTGTACAACTAAGTTTGTCTGAAGCAGAATTTGAACTCAGATTTTTTTGACGGAGGCTCTGAACTGCCTATCTAGATAGTAGTAATAATAATAATAAAAATAATACTAATGGCAGTATTTAATATTTTTGTGGTGCTTACCAAATGCCAAGAACTGTAAAGTACTTTGCAATTGTTATTTCATTATGTTTTCAAAACAACTCTGGGATTATTATTATTATCCCCATTTTATGAGGCAGACAGAAGTTAAATGAATTACCCAGCAAGGAAGTGAATAAGGCTGGATTTGAGCTCAACTTTTTCTGAATCCAGGCCTAACCAAGAAGAAAGGCAGGAAGAATATTCTCAGAGCAGTTTTTAACCTGATGGCTAAAAAAAAGTACACTCTTGTAAGAAAGGAGACTGGGTTCTAGGTTGGATTTTGCCCCTCAGAATCATGCATCCTTAGAAGTAGTCTAGTGGATATTAACTATTGATTCTCTATTGATTTGAACATGTTCAGTGAAATAGATGTGAATAAGGGAATTTAACTAGGTGACTCCAAGATTCTTCTAGTTCTGAATCCTATAACAAAAGTATAGGAAACCATCTATCTATCTATGTGCTTATTTATTTGTTTGTTTATTTATTCACTTAATAGTATTTTAATTGTTTTCCAATTACGTATAGTTTTCAATATTAATTTTTGTAAGATTTTTGAGTCTCAATTTTTTCTTCCTTCCCTCCCCTCCCTCTCTCCAAGACGGCAAACAATCTGATACAGATTATACATGTACAATCATGTTAAATATATTTCCTTATTAGTCATGTTGTGAAAGAAGAAGCAGAACAAAAGTGTAAAGCCATGAGAAAGAAAAAAACAAAATCTTCCAAAAAGTGAAAATAATGTGTTTTGATTCAGACTACGTAGTTCTTTCTTTGGATATGGAAAGCATAGGAAACTCTTTTATGAATCTCTCTTTTTCATTCTCATCATTCCTACTTCTGCCTATTGGAGCAACTAGGAACAGATTTTTTTCCTTCCATGTGAGAACTTTACAGTTATTAGAAATTAGTGATTGTGTTATTTGTTATTCTTATTTGTCCAGTCTAAATGTTCTAGTTTTTATGCCCCTCATTTTTATCATAGTCCTCTAGATAGGCTTTTATTGTCTTAAAATGTGACTGAAACACAGTGCTTGACATGGTATAATGGAATCCTTACCTCTCTTGTCCTGATTACCATGTGGCATTTAAAGGGATTCTATCCCTTTGGCTATTTTTGTAGGCATGCCACCTTGTTTCAATGTTTTTTTTTTTTTTTTTTTTTTTTTTTTTTG
The DNA here is from genome assembly GCA_023553655.1 of Myrmecobius fasciatus. Lineage (NCBI taxonomy): Eukaryota > Metazoa > Chordata > Mammalia > Dasyuromorphia > Myrmecobiidae > Myrmecobius > Myrmecobius fasciatus. The sequence continues at coordinate 247,837 of JAJPUD010002365.1, forward strand.
AACTTGTACTCCACTAAAATAGTTCACATCTTTTCTTTTTAAGCCAAGTATCCCCTATTGTGAATGTCTGTGTTTGATTCTATTGAGCATAAATATAGGACTTTATATTTGTCCCTATCAAATTTTATTTTGTTAGTTTTGGCCTTGTTTCAGCCTAAAAGGGATCATTTAAAATATTGACTCTGTCACTGAGTGAATTAGCTCTCCACTGAAGAATTACCATCCATATGGCGCATAAACATTTCTTCTGTGTCCTTGTCCAAACCATTGATAAAAATGTTGATACCCAGAGATTGTGGCATGTCACTGGAGATTTCTGTTATACTCTTTGGGGAATACTCTTTTGATTGTGTGTAGCCGACTACAAATCCGATTGACAGAGCTGTCATCTAGCTAAGATTTTTTCCCTCCATGTTTTATTACAAAGATGCCATGATAAGAGATTTATTAAATATCTTTTTTTATTAAAGCTTTTTATTTGCATAACATATGTATGAGTAGTTCCTCAACATTGATCCTTACAAAGCTTTCCCTTACAAATTTTCCTCCTAGTCCCCTCCCCTCCCCTAGATGGCAGGAAGTCCACTACATGTTAACTATGTTAAAATACTTGACCAGTCAAATATATGTATACATATTTCCATACTTATCTTGCTGTGCAAGAACAATCATAGCTACATGAACAAAAAATATCTGAGAAAGGAAACCCAATGCAAGCAAACATTGATAGAGATCATGGAAATGATATGTTGTGGTCCAAATTTCATGTCCCTCTCTCTGGGTGTATATGGCTTTCTTCACTGAACAATTGGAAGTGGTTTGAGACATTTCATTGTTGCAGAGAGCCATGTCCATCAGAATTGATCATCATATAGTATTGTTTTTGCCGTGTATAATGATCTCCTGGTTCTGCTCATTTCACTCAGCATCAGTTCATGCAAGTCTCTCCACGTCTCTCTGTAATCGTCCTGCTGGTCGTTTCTTACAGAACAATAATATTCCATGACATTCATATACCATAATTTATTCAGCCATTCTCCAACTGATGAACATCCATTCAGTTTCTAGTTTCTAGCCACTACAAAAAGGGCTGCCACAAACATTCTTGCACATGTGGGGCCCTTTCCCTCCTTTAAGATCTCTTTGGGATATAAGCCTAATAGAAATGCTGCTGGGTCAAAGGATATGCACAGTTTGATAACTTTTTGAGCATAGTTCCAAATTGCTCTCCAGAATGGCTGGTTCCGTTCACAGCTCCACCAACAATGTATCAGTGTCCCAGTTTTCCCACGTCCCCTCCAGCATTCATCATTATCTTTTCCTGTCATTTTAGCCAATCTGACAGGTGTGTAGTGGTACCTCAGAGTTGTCTTAATTTGCATTTCTCTGATCAATAGTGATTTGGAGCACCTTTTCATATGACTAGAAATGGTTTTAATTTCATCATCTGAAAATTGTCTGTTCATATCCCTTGACTATTTATCTATTGAAGAGTGGCTTGAATTCTTAAAAATATGAGACAATTCTCTGTATATTTTAGAAATGAGGCTTTTATCCGAACCCTTAAATGTAAAGATTATTTCCAAATTTGATGCTTCCCTCCTAATCTTGTCTGCATTAGTTTTGTTTGTACAGAAACTTTTTAACTTAATATAATCAGAATTATCTATCTGGTGTTCAATTAAGAGTTCCAGATTGTTGGACATAAATTTATTCCAGATTTATTAAATATCTTGTGCCTCTAATCTGTAGCAGTTCAATTTTGAAATTTATTTCTGCATCAATTCTGTCTCTTTGAGACATTTTCATTTATCAAATGGGAATAATACAAGTTTCCTTTGGAACTCCTAAGTTTGAAGCTGGAAAGGACGTTTGAGATCCATCTCTAATTTTATAGGTGAAGTATTTTAGAGAAGTCAAGTGACACAACTAAAGTGACATTGACAGTAAATGGAAAGGCTAGGCTTTAATTCCAGGTCTATTCATTGTAATCTTGGGATAGGAATCCATATTAGCTCATCCTGATTGTATGATTGATAGGTGGATAGTACATTGATTTTGGAACAAGGGAGACATCCTCATGAATTCAGATGTGGCTTCAGATACTTCCTAACCGTTTGACTCTGGGCAACTCACATCCTCATCTGTAAGATGAGCTGGAGAAGGAAATGGCAAAGCATTCCTGTTTCTTTGCCAAGAATACTCCAAATGTGATAATGAAGTGTCTGAAATGACTCAACAATAATGATTATATGATCATCTCCTTGTTCTTTTGCTTATAGCAGCCTAGGCAGGTATTTGGTCTGCTTTTAATGAATCAGATGGAGCCATTTGTCTTTTTCTAACAGGGTGGAATGAAGGGAGCCCAAGGAATACAGGAAAAACAAATTGATTTCTTTCATTTCCTCAAACTTTTGAGATCCTGTTGTATTTAGGGTTCTGAGAATCATGGAGAGAAGGAAGAATGAGACATGATCTTTACACATACTGAGCTTCTGACTTGTATGTAGGCTTATTTCTGTAGGCAAGGGACCATATTAGAGCCTCTCTTCCCAAGCTCCTTCCACCCCCTCCTGCTTTTTACTCACTCACTGTCTTATCTGCTTCTTTAATTCTAGCTCTAAAAAGCAGCTTCAAGTAGTTCTGTGCCTCTAATCTTGCAACCTGCCCCAAGCCTTCTGATTTTGTATGAACTTATCTTGTGTACTTTTTTGCTCAAACTCATGCACACATGTGCATACAAACACACAGACATAACAGTATTAGAAACAATTTTTAATAAGATTTTGAAGCTGGAAAGTTACATTGATCATGAGAAAACTAAGGCAAAGTAAATTACTTGGCCAAGTTCATATGATCAATAAGTTGACAGAACGAGGATTAGAATCTACTTTTAACTGTTACAAAACACTTCTAGGAATGCAATTCAGAATTCTGCCAAAGCACCTTGTATTATAGTGCTTTATTCATGATAGATATTTGTCTAGAGGCAATGTGATAGCAAGATTTACCTTGTTAGAGAAACAGCCTACTATAAATAACTTGTTTCTCTCCGATTTCTTAGAGGGAAAATGTGGTGGTTAAATTCCAGAGATAATCAGTTACATCTTAAGCCATAATCTTAACTTAGTTTTTATTTAGGCTGTCTCCTTTCCTCATGATGAGCTAGAGGGAATCAAGAAACAAAACCAACCCAAAGGAGCTTCATCCCTTTTATTTTCTCAACTCATTTATTGGTGGAGATGCTGAGTGCAAATAGTGAAGAGGTAGATTCATTAGGAAAAAAGGAAGCTCTGGGTCTGAATGTTCTAGTTTCATGATCAGCTCTATAGCTGTACATCGATATATTGACCATGCATATTATTGATGCTAGTCAAATGATTGATTATAATAGGTAATTATGGGATTAGATCAATAAATGTTTGTTGAATATCTAATATGTGTAAAAAGATTGTTGTGGGCATTAAGAAAACAAGATATTTTTGATCTCTAAAAAGCTTTCTGTTTAAAAGTTCCTATCAACCATTTAGATAATCTTTAATTTTTAAAACTAGGTTTTAATGTTTTTGTGTTATTTATACCAACAGATTGTATGCTTGTTTTATATTTTTTGGTACTTTGAAACAAGCTTTCAACATGGCTGTGGGAGATTATGATGAACTTCTCAAATATTATGAATTATATGAAACTATTGGGACAGGTAAGCCTTGCTTTTTTTTTTTTTGTGGGAAGAAGACTAATGACTTAAGTTTTCAGCATGAGTTCTTGCTGATTCCTAATTTATATCACTGTCAAATGGATAATCTTGTTTTGATGTCAGCAATAGTATATACTTAATGATATCAGAAGAAAGGAACATTAGATTAAACGTTTCTTTATGGAGGTCTGATTTTTAAAGGTTTTAATTAATCATAAATTTTCAGCTATTTAGCCATCCCTATGCATATGTACACACAATTACCTGTCTATTGGAGTGGCCAACCCCTAAGTGAAAATGGTAATTTGATAGCCTTATTTTAATCTTAGTTTTGATGAAACACATCAGAAATTTAGATTGGCTATTATATATTTTTATTTATAGATATAGAGACTTGTATATGTTTGTATGTTTGCATAATCATCATGTGACTTGTTTGTTCACTGTTCAGGATGGTCAGAGTAAATCCTGAAATATTTGGATGGTGGCATTTTGTTATATGCTTTTGATGCTGTAATCCACTGCTTTTGATAGATTGTTTTTGATAGATGCTTTTGATGATTCTTTCTTAGACAATCCCAGTGTGATTTAATATTTTCTTTAATTCTTCACACTTCACCTTTCTTATGCTGCTGCTCTTGGTGACATCCATGTATTCTTGCCACCTTCTATATTGTTTCGTAACTTAAATCCTTCTGTTTGTGCACAGTGAGTTTCTATTCAGTAGTGTTAATTTGATATAGTTCCATCCAATCATATCATTCTTATGAATATGAATAATCACTTTTTGGTACTATAATCATTATCACACTCAATTCTTTTATTATATATAACATGTTTTAATTTTAATCTGTGATTTTTCATATTTCTTGATTTCCGTGCTTGAAGTAGAATAGCAATCTTCTGATTTAATAAATATAGTGAATTGTGAATTGGTAGAACTAAATTTTGTGTTGGGTAAGTGTTTTTTCTTATATTGTTTAAGGTAGTTTCACTGAATAAGATTTAGCAAGTTTGAGTCTTTAGATTATTTTTCAAATGGAAATTGTTTGGAGGAAGACAGGAATATTTTTAGTAAGCTAAATGCTTAAATATCAGTTTAATGATGTCTGTTGTAGCAATAGTAATCAACTGCAAGTATTTGAATATGTATCAGGGCCCTGAAAAACTTGTAGTTGATATGGAATTGCATGATGTGGGATTACAGTTTACTAAACTTGCATAGTTTAGTATTTGTGGATTTTGGCTTGAGTCTTTGCTAGAAAAATTGCTAATGAGGGACATGTATATAATCTTTTCTTTCTAGGTTCCCGTTTTAGGTAAAGTCCTGATGAGAGTAAACAGTCAATTATTTTACTACTAAATGATTAGAGTGATATCAATAATTTGGCATAGTGTGTCCCAACAAGAAACCTCATTTAAAATCCATTTTAGGTATATGTGGAATTTCTTTAGATATAGTGTTTATAGGACTATTTATAAATAGCAAGAGAGTAGGAAAATTCATGATTCTCCTACTCTCCCTGATTTAGATAACTTTTATTTGTTTAACTGTCCTATACAAAATATTGATCAAGATTTTGTTGTGTTTTGCAAGATTGTTGCTTATATTTACAGCTTTATTAAAAGATGAATTGATGTTGAAAGTGTTATTAATCTTCTGTCATTGGCAGGTTATTCACAAACTTCCCCCCTTTAATAAATTTTTTATTGATTTATTTTGTGCTTATATCATCTTCATTTACAATTGTATATTTTTACTATCTTTTATAATAATAAAACCAAGAAGGGGAAAAAGAAACATTTCAGCAAAACTAACCAATGGATTGATGAAGTCTGACAGTACATGCAGTCTTTTACTTCTGTAGTCCTCTACCTCTCCATAGTCTTCTCTCTTATCTGGGACCAAATTTGATCCTTATAAATACACAATGTTCAGTTTTGTTTATTTTTGCAGTTTGTTTATACATGTGTTTATATATACACAAAATATCCTTTTCTATATTTAAAAATATATATGCTTCTACAGTATTAGTTGTAAAGCAATTTTCTTTAAAATGAGTTCTATATACCACCTTGAAAAACGCAGTCCATCAATTTTTTTTTTTTAAATGAGGAAAGGTTTAAAATAGTACCTAGTATATACCCAAATATGAAGAATCAGGATATAGTGGTGAAAGGTTGAAACTTCCAAGTCATTGAAAAATGATTTAACTTCTTTGCCTGAAGCCTTAATTCTGGAAATTCTATTTACCTAAGACTTCCTAAATATGTTTATTTTGAAATGTTAACTTTTTTTAAAAATTCAGGTGGCTTTGCAAAGGTTAAGCTTGCCCGCCATATTCTCACTGGAGAAAAAGTAGCAATAAAAATCATGGACAAGAATACACTAGGGGTAAGTGATTTTTTGTTTTTGTTTTCAAATTTAATATTAAATTAACCTTGTAAATCAAAATATGATTTCTAGTGCTCATTGTGTAGGGATTTGTGACATTAAATAGGAGGCGAGGGTCACCTTGATTGACCAGTTTGATAAGTTAACTAAGAATACTTATATGAACTCTATTTCCATTTGTCCAGCCACTTAACTAAATCTAATTTCTGTATTTTCTGAACATGTGAGTATTTGACTGTTTTTTGACTGCCTTAATTGTTGCCAAATTGTCTATATGTTTCATAAGACAGATTCATGAATCTACCAGGACTTAGTTTATTGTGAGAAATAAAACATTTCATTTTAGCTGAGTATATTTTACTCTATTAAAATGAGGGGATAAAAGCATTATTACAACCCATCACTTCATTTTAGGAATACAAATACAAAGAATGAAACAGTGAATCAATCCCTATATTCTTGAGTACCTTGCAGAAGATTAAAAATAGACATAACTATATAAAATAAATACAAATGATTGCCAAGTATTTCCACGTAAGGTAGTATAGGAAGAAGGGCACTGACAGTTGCTGCATGGTCAGGAAAGACCTTGTAAAAAGTGGCACTTGAACTGGGTCTTGAAGGAAGAGAGGAATTTCTTGAGGAAGAGGTGAGGGAGGTCATTATATAAGCATGAGGGACAATCAGTGAAAAAGCATGTGGGTGGGAGATAGAATAATGTAGTTGAGGAATAGGAACTTTTAGTTTGGCTGGATCACATAGTGTAGGAGGAGAAATGTATATTGAAGCTGTAATTTGTTATTGCCAGATTGTGAAGGGCTTTACAAGCTTAAAGAGATTTATATTTTTATCTTAGAGGCAATGGGGAACTCCTGGAGTTTATTGAGTAGGTAATTGACACAGTTAGATCTGCATTTAAGGAAAATCATTGTGACAGCAGTGTGTAGGATGGCATGGAGTGAAAAAAAGCAGGGATATGAATTAGGAGGTCATTGCAGTAATCTAGGTGAGAAGATAAGAGGACTTGAACTAAGGTGGTAACTTTGGAAATAGGAAAAAAGGGTCAGATTGAGAGATGTTATGGAGATAGAAATGGCAAGTATATTTGTATTGTATTTAATAGTGTTTTCCAGACTTGAAGACTTTTAAAAAGATCTTGACGTTGAAAATAATCTTGTTTTAACTACAGGTTTTTTCCAGCTTGAATCTTACAAATCTATAAAAGTGCTTCAGCACTTGTAGTGTAGATAGCAGAGTAATATTGATGTTTTTTTTTTCCCCAATTGAAAAAGTAGAAATGATTAATTATTCAGGTTCCATAAAGAAAATAACCAATCTAGATTGTTGAGGGTCTGTGGCATACAACTTTGTCAGAGAACAGTCAGATGATGGTTAAGAATCCATTATCAGATAGTAGAAATAAAAATTCTGAATAAGGTGGGAGGGCTGGTACAGTCCTGCATAGGGTAATATTTCCTAAAAGTTTCAGCCAGCGGTGACTAGGGATCTGGCATTCCGTAACCCTTTGCTTATGGTTTTTGTGATGAGTACATGTCAGGCTTCTTGGGTCTCATCTTTCTCCACTTGCCTTTCAGCCTATGCATTTGCTTCTTACCTTGGCTGTTGTAGTGAAGTGGAAGTCAACAAGATGGTACTAAGACCATGAGCTATTGTATTTTTCTATTTCAACTGAAATGAAACATTTACTCATTTAATGTGTATTTTGTGAAATTATAATTTGATGAAAATAAATTTAATCAAATGCCAAAGTGAACTAGAGGTATGTAAGCTTTACAACAGAAGCCCAGAATCTGATTTTGCCATGAGCTTGGACAGAATTCTGTTTACAAAATGGCATAATACATACTGAGTCTTTTTAGATACTTAAAGCATATAAATGTAGAACATTATTTCAGAACAATGTTTCAGATCTATTCTTCCGTGATAAAGCACAGGGCTGTAATTCTTTGACTAAAGCTCCCTGAGGTGTTCCTAGTTGTGTTGGGCCCAATTTATAATTTCTCCCCTAAATTGTTAATCTATGCTATGAGAAGCTACAAAGAGAGTTGGTTACATATAAAATATATTGGGGCAATGGGAGTGCTTTTTATTATAAGTCAGCTAATTCTTTCTGATAGAGTTTTGTGGAACAACACTCAAAATATATTGATCTTACTTTGAAATCACTTAACATCTCTTGCTTGGCTGCTTTTTTAAATTGATGCTGTAGTTCCATTTAGTCTTTTTTTTTTTTTTTTTTGATACTATATATGGTTCTACTTGCTAACTTGTTTTTATGTTTTTAACAAGTCTTCCTGATTCTCCTACATTTTCTACAAGTTCATTCAATACTCTTGAATTGGTTCTTTAACAGTTAGGCTTCTTTCTGGGAGACTTATCCATTTCACTAATTGTACATATAGTAAATTACAGAGAAATTCCAGGGAAATATCACCAGTTTTTGAAGGCCTGTTACACACTTTGCTAGCAAAAGTTAATGCTCCTCAATATGGAGTTAAGAAGCTGAATAAGAGTAGGGAATGATTCCTGGAAATACTAAGAGTATCCATCTGGAGCAGTGTTCTTGGGCTTAGTTGATAGTAGAGAGAAGCTTTATTCTCTCTTAAAAAAAATGGAGGCCTTTTTTTTTTGGTAGGATGGAAGAAAGGGGTATTTGATGGAAGATGGATCTTATAAATGGCTTTTTTTTTTTTTTGCTGAGGCAATTGGAGTTAAATGACTTGCCCAGGGTCATGACAGCTAGGAAGTATTAAGTGTCTGAGGCCAGATTTGAACTCAGGTCCTCCTGACTTCAAGGCTGGTACTCTAACCACTGTACCACCTAGCTGTCCCTAAATGCTTTCTATAAAGGAGAACCCTTTCCCAGTGGTTCCTGTGAATAATAAATATTGGGATAGTGAAAGATCATGGGAGTCAACAATCTGATTCCTGGGATTGTTTATGTCCTGATTCCTTAATTTCTGAGCTTTCTGTCTTGTTCTTTAAATTTTTGCATCTTGGGTTCCACATTTGTAAAATGAAGGGCTTAGATTAGATGATCTTTAAGGTATAAGATTCTGTGGTTTCTGAAAGGATGGGCTTGACTGGTGTAGTAGAAGTATTGCTTTTACTGCTTAGCATTTATAAAGCATTTGCTGGATGCCAAGCACTGTGCTAAGCACTGAGGATATAATAAAAGCCAGCCTCTTCACAATCTAATGGGGTAACCAATTGAACAAACAAGTATAGACATGCTTTATAAATAAATAGGACAAATAGGAAATAATCAGCAGAGAGAAGGCCCTGGAATCAAGAGGTGTTGGGCAAGGCTTCTTGTGGAATTTGGGGAAGGGAATTAGGATTTCTATAGAAGCTACCACCTGCTAATTAAGCATTGTGTTAAGCGTTTTTTTTTTTTTAAACAAATATTTCATTTGATCCTCACAACAATTCTACAAGTTAGATATTGTTATCTCTACACAGTTGAATTAACTGACACAAATAGAGTCAGTGTCTTGTCCAGGATCCCACAACTAATAAATGTCTGAGACTGGATTTGAATTCAGGTTGTTCTCACTCCAGTCTCAGCCCTCTATCCTCTGTTCTACCCAGCTGGGATTTTATCTGGGACCTGAAGGAAGTCAGGGAAGTTCGAAGGTAGAGATGAGGAGGGAGAACATTTCCAGGCTGGGGGACAGCCAGAGAAAATGCCAGCAACTGAGATGAAGTGTCTTGTTTGAGGCTTAACAAGGAGTGTCACTAAATTGAACAGTACTTGGATAGAGTAGGTGGTGTAAAAAGATTGGAATAGTGAAGAGGTTGAGGGAGGTGAGTCTAGGTTATGTAAAACTTTGAATCACAAATACAGGATTTTGATAGGAAGACATTGGAGTTTGTTGAGTAGAGGTTATTTTGGTGGCTAAATAGAGGATAAATTAGAGTAAGGGACTTGGGACTGTTATATCCAGCAGGCTATTGTAGTAGTTCAGTAGTTCAGATAATGCCATGAGAAGATGATGGCATTATCAGGAGAATGAAGGGACCATATTGGAGAGAAGTTACAGAGGTGAAGTCAGTAGACTTTGGTAATAGATTGAACATGGGGAAAAGGATGGATAGTGAGGAGCTGTAGATGACACCTAGCTTGTAAGCCTGGGGAACTAGGAGGCTTTCAATAGTGATAGAGAAATTTGGAAGGGGGGAGGATGTGAAGGAGAATGAATTCAGTTTGCAGTATATTGAGTTTAAAGTGTCTGTACCACATCCAGTTAGAGCTAGTTAGAGACACTTAGATATAAGAGATTGGAGGTCAGCAGAGAGGTTAAGTCTGGATAAATTAGTAGATTTGACAATTATCAGCTTGAAGATAATTATATCCATGTGAAGGAATGTAGAGGGAAAAGAAAAGAGGATCTGGTTTAGAGTCCTGTGAGTTAACCCAAATTTAGCAGACTTGATCTGGATGAAGATCCAGCAAAGGAGACTGAGGAAGACCAGCCAATTTAGAGGAGAACCAGGAGAACCTGAAGAGAACAAAGTATTAAGGTGCAGAAGGTGATTGACAATGTCAAAGACTGCACAAAGATCAAGAAGGATAAGAAGGTCATAAGATTTGACAGTAAAGAGATCATTGGAAACTTTGGAGAGAGCAGTTTTGTTGGAACGAGATTAGAAATCAGATTACAAAAGATTAAGTGGAGAGAGAAGATGGAGTAACTCCAAAGGGCAGAAGACATTTGAAATGATAACAGGGTTGGAAGGATCAAGTTATCAGACAAGGCTCCTACTTTTTGATCTAAGGTGTGCTCCAGGCCATCTCTTTGATTCTTTCCAAAGAGTGAGGTTTTATTGGAGGAAGTTTGGAAGACTTTTTTGAAACTCTGTTAGAGAACTTTTCATTTCAGTGTTGGGGAGTAGGGGGGGAGAGATAAGATTGTCTTGTTAATTTGCTATTAATATTGGACTTTTACTCTTTTACTCTCTCCAGTTAAATTTTATGTACATAGTGTATTTTAATATATCTCTCTATCTGTATTTATAAGTTCTGTTTTCATGAAGTTCTAATAGTAAAAAGTTTGCTTTAACTTGGAAGTTTGAAAATTAAAATTGTTCAACCATTTCTATTTAAATTGTTGGATTTTAAAATGTGAAAATCATGATAGCAAGTGTAATGGTTTATAATTTCAGTCGAAATCTTTTAAGATTTTTTTTTTTTTTTTTTTTTTTTGCTGAGGTTAAGTGACTTGCCCAGGGTTACATAAGTGTCTGAGGCCAAATTTGAACTCAGGTCTTCCTGACTTCAGGGCTGGTTCTCTATCTACTGAACCACCTAGCTGCCCTAAGTCTTAAGATTTTTAAAGAATCTTTCCCTGTAACGAGAACCCAGATGAAACCAAACTTTCTTCAGAAGTCCCAAGGGTAAAAGACCTTCCTTCCATTCAGCTCATGGTATTTTAGCCTGAAATGGGAAAAGAACATCTATATTGGTTTCCCAGGGACAACAAATCAAAGAATATACTTGTAAAATAAAAACAAAAAATAAGCTGGTTGTGTATGGCTGTGTCATATACTTTTGTATGTATAATGCTGTTGTTTATGACCCCCATAAGGAGGGGGAGGAGCAGATAAAATCCCTTTTCTTCACCTTTCCAACCAAATAAACTCAATACTGATTTTCTTTTGAAGTTTTGTATAAGCTATTGTATTCTTTTTTAATAGAAATTGTTTATTTTCAAAATGCACGCAAAGATAGTTTTCAGCATTTACCCTTGCAAAACCCTGTGTTAAAATTTTTTCTCCTTTCCCTCCACCCTCTTCTCTTAAACAGCAAGTAATCCAATATAGATTAAGTTTATGCAATTCTTCTAAATATATTTCCACATTTATTATGCTGCACAAGAAAAATATGATCAAAAAGGGGGAAAATGGGGAAAAAAACAAAAATCAAGCAAACAACAATAAAAAAGGTGAAAATACTATGTTTTGATCAACATCCAATCCCCAAAGTTCTCTCTCTGGATGTAGTTGGCTCTCTCCATTACAAGTCTATTGGAACTGGCCTGAGTCATCTCATTGTTGAAAAGAGCCATGTCCATCAGAGTTGATCATCACATAATCTTGTTGTGGTCGTGTACAGTGATCTCCTAGTTCTGCTTATTTCAGTTAGCATCTGTTCATATAAGTGTCTCCAGGCCTTTCTGTAATCAGATTTTGATACATTTATCAATGAAAGCCAATGTATTCTTTAGATTAGGGGTGCCAACCTCACAAGCCTACAAAACCGCTGTGTACCAGATGAAAGTGTAATTGGAAAATATTTAACAAATAAACATTAAGTATGACATAGATAATTTGTGGTTGGCTTGGTCAATATGTAGCCTGCAGGAATCTGTTTCTATTTAAGTTTGACAGTGCTTGCGTCTGTGGATTAGAAAATAACTCATTAGAAATATAGAAAACATTATTATTCATTCCCTATTTAAAGATGACCATATTCTCTGTCCCTTCTAGAAAGCCTAGAAACCATTATTTTTTGTTGTTGTTGTTGTTTTGTTTTCTTTATTAAAGCTTTTTATTTGCAAAACATGTATGGGTAATTCTTCAACATTGACCCTTACAAAGCTTTCCGTTACAAATTCCTCCCCGCCCCAGTCCCCACCCCTCCCCTAGATGGCAGGAAGTCCACTACATGTTAATTATAAAACCATTATTGTTATGCTGCAGGTGTTTTATAGCATGCCTGAAATTGCTTTAGCATTATAATTTTTGTTGCAGAATGATTTGCCTCGTGTGAAAATAGAGATTGATGCTATGAAGAACCTAAGTCATCAGCATATTTGTCGTCTTTACCATGTACTTGAGACTGACAACAAAATATTTATGGTTATGGAGGTTAGTATATTCTTGAAACTTTAACATATTTGGTAAATAAGAGTTACATATAATTCATTTGCAAAATTTAAAATACTACATGTTGAAAGTGAATATTCATTATGAAAATGGATCACATTTTTAGTTTCAACAAAGTGTCTCTGTTAAATCAAAATATTTAAGTCCTTATTGTGAATCTTTGCTTAGAACTGTACCAAAATTGTTCCCTTGTCCCCAAATAGTAAGAGTTTGTACCCTTTGGTTTGGCACACTAATGAGAAAGGATAAAGGACTTGGGGACAATGAAATGAAAACAAATGAATACACACTCACATATACACTAGAGATACATTTTGGAGTTGAATGGGTATGTGTATGTGCGAATAGAGGATAGAGAGATTAGCTGGGGAAATTCTCTGCTTATAGTTCATATTGTTAGAAGATATCTGATGAATTTGGGAGTTTTAAGAGGTAATAAGTGACTTCAGAAGATTTTTGAATATTGAGTTAGCTAAGCAAACTGCTGGGCTAGGGTATTTCAATCATATAACATGGCTTAGTGTAGAGCCTGTTACCTGGATAAATGAAGGGGACTTGAAACAGATGTGTATGAGATGGGCTCCCAGAAACAAAATGGAACTTTTGGACATAATTCTGGTGTGCTTTGTTGTGGGGACTTGAAGTCCAGGGCAAGACTATTGAACTGATTTATAGTGTGACACTAGGATACTGCAGATTTTATGAAGGATGGTGATAGGATAACAATGAATGGTAAACAAGATAACTTGTGACAACAGCAGTGAAGATAATGAGTTGGATAGGATTAAGAGGATTCATGCTATAGATATGGGGCTGGACTAGATGACTTTTTGGGGTCCCTTCCAGTTTCAAGATTCTTTAAGCCCATAGAGATGGGAGGTGAGATAAGGAAAGGGTTATAATAATCTAGGTGAAAAATAAGCAAGGGTCTGGACTAAGGCTCTGTTACTAAGGATAAGAAGGAGTACAAATATACGAAATATGAAGGTGTAGCAGTTGTAGCTGTAGATTGAGAATGTGGGCCACAAGGAATGAGGATGAATAAAAAATGCCTCTTAAGATTTCTTGATTGCTATTTTGTCAAAATGGAATTGCCTGTTATGAAAGCAGAAGCCTCTCTATATTTTTGTTTATTTTGATTCAATAGGAGGGCAACCAGTCTGAGATGTCAGGGACACAGTATTATATGGGAATGATTTTCATATTTTCTCATTTTATCTGAGGCTCTCTTTTCTTTTGATTGTATTTTTCCCTCATTGGCAATCTTATTTCTATCCTGAGTTTACAGTTTGACCTCTCTTCTGACCTGTAGGTCCATGTAGCATTATAGATTTGGGTAATGTAGCCCAAGTCCTTATTTTAGATACTGTCCCAGAGAGATAAAAGGAAATGACTTCAGTTGTGGAGAATAAAGTTGTGAATTTAGCTCATTTCATCCCAAATCCATCATTCTTTCTATAGTACTCTGTTGTTTTCCCTCTCAGCTCCTTGTTTCTAAGTGTCTTGCTAACATCTCAGACTTAGCCTGACCAAAACCAAGCTTTGCCCTGAAATTTCTTTATCTTCTTGAATTAACTGTGTCACTGATACCATAATTCACCTACATGACTTTTTACTTTTCTGTCACTGTTCATATTCATTTCTTTATCAAGCTCCATGGCTTCTGTGCTCCTGGCATTTCTTATTTCCATGGCCTCTTTTCTCACTGCTGCTCTGTTCCCACCTCATTAGTCTCTTCCTGTTTTGTGGTAGTAGTAACCTTATAGCAACAGGCCCTCTATTCCCTGTGCTCTGCTACTTTTAGACCTCTTTTCCTACAGATTTATCTCCTGCACACATAGATCTAGTTGGGGTTCTTGCTAACTATAGGACTTTGGGTAGTAACTTCTCTTTTCTGTCCTTGGTTTCCTCCTTGGTAAGGTGAAGGGGTTAGACTAGGTGATATTTGAGGTCCCTTTCAGTTCTAAATTCAGGACCTTTTGATAAAAAAAGATTCATTGGGCTTGTTGCTCTTCCATGTGAAGTTGAAGCTCCTGTGACTGATGCTTAAAGCCTTCCTCTGTCCAGCACCACCCTATCAGCAGGTTGTGTCCTGACATTGAATGCAACATTCAATCTGGTTTCTGCTCTCATTTGCCACTTCTGTGCTTTCCCCCTCCCTTTACCACCTGCTACATTCTTATTTCTCCTTTGAGCACAAGTACCATGCTGCCTCCTCAGTGAAGCCTTCATTGAGCCCTGGCTTTTTGGACCTTAGTATTACTTAGTATTACTCACCTTTCTAATATGATCTAATATAATGAATGTATACTAAGTAAATGTCAATTCAAAAGGCGCTATATAGCCTTTAGAGATATAAAGACAAAGAAAAATCACAATGGCAATACATGCCATTGGTATAAATATAGCAGGAGTGAAAGAGATCAGACAATGTTCTATGAAAATTTGAGGACAGAGAATTCTTCTAACTGGGGATTGTGTTTGGGGAGATGAGGTTTTTGTGCCTACACCAAGCCTTGAGTGAAGATAAAGATTCTTAAATGTAGAGGGAGGGGTTATAAGTTCAGGCATTGAAGATAACCTCATATAAATAATGAGTTTTGGGGAACAGTGAGAAGTCTGCTTTGGCTAGAAATCAGAATGGGAAAAGGGGAATAGGGTGAAATGAATCCGGCAGGGTTATTAAGAGCAAATTGTGAGGGCTAGAAACGTCTGGCTAAAGAGATAGGAGGGAGCCATAGGAAGTTTTTTGAGCAGAAGAATGATATGGTTAAGACCTGCCATGCTTGGCGAGACTATCTTGACAACTGAAGTATGGAGGCAAGAGACTAGACAGAGACACTAAGACTAGTTAGGAATAGTTGTGATAATTCAAGGCAGAGACAGGGAAAATCCTGATTCTAGTGGTGACAATGCGTGTAGAGAGGAGACAGATGGGAGAGAAGATCTTGTATTGGAAGAATTGATAGGATTTGGCAACTAGTCAGGCATAGGGGATGGAGAGAATATAGAGGTTTTGAGCCAGGGTGTAATATGTTCTTCAGTATTGTGAAAAGAATGCTATAAACTCTAAAGCACTATATTGATAGGGATTATTGTAACATTAGTAAAACAGATAATTAACAGTCTATTTTTGTCCTCTTATAAACTCTGAAGGTAGGGACCATAACTTATTTGAGCTTTGTATTTCCCTTAGCACTTGGCACACTATCCAGCACATAGTGGGTATTTGTGTTTTTTGAATGAATGACAAGGCCAGATTGATAGGGGGCCCAGTGGATTAAGTGCTGGTCCTGAAGTCAGGAAGACCGGAGTTCAAATCCAGCTTCAAGCTGTATGACCCCTGTGTGACCAAGCACACATCACTTAATCTCTATTTGCTTCAGTTTCATTAACAATAAAATGGGGTTAATAATGGCACCCACCTGAAGAGTGAGAATCAAATAGGAAAATATTTGTAAAGTGCTTAGCACAGTGCCTGGTATGTGGTAGGTACTTTATCAGTGCTTATTCCTTTCCCCTCAGATGGACAGAGAGGGCTTTGTGAATATTCAAAGTGAACAAAGTTTGAGACCATAGTGTGGGGACTGCTACCAGCTAACCAGCCACCTTGGGCAGATTATTTCACCCCTCTTGTTTTTAGTTTTATCACCTGCTATTTTACAGGTGGAATTGAATTAGATTATCTCGGTTTTCTCTTTTAGAACCAATATTCTATTATTTTGGGTGACTAAACCTTTAGAGGGTAGAGATTATTGATTTTATTTACATAGCCATGTATGCTTGAATGTATTTATTTAAAATAAACTAACAACCAAAAAGCAAAAATAAAAACTTGTGTGAAAATATAAAATCATGTCTTTGAAAGACTAATGTCAAAGCATATCTTTAATTGTTCAATGGAGAGATAATGGAGTAGAATAGGTTCTATGAATTTTAAAAAAAATATTTTTGCAACTTTTTCAGTATAGTTTGTTTCCTTTGTAATCCTCTGATTTTATTTTATGCATTTAAGAACATTCTGAGAAGACTTCCCCAGACTGCCAAAGGGTTCAATCACACCTTTGAAATGTCATTGCCCTGGGCCTAGAATACAGAAACATTCTCATAAATAGATCAGACCTTGATTTGTTTTGCTTGTCTATACAAATTTGTTATCAAGGAGGGTTTTGTCAAGAGAGGAAGGAGGTGACTTTTGTGGGCAGTGATAGACGTGGGGGGAAAAGCAATAAAGCATTTTAACACTTACACAGGAGAATGGGAGTAGAGTACAGAGTAATTTGTTGTTACCTACATAAACTCATCTATATATCTATATGAAACACATATACATTTGTGTGTATGTATCTATATATTGATGTGTGTCTATGTATACAATATACACATCTATGTCTGTGTATGCACATGCATGTACAAGTGTAAACTCCGTATGTGCTAGAAAGTTTCTTTTTAACAGTCCTTTTCCTTCCAATGTTGAAATGTGTTTGATGTTGATTGGATTAAAAACAAAACATGCAAAAATATTGATAAATGTGGGAAAAGGAGAATGTCTATAAATTGCTCTGTGTTCTTTAGAAAGAAAGCACTGAGTTATTACACTTTGTTTTGTTCTTGTTACAGTACTGTCCTGGAGGAGAGCTGTTTGATTATATAATTGCCAAGGATCGTCTCTCAGAGGAGGAAACACGTGTCTTCTTCCGTCAGATTGTGTCAGCTGTTGCTTATGTACATAGTCAAGGCTATGCTCATAGGGATCTTAAACCAGTAAGTGACTGTTTTACAATCAGTTTGACATTGAGCTTCAAAATTCATTTGCCTGTGATTATCAGATATTCAAAGTCAAACCTTTCAGTCAAGCCATTGTTGTTTTCCAGAGAAAATACGTTTATTTATTTAGTTTATTCCATTCCTCAGCAATTTGTTCTGGCATTACACTGAAAAATGCTAGGTGTATTCAGGATTTTAGTGAGTGCACATGGACAGGCAGAATTCATTTCATGGAAGATACTAAGTGAATCTCTGGAGACACAAAGACAAATTAAAAATGAGTCCCTGCCCCTAAGGAGCTTCTATTCTACTGATAGGATATAACCTGTAAAGAGATTAGTAAATATTAGCAGGAAGAAGGGCACAATTGAGGAGATGGGAAAAGATTTAATAGAGTAGGTGGCAATTGATCCTCTAAGGAAGATTTTGAGAGGAAGAGATGGAGAAGTACATTCCATGTGTGGGGAATGACTTGTTTGAATGCACAGAGGGTAGAGATGAACATAGCAAAAGACTCATACATATATCAAACATACCTAAGAAACTTAATGAAAGATATAAGAAAGAAGGAAATAGAATTGTAATATATATTCAGGGTGAAACAAAATTAAGAAGCAAAAGAAAGGCACTTGAATGCAAGGAATAGAGTTTGTTGAGAAATTATGAATAACAGTAATCTTTATACTTAGTTTCAGTTCCCTTCACCTCTCTTTTTAATCATATTTCAACAAATTCACTTGGTTCTCAATGACTCCCCCCTTCCAATGGCCTTATTGTTCCTTCACTGGACCCTTGAAACCTTGCCATAACTCAATCAGATATGATCAAGGTGGGGTATGTGGATACTCAGGATGTGATAAAAGCATTCATTAGAAACAACATTGAGACTAATGAAGTGAGAGGTACATCTAGCCCCTCTGCTAGAATAGGAGAGCTTAACTATTTGGAGGCTATAAAACCTTTTGGAAAGCTAGTGTGGCCCATGAACTCTTTCTCAGAATAATGTTTTTAAGTACATAAAATAAAATACATAAGGTAACAAAGGAAATCAATTATATTGAAATATGCTTAGCAAAATATTTTTTTAAAAGTGCATAGATCCCATGTTAAGAATTCCTGTTAGGGTTAGAATCTATGGCTCTGAGCCAGATTAATTTTAATCTTCAATGAAGGAAGCATTGTTATTATTGAATCAAGCAGCATCATTGAATTCTAGTAGCACTCATTCTCTCTCTGGGTGGAGTTGAGGCTTAAGTAAAAGATACAGACCTTTAGTTGTTTGGATTGAATGTTGATTTCTTGCCCTTTAATTAGACTTTTTCCTTTGGTAACTAGCTTCCTTTCTTGGGACTAGAAAGGAGTAAGGTAGGGGCAATCCTAGAAGTCCAGTCTTTGACCAGAATTTGATGTAATTATTTTATTTAGTCCAAATTCTCAAGTTCTCTCTCCCTTTATTTACAAGTCTCATCTCCTTAATAATTAATACTAATGAAGTCACCCCCTGCCCCAGAATTAACTTCTGCCAAATTTGTCAATCTTAAATTGTGAATTAATAAATAATGAGAAAAATTATAATGTTAATATACTTTAATCAAAGAAACTTAAGTTATTAGAGAAACTTTTTTTTTTCTTCAGGAAAACTTGCTGATTGATGAATACCATAAATTGAAGTTGATTGACTTCGGTCTTTGTGCCAAGCCCAAAGTATGTATGATAAATTAACTTATTTTACTTGTAAGTGCTGCTCTTTTGTTTTTCAGTATTAAAATGTTTAATGGATACTATGCTATATAAACACTGAATTTTGGCATGAGAGAAGATACAATTGAGAGGAACTATTAAAAAATTGTGCTGTTCTTTGTTTTAAGGTTGATATACTACTTTGAATTTTCTCCTACTGTGCTTTGATTAACTGTTCTTTGGCCTATTAAATAGTTAAAGAAAGGAGTCTAAATTTACAAATTATATCAGCTGGAAAGAGGAACATTTTTAATAGCTCTGATTTTAGTATAATTGATTTTCTTTTTTCTTATTAAAGTGTTTTATTTTTCAAAACATGCATGGATAATTCTTTGACATTAACCCTTGCAAAACCTTGTGTTCTAATTTTGCTCCACTTCCCTTACCCCCTCCCCTTGATGGCAAGTAGTCCAGTATATGTTAAACATGTTAGAAATATATTTTAAATCCAGTATATGCATACATGCTTATACAATTATCTTGCTGCACAAGAAAAATCAAATCAAATTGGGAAAAAAAATGAGAAAGAATAAAATGCAAGTAAACAACAACAAAAAGAGTGAAGAATGCTATGTTGTGAACCAAACTCAGTTCCCACAGTTCTCTTTCTGGATGTAGATGGCTCTCTTCATCACAAGATCATTGGAACTGGTCTGAATCTTTTCATTTTTGAAGAGAGCCATGTCCATCAGAATTGATCATTGTATAATCTTGCTGTTGCCATGTATAGTGATTTCCTGGGTTTGTTCATTTCACTCAACATCAGTTCATATAAGTCTCTCCAGGCCTCTCAGAAATCATCCTTCTGATCATTTCTTATGGAACAATAATACTCCATAACATTCACAATTAGCTTTCAAAAAATTTAAATATCCTTTTATGGATTCATGATCTGTTCATAAATAAGATGTTCTTTCCATAAATTCAGATCACAATTTTGCCCTGTTTTCTCATCATATGAATTCTAGTCTGTCATTTCCCTGGTCTTTCCTACAAGACTCTTTCCCTCCAGTCTCCCAACTAGAGACTTTTAGATAAATGCTTTACTGTAGCCTCAATACCAAAGTACAAGCTATTTGTTTGTGATCCTTTTCTCCTGACATGAGCTTACTGTAGACCTTAAATGTTCTTATTCACCATTTTCTATAAGTGTTGTTATTTGTAATTTATTATTGGCTTTCATCCTTCATTTTTTTTTTTTTTTTTCCATTGCTCTTTGGATCACCTACAATTCTGATTGTTTTGAAGTTAAGTTGCTCTCTGATTTAGATATTCAGCAGAATAAAATTGGTATTAAAAAGATGACTTTTTGATTAGGATTATTGATTGAAAGGACTACATAATTTCTCCAAAGCAGAACTGCTTGTTCTTTTCTGGTTTAAATATGGGCTCAGCTCACTGTCCAGCTGAATATATCTAATGTAAGGCATAACTAAGATAAACTACTGATGAATTAGGTTAGCCTGCTGTCTATTTGTTGTAGCACAGTATGCAATTTTAATTTTTTATCTGATTGGTTTTTCCCATATAGATTGTTAGGCTGTTTTCATTTGAGTGGCTATAGATCTCATTGAAGAGACAATATAGCATTCTACCACTTATTAATTATATTCTATGACTTTTTATACTGGTAATCAAAGAATAGTTGAATAATTTCAGTGGCAGCTTCTATGAAAGAATCTTTTTGATCTATGCATGGGAGGCACTTTGTTGGAAGAGAACCTTCTGCCTTACTGAGTCAGATGCAGTAACAACTGGATCTTATATTCTCTCTACTTCTCATGTGATTATGAAAATAGGATCTACTGTAAAAAATTATCTTTACAATCCTGCTCTTTGAAAGTTTCCCCATGTTTTCATCAATGAACCCCTTCAAGATCACATGGAACATTCTCTTAAATGTTTTTAAAGATGAAAAATGCTTTTTAAAAGTTTCACTTTTCTTTTTTTTTTAATTGAGTTCCAATTTTTCTCCCCTCAGTTCTTTTTCCAGCCATTGAGGAGGCAAATAATATGATCCTTATTATACATGGGGAGTTATGTAAAACATATATCTGTATTAGTCATGTTACCAAAAAAAAAAAAGATGAAAAAAGTGGAAGTTTTAATCTGTGCTTATTCCATCAATTCTCAAGTGGATAGCATTTTTCTTTCTTCTTTTTTTTTTTTTTATAAAGCTTTTTATTTACAAAACATATGAGTGATTTTTCTACATTGACCTTTGCAAAAACTTTTTTTTCCCCCAAGCTTTTCCCCTCCTTCCCCCCACCCCCCACTCCTAGATGACAGGTAATCTAATACATGCTAAATAGGATAAATTATATGACAAATACAATACATGTATACATATCTATACAGTTATCTTACTGCACAAGAAACATCAGATCTAGAAAGAGAAGAAGAAAAAACAACCTAAGAAGGAAAACAAAATGCATGGAAATATTCACAGAAAGCGTTAAAATACTGTGTTGTGGTTCACACTCAGTTCCCACAGACCTCTCTCTGGATGTATATGACTATCTTCATCGCTGAACAATAGGAATTGGTTTGAATCACATCATTGTTGAAGAGAACCATGTCCATCAAAATTGATCATCGTATAGTCTTGTTGCTGTGTATAATGTTCTCCTGGTTCTGCTGATTTCACTCAGCATCAGTTCATGCAAGTCTCTCCAGGCCTCTCTGAAATCCTCCTGTTGGTTGTTTCTTACAGAACAATAATATTCCATAACATTCATATACCATAATTTATTCAGCCATTCTCCAATTGATGGGCATCCTTTCAATTTCCAGTTTCTTGCCACTACAAAAAGGGCTGCCACAAACATTTTTGCACATGTGGGTCCCTTTCCTTCCTTTAAAATCTCTTTGGGATATAGGCCCAGTAGAAACACTGCTGGGTCAAAGGGTATGCACAGTTTGATAACTTTTTGAGCATAGCTCCGAATTGCTCTCCAGAATGGTTGGATCTGTTCACAGTTCCACCAACAATGTATCAGTGTCCCAGTTTTCCCACATCCCCTCCAACAGTTATCATTATCATTTCCTGTCATTTTAGCCAATCTGAGAGGTGTGTAGTGGTATCTCAGAGTTGTCTTAATTTGCATTTCTCTGATCAATAGTGACTTGGAGCACCTTTTCATGTGACCCGAAATAGTTTCAATTTCTTCGTCTGAAAATTGCCTGTTCATATCTTTTGACCATTTATCCAGTGGAGAATGGCTTGAATTCTTATATATTTGAGTCAATTCTCTATATATTTTAGAAATGAGGCCTTTATCAGAACCTTTGGATGTAAAAATATTTTTCCAGTTCACTGCTACCCTTCTAATCTTGTCTGCATTCATTTTGTTTGTACAAAAACTTTTTAACTTGATGTAGTCAAACTTATCTATTTTGTGATTAATGATGACCTCTAGTTCTTCTTTGGTCACAAATTCCTTCCCCCTCCACAGGTCTGAGAGGTAAACCATCCTACATTGTTCTAATTTGTTTATAATATCATTCTTTATGCCTAGATCATGAATCCATTTTGACCTTATCTTGGTATATGGTGTTAGGTGTGGGTCAATGCCTAATTTCTTCCATACTAGTTTCCAATTAGTGGATAGCATTTTTCATTGTGAATCCTTTAGAATTGTGGATCATTGTATTTATCAGAGTACTTACTGATATTTTCTTGCTAAAAATGAATGAAAAAAGCAATTAAATTAAAAAGCAATTAGTATATGCTGATAATACAAATATAGAACTGAGGTGGTTCTTAAGGAGCTTCTGTTTCTGATAGGTTTGAGTAGTGGCCAGAGAAGAATGAAATCAGTAATGGTGAATTGGACTATAAATCAGTTCAAAGATGAGCTTCTTCCAGAAGCATTGATATTGACCATTATTCTTCCCAGAACATGAAGTGGGAAGGGATAAAAGGGGGGGGGGAAGGCAAGAAGAAAGATAGATGGTGTGCTTGGTTGGTGTTGGGAGCTTTCACTGATTAGTGTGGTTTCAGGATAGAAGTGAGAGGTCTCACTTGGAGGCAGTTCAGCAATATCCCTTCGTAGAAAGATTGGGCATGGTCAGGTGGCTGTGGCCAGCTTCATCTAGTGCCAGGGCATGGCAGTGGGAAAAGTAGATGACAGGAAGAAAATATGATGGGTGGCTAGTGCTGGTTAGATGACCTCTTGCCAATCAGCATGACCTTGAGATAGGATAGTGTATGTAGCAGGAGAGCTTTTCTTTTCCCTTTAAAAGATAGAATCTTGGAAGTCTTAGCCAAATATTTCATTTTATTGATGAGGAACTGAGGCTCAGAATTAAGTGACTTATTCAAAATCACATAGTAAATAAGAGAAACAGCATTAAACATAGGTATTGGGACTTCAAATCGGCACCTTTGTTTTGCCCCATGGCCTCCTCTCTCTTTTTTTTAATTAAAGCTTTTTATTTGTATAACATATGTATGGGTAGTTCCCCAGCGTTGATCTTTACAAAGCTTTCCATTACAAATTTTACCCTCAGTCCCCTCCCCTCCCCTAGATGGCAGGAAGTCCTCTACATGTTAATAATGTTGAAATACTTGACAAGTTGTGCAAGAAAAATCCTATCTACAAGAAAAAAAAAAATAAAATCAGAGAAAGGAAACACAATGCAAGCAAACCTCAATAGAGAGCATGAAAATGTTATGTTGTGGTCCATATTTCATATCTCTCTCTGGGTGTATATGGTTTTCTTCAGTGAACAATTGGAACTGGTTTGAGACAATTCTTTGTTGCAGAGAGCCATGTCCATCAGAATTGATCATCATGTAATACTGTTGTTGCTGTGTATGATGATCTCCTGGTTCTGCTGGTTTCACTCAGCATCAGTTCATGCAAGTCTCTCCAGGCCTCTCTGAAATCGTCCTGCTCGTCATTTCTTACAGAGCAATAATATTCCATAACATTCATATACCATAATTTATTCAGCCACTCTCCAATTGGTGGGCATCCCTTCAGTTTCCAGTTTCTAGCCACTACAAAAAGAGCTGCCACAAACATTCTTGCACATGTGGGGCCCTTTCCCTCCTCTAAGATCTCTTTGGAATATAGGCCCAATAGAAACACTGCTGGGTCAAAGGGTATGCACAGTTTGACAACTTTTTGGGCATAGCTCCAAATTGCTCTCCAGAATGGCTGGATCCGTTCACAGTTCCACCAACAATGTATTAGTGTCCCAGCCCTCCCACATCCCCTCCAACATTCGTCGTTATCTTTTCCTGTCATTTTAGCCAATCTGACAGGTGTGTAGTGGTACCTCAGAGTTGTCTTAATTTGCATTTCTCTGATCAATAGTGATTTGGAGCAACTTTTCATATGACTAGAGATGGTTTTAATTTCATCATCTGAAAATTGTCTGTTCATATCCCTTGACCACTTATCCATTGAAGAGTGGCTTGAATTCTTATATATATGAGACAATTCTCTATATATTTTAGAAATGAGGCCTTTATCAGAACCATTAAATGTAAAGATGATTTCCTCCCCTCTTTTTTAAAAATCCCTTTGGAATCTTCTTTTTTCGAACCTGAAAAAGTGAAGTCAATAACTGAGTGTCTTTAAATTCAATGTGGCTTTAAGCTTTTCTTTAAGCTTAAATGTGGCTTTTATTTGTTGTCAGTCAGTTCTTTGTAATCTTAAGTGCTGTTGCTACCTCTTCATTGGGTACAATGGTGTTTGAGTCCAGATACTATGGTTATATTGTCATTGATTATGAAGATCAGTTGCTATAGAAACATTGGCCAGTTTAGATCATTTCAGTAATGGTTTTATCCTCCTGATCAGCCTTGGGGTTGGTGTTCTATGCACTGCACCATTTAGCTGTCCTACTACTAGTTTTTTTTATAAATACTCTAGGGGCACTATAGTTTAGGAAAAACACATTGTATAAGCTTTTGGTAGGATTGTTTCCCCCTCTATGAGATCTTATTTTGTGAGACAATGGTGATCGTATTCTGCTATTTTCTGTCATGCTTTGCAAATCATCTTAGATTTTAAACAGTGAAATCTTTCATTATTTGGTAAAGAGATGATGGCTGAGGTGGTTTTGGGGTACTTTTGTTCATTAGATCATGGTGCTTGTTTCCAGTAAAGAATCTAAATAATGAGGATAGTCATGGTCTTTAGTTTTATCTAGTTACAATTTTCCAGAGGCTACATGTAATTTAAATTTGTAAATTTAGAGTTACTATTATTATACACAATGTTCTCGTCTTTATCTTCCTAATTTGATGATTTTGACTTTTGATAACTCATCAGTTGACCAGATTGTATAAGAACAGCTGAGAATGACCCATTTCCCAGTAACTATTTTCCTATCAATAGTTAGTCCATTTCCCTTTTTCAGGATGTTTAGTGCTCATCTTAGTGAATGCCTTCCAACTAACTTTGTCTTAAAGAAAAGATTCACAGTATTTAGGCATGCAGTTTCTAAGGACTTTTTTTCAGGACTTTTTTACTCTCTTTACTTTTTTTTTTAGTTGTCAAATTTTTTTCGGAGCTCTTTTTTCAGTTTCTTATGCTGTATCTATTAAATACCAAGCTTTATGTTGATTGATCTCACAAGTTTATATATCTCGAGATAGAAGGGACATTAGAGACCATCTAATTCCATCTCCTCATTTTACAGAGGAAGAAACTGAGGCACAGAGAGAGTATGGTGACTGTGGGTCTTAGATTGGAGGCTTTGCCATCCCTAAGATTCTTGGGTTGAGTATTCTGGGTTGACTCCATGAGGGTCAGAGGGGAGATGGCTGGACCTGTCTAGCATGGGCAGACTCCTGTCTCTCCCCATGATGCTTTTCTGCTTAAGTGAAGCTTGATTTGTCCACCCCATGAGACCCCAGAAAATTACTTTAATTTTGTGCCTCTCACTTTATATGCTAGGAAGAACCACGTGAACTCTGAGTGTGTAATTCCTCTTAGACTAAGAGGAATCTGTCCAGTTAGGATGTATGTCATGAAGTCGAAGTTTGATTTTCTTTCCCTTTCATGCCCCCTAGTTTGCTATATGTTCTAATATCTACAGTTTGTTGAATCTTTTATTTTCATTATTCTGTTTTCTTCTGCAGGGTAACAAGGATTACCATCTACAGACATGTTGTGGGAGTCCAGCTTATGCAGCCCCTGAACTAATCCAAGGCAAATCCTATATTGGATCAGAGGTAGTATCTATGTGTTCTTATAGTTTTTATTTTAAAGGTTAATGTACTATTCTGGTTTGGGTTAGTGAAACTGGTTGTGGCAGGATGCCAAGGGGATTCAGGCTTCCATGAGCCACTTAGCTCAGAGCACAGAGAACGACTGTTCTATGGTCATAGTGTTATAATCTATTTTATAAATGGCTACCATTAAGCATTTACAAAAGAAGATTGGCCAAGAGTATGTAAACAGATCATTACCACCACAAGGAGGAAAGTTCAAAATGTGTATTGTAATGACACTGGATTATTGTCTTTCCTGTATATGAAAAACCCAGCTTCTTATTATGATTTTTTTGTTTGTTTGTTTGGTTGGTTTTTTTTAACATGGAAGGGAGATGTGGAGGGAAAATTTGAAAGTTCAGTAGCACATATAATATTGTAGATGTTTTACAAGT
Organism: Myrmecobius fasciatus; assembly: GCA_023553655.1. Taxonomy (NCBI): domain Eukaryota; kingdom Metazoa; phylum Chordata; class Mammalia; order Dasyuromorphia; family Myrmecobiidae; genus Myrmecobius; species Myrmecobius fasciatus. The sequence continues at coordinate 274,971 of JAJPUD010002365.1, forward strand.
TGGCCTATTAGAGAGAGAAGGAGCTAGCAATAATGTAAGCTCTTCCAGTAATTTGTAAAGGCCAAGGACTAGTTTGGTTTTTGTTCTTTAGTGTCTAAAAGCATACTGACTTGTATATAGTAGGCACTTTTTAAATGGATGTTGAGTTGTCATTTATAGATTTGATAGGTAATCATTTTGTTTTTCACTAATTTATTTGGATATTATCTTTTATATCTAAGTCATATGTCCTTTTGGAGCTTGCCTTAGTATGAGATGTGAGGTATTGGTCTAAATCTGATTTTTTCAGACTCTTGTCCAGGTTTCTCAACAGTTTTTATCAGTGGTTGAATCCTTAACCCAATAGTAGTGGTCTTTGTTTTTATCCAACACTGAGCTACTAGGTTTACTTTTATATGTTTGCTTTTTTTTTTTTTTTTGTTTTTTTTTTTATTCTTAAATTAATTTTTTTTTTTTTTTTTGGCTGAATTGGGGTTACACAGCTAGGAAGTATTAAGTGTCTGAGGCCGAATTTGAACTCAGGTCCTCCTGACTTCGGAACTGGTGCTCTATTCACTGCACCATCTAGCTGCCCCTTAGAGCTATTCTTTAAAAAAAAAAAAATTGAACCATTTTTTACACTATATGAATTTAAAGACCATCTTTTGGCTAGGTCAATCAATTGTCCTTTGAATAAATTATCTTTCTCTATGACATTTTTGTCCAAAACATTCCTCCTTGGGTATCTCTTTCTCTCTGTGTGTGTGTGTGTGTGTGTGTGTGTGTGTGTGTGTGTGTGTGTATAGAATTCCTCTCATTAGATTATAAACTATATATATATAAATTGCTGCTTTTGCCGGGAAAAAAAAGCCTACTTGCTTGTAGGTTTATATTATGATTTTGTAGATAATTGATGATTCATTATAGTATCGTTATAGTATCTCCTTAGGTATTAATTTGAAATTGGTCCTGCAATTACTAGGATCATCTCAGATTAACAGTAGTATCTATTTAAGCCCAATTTGATTTTTTTAAACATGTTTTTGACAGAGTAGAGATTTGTGTCATCTTAAGCCTATAAGATATAAGAATTGGCTTGAACTTAATAGCTCCAACTCTTTTATTCTTTCCATTATCCAAACAGTGAATAGGATATTACTTTATAGTACATAAGAAGGTTTATTATTAGTCTAAAATTTGTCTTTAATTTAATGTGAGTGTTTTCTCCCTTAGGCAGATGTTTGGAGCATGGGAATTCTCTTATATGCACTACTATGTGGATTTCTACCATTTGATGATGATAATGTAATGGCTTTATATAAGAAGATCACTGTAAGTGACATTTAAATGAATATTTTGCATTTTAGCCTAGTTGTTTAATATTGAGCACAAGTAGAAAGTAGTTTTCTTATAGATTGTGCATACTTTGAGGGATCTGTGATCAATCCATGTGAGTACTCTCTAATGGAACAGATGTAATTCATCCGTGCCTTCTCATCCTCTGTGACTCTTATTCATGTCCTTTCATAAATCTTCAGTAGACATTCCCCTAGCATGCTAGGGTCCTTCCTCAAACTCTCTTGTTGCTGTACTGCTGTATTATGCAAAATTTCCATTCCCTTTCCATTCTTTTTTAGTCATGTCATTTTAATAATAGCCTTATGCCACTTGTCCTTTGCCTCTCTATTTCTCTTTTTTCACTAGTTAAAAATATATTTATATTGAAATTTTTTATTTTTACATAACCTAGATTTCCTTCATTTCCCTCTTTCAGAATACCATTCCTTAGAATACAGGATTTTTTTTTAATTTTCAAAATATATTCAAAGAAAGTTTTCAGCATTTATCCTTGCAAAATCTAGTTTTCCAGAGTTTTCTCTCCCTTCCTCTATTCCCCCCAAACAGCAAGTAATCCAATATAAGTTAAACATGTGCAGTTCTACACTTTTCCACATTTATGATGTGCACAAGAAAAATCAGATCAAAAAGAAAAAATGAGCAAACAACAAAAAAGGTGAAAATAATATGTTTTAATCTACATTCAGTCCCCACAGTCCTCTCTCTGAATACGGATGGCTCTCTCCATCTCAAGTGTATTAGAATTAGCCTGAATCACCTCATTGTTGAAAAGAGCCATGCCCATCACAATTGATCATTGCTTGTTGTTGCCATATACAGTGATCTCCTGGTTCTACTCACTTCATTTAACATCAGTTCATATAAGTCTCTCCAGGCCTTCCTGAAATCAAAGGATTATTTTTTTTTTAAATAAGAGAAAAAAAGAAGGGAAAATTCAACAGGTAATCAGTCCATTGAAAAAAATATGATGGTATTTACAGCATTTCACACATGTAGGCCTTCCCTTTCCCCACCTTTGCAAAGGAGTTGAGAGAAGTATCTTCTTTTATATTTTTGGGACTATGCTTATTTGTTGTATTTTGTAATATTTGTGTTCTATTGTTTTGTGACTTAAATTATGTTGTAGACATTGTGGATATTGTTTTCCTTGCTCTATTTCATTTTGCATTAGATCATTTAAGTGTTTCCAGGCTTCTCTTTATTTGTCATATTTATTGGGCTTTCTTTGTCTTTATTTAATAAAACACAGTAATTCCTTCCACAAATTATCAGTTTAATTGATAAGCATCTACTTTGTTTGCAGTTCTTCATAACCACAAAAAGTGGTATAAATATTTTTGATGTATATTCCCCATTGGTTTTTTTTTTTTCCATGAATCAGTTCCCTTATTTTATTTTATCTGTATTTATTATATGTTTTTGCTGAGACAGTTGGAGTTGAGACTTGCCCAGGGTCATACAGCTAGGAAGTGTTAAGTGTCTGAGGTCATATTTGAACTCAGGTTCTCCTGACTTCAGGGATGGTACTATAGCCACTATGCCATTTAGCTGCCTCTCCCCATTGTTTTTTTTTTTTTTTTTTTAAATTTAAATTTAAATTTTTTTTTATTTTTTTGCTGAGGCAATTGGGGTTAAGTGACTTGCCCAGGGTCACACAGCTGTTACGTGTCTGAGACCAGATTTGAACTCAGGTCCTCCTGACTTCAGGGCTGGTGCTCTATCCACTGCGCCACCTAGCTGCCCCTCCCCATTGTTTTTTGAATAATTTTTAATTCCTCACAGAGTATGACATTCTCTAACTTAAATGAATCCATAAATTCCATGAATCAGAGATGTTGATATTGAGGAAATGGGGTCATTTAAAAATAGAGCACTTTTCCTAAATATAATCCATTTTGTTCTTTTTTTTTTTTAATTCACTTCTGGGACTAAATCATTGTCCATCAGCAGTGCATGTGTGTGTGTGTGTGTGTGTGTGTGTGTGTGTATTACATACTGATATATCAGCTCAATACATTGTTGATCCAAATGCATTTCCTAGTTGGGAAAGTTGGCATTCTTTCACTGTTTTGTTGTTTTTCTGTGTGGATAGTTAGGTCCAACTTGAGTAAAAATGGATCTCATTTAGGAATGAGATGATGTTATATCTATGGGGTATAAACCAAAGTTGTGGCCCAGTTTAGTGATATTTTGGTTATAGATCTAAATTGCTTTCAGGAAGGGATGGTTCAATACACAGTCCAGAAACAGTGCATTATTGTTTCCTCTGTTGCCTCTAACAAATTTCATTTTTTCCACAACTTTACTAATTTAATGAGTATGAGGTGAACTTCAACTGAACCCTCACTGTTGTTAGGGAATCCCACTAAACTTCTCTTATCAACTTAGTATCTCACTTTTCTAAATCTTTTCATCTTGCCTGAAGCCTGCTTTGGCTTTCTCTTGATCACCTTACCTCATATTGAGGCCATTCATTACCTGTTAGCTCCCTCTTTTTCTCTCTTTTCTCCTCTTCTTCATCCCCTAATACTCAGATGCTTTTTGCCACTCCTTCGCCCCATCTCACAAAATGATGTGGCCTTACTCCTTGCCAAGGCTAACCTCTCTACTTGTTTAAGTGATCCCATTGTATCCCATGCCACTCTCACTTATTTTTAATCTCTCCCTCTCTGCTAGCTTGCTGCTTATTGCCTACAAACATGCTCATGTCTCCCTCCTGAAAAAACCCTCCGTTGACCCTTTCATCCCCACTTTGTTTTATGTCTCTCTGCCCTTTGTAGCTAATCTCCTCAAAAAGGCCACTTACATCTATAGATATCTTCACTTTCTGTCCCTTCACTCTTCTTAGCCCCTTACAATTTGGATTCTGATCTTACCATTCCACTAAAATTACTCTCTCCAAAGTGATCCCTTCTTGGTAAATCTATTATCTTTCTTATTCCTCATTCTCCATGACTTCTCTGAACCTTTGATTTTATCGACCCCCTCTCCTCCTTGGTATTCTCATCTCTCTAGGTTTTTGGGACATCCCTTTCTTCTCATTCTCCTTTTATCTGACTTCTGTCTCCTTTGCTGGATCCTCTTCTAGATCAAGTTCTCTAGTCGTAAGTGTCCTTCAGAGTTCTGTTTTGAGTCCTCTTTTCTTCTCTCTTTGTACTACTTCACTTGATGATCATTAGCTCGGATTTAATTACTCTCTCTGTGCTAATGTTTTTCAAATTATCTATCCTGTCCAAAATTGTGCTGGCCTCAAATTTTGCTTCTCCATTTGCCATTCAGACATGTCAAACTGGATGTCCATTAGACATCCTAAACTCAGAATATCCAAAATAGAACTCATTATATTTCCCCCTAAACTTTAATGACCCCCCATAACCTACACACACACACACACACACACACACACACACACACACACACCCCTTCTCTGTTACTTTAGAGGCAATATGAGCCTCCCAGTTCCTCCCAACCTAGGAGTCATCCCGGATTCTTCACTATTTCCTTCTCACCAGGATCCAAGCTTTTGCCAAGGCTTTTTGATTTCATCTTCTCAACATCTCTCTAATATGCTTCCATCCTTCCTCTGACACTGCCATCCTCCCTCATCACCTTGTATCTGGATTACTGCAGTAGCCTACTGGGGGATTGACCAGATTCAAATCTCTCGCCATTTCCTTCCATCCTCCATTTAGGTGCCAAAGTGATTTTCCTAAAGCACGGATCCTACTATATTACTTCCCCTATTTAAAAAACTGTAGTAGCTCCCTGTTGTCTCTAAGTTCAAATATGCAACACTGCATTTGACATTAAAGTCCTTCATAACAACCCCTTCTATTTTTGAAGTCATCTCACATCTTGCTCCCTGCCATGTACTCTTTGATCCAGTGATACTGGTCTCCTGTCTTTCCCACAAAAAAAGATACTCCATCTCAGCTCTTGGCAATTTTTCTGCCTGTCCCCCATGCCTGGAATGCTCTCTTCTCAGCTCTGTCTACTGACTTCTCTGGCTTCCTTTAAGTTCTTACTGAAATCCCATTTTTTACAGGAAGCCTGTCCCAATTTTTAATTCTACTGCCTTCCTTTTGTTAATTATTTTCTAAATGTGGATTTCTGTGTATTTGTGTTGTCTCCTTCTTTATATTATAAGCACCTTGAGGGCAGGGATGGCATTTTGTCTCTTTTTGTATCCCCAGTCTTTAGGACAATACTTAGTGCTTAATTTTTTTTATTTTTTAATTTATTTAGTAATTGTTTAAATTTTCATTTCTTTCATTATTCATTTATTATTATTAAGTTTCATGTTTGTATCTTTTCACTGTTTATTTTATTGGGAACTGACTCTCCTTCATATATATTTTTAACAATTCATATATGTTGTTGATTATTAAACATATATTAGAGAAATTTATTTAAAAGATTTTTTTCCCAAGTCAATCGTTTCCTTTCTAATTTTGTCTGCATTGCTTTTATTGGCACAAAAAATTTTCAAGTTGATGTCATCTCAATTGCCCATCTTGTTTACTGTGGCACAAGAGAGATTAGATTTTTTATTGGTTTGAGAACTCTTTCTATTCATAGTTGTTCAGGATTCCTCCTTTCCTTCTATATTTGATTTATGATAGAATCTTTTATATATGTAGGTCATGTTTTCATGTGGAGCTTATTGTTGTGTATGAGAGCTGTTGGACAGACTCTGATTTCTTTCAGACTTTTCCAATTTTCTTAGCAGTTTTTGTTGAATAGTGAATTTTTAACCCAGTATTTTTGTAACTGTACTCATAATTCTTTTTGATGACTTAGTAGCTCCAGATATTTTGTACGTGCTTTGGATGAAATTTCTTTTTCTTTTTCTTCCTTCTGGGTTTTGTTCAGGTTGATGACTTTGTGTACTTTTTTGATCTCTTACTATTTTACTGAAGTTATTAATCCTTTCATTTAATTTTCGGTTGTTTCTCTAGGGTTCTTTTGTATCATCTGAAAGAATTGATAATTTTATTTCATTTTTACCAATACTTTCTCAATTTTTTCTTTTCTTTCTTTCTTTTTTTTTGTAGCTAGCATTTTTAGAACTATATCAAATAATGGGGACAATGAGCTTATTTCTTTTACTCTTGATTTCATCAGAAAGGATCTCTAGTGTTTTTATCTCTTGCTTTTTTATTATCATTTATTGTCTTAAAAATGGACTACTTCTTTTAGTTATTTGTTGTTGTTTTGGTGAGGCAATTGGAGTTGAATAACTTGCCCAGGATCATACAGCTAGTGTCTGTCTGAGGCTGGATTTGAACTCCTGATTCTAGGATTGGTGCTCTATCCACTGCCCCACCTAGCTGTCCCCTTTTTAGTTATTTTTAACATGAAACTGCCAACCATTGTATCTTGTCAAAAGGCTTTTCTGCATCTGTTAATTTTTATTGCTTGGGGATCAGTATTGTATATAATGTTGTGTATTCATGGTACAAAACAAACTTGCTTATAGTGTATGGTCTTTTAATATATACCTTCTTTCCCAATATTTTATTCAATATTCTTGATATTTATTAAAGATTAATTGCTCTATTGTTTAATTTCTATGCTTTATCTCTTCCTATTTTAGAAATTAGGACCAAAAATGTCTCAGAGTAGCTTTGTAGTTTGGCTATGGCATTCCTTAGTATTTTTTCTTTGGAGTGTTTTTCAAGAGGTCATTGGTTGATTCCATTTTTTTATTTTAGTCTTCTAAATCCATTTTTTATTTTAGATTCTAAATCTGGTCAGTTTTCTTTTGTTTTTTGTTTGGTTATGTCTTTATGGGAATCAGGTGATTCTCAAATTTTTTTCCTTAACTTTTTTTTAAAATGATAAGTAGTTTTTAGTGGGTATTTCATATAAGAAAATTTTTTCAGTCTCTTATGTTCTGGTATTTATTGTCTTATGGAGATATTCCTCCCAATTTACTCTTTAGGGAATCCAGTTGCTAAGATTTTCCTATTTTTTGTTCTACCCTATTTATTCTTTCATTTTTTCACCTGAAATTCTCATTTGCCAGTTTATATTTTGTATCTTGATTTATATCATCAAGCAACTCTTTCCCTTTACTCTTCCCCCTCTCCCTGAAACTCTTATAGTTCTTGTCAGTTTAATTTTTTTCTGAATTGGTCTCTTAGATTTCTCTTGACCCATTTTTTCATTTGTTTGGTGTTTTATTCTATTTACATTTTCAGTGTCAGTTCTCAGATGGGATTTTGTGCTTGGGTTATTCTCCTGGATGCTTTTGAAATAAACTTAATAATCTTGTCAAACTTTCTGAAAAAAATCATCATTATCTCTATTGCTCCTTGTGAAGTGATATTGTTTATAATCTACCCAGAAATTAAAATAATTTTGTATTCTAATTGAATGTTTCCCTTTGTTCTCAAATCTTTCTGCTTAACCATGGGGTCCAAATATTTGATAGTTAAGCTATTTTCTAAGCTCTTTTGCCTTCTTTATTATATAAAGTATGGGACAAGGGGAAGCTAGGTGGTGTAGTAGATAGAGTATCAGCCCTGAAGTCAGGAGGACCTGAGTTCAAATCTGGCCTCAGACACTTAATAAGTCCTGGCTGTGTGACTCTGGGCAAGTCACTTAACTTCAATTGCCTCAGCAAAAAAAAAAAAAAAAATTAAAGTATGGGACAAATCTTCATTTGTGGAGTGAGGAAATGTGTGTGTGAGGGTGAGGAAAGTGTTTTGGGATACTTGAAGAGAGAGATTTCAAGTAATCTTTTTGGGGAGTATCACTTAGGAAGGTTGAAAAGAATTATTTCAATGAGGGTCTATTTGAAGTTAAAAAAAAAAAAAACCCAAACATACATTTGTGGTAGATGTAGTCAGTTTATTTCAGCATGTGCAAATATGCAGAAGATGAGGATAGTAGGACTAATCTTGGGATAGGTTTTTTAAAAATTACAAGCACAATAAGATAGAATTGGTGAGGGGCAGTAAAGAATTTAAAAGTTAAAAAATATGAAGTTGAACTACTTAACTATTGGGTAGATATTGGCTAAGACTGAAATGAAAGTCAACTAGAAGCAGAAGTTACTGCGGAGTTGAAATATTTTTCATGAAGATGAAGAATAGGAAAGGTGAGACATAAGTAAAGATGAAATGATAGGTTATGATAAGAAATGTTAAGATATGATATGAAAATGATCAAGTTAAAGTGATGGCCAGTTTAAAAATGATTTTTTTTTTAGCTCCTAGGTGTGATTAAGATCATATGATTCCCTGGTGAATTCTTTATATCAGTTCTTATTCAGATAACATAATTTTTGAAGAGATCATTGTATTCTTAAGTGTGGTTAGAAAAATATTGTGTTTTATCATGTAATGAGAGGGAGGAATCACAGATGAACAACCTGATTGTTCCACTGGTCCTTGGGAAATACTGAGAGACCTAGAAGTCCTTTAGCATATTAGATAGTTTTCCTACAGAGGTCTTTTTTTGGATAAAATTTTCGTGGTATGAGAAAGTATGAATGGGCTGAAATCAGTCCTAGTGAAGGGAGTGTAACAGCTTGTGCTGACATCATATTTTGTCACATGGTAATTCTCATAATATTTCAAAATTTTTCTTTATTATTATTATTATATCCATTATGGTAATCTGGCAGTGATCTTCGGTAGTACTTTTGTATTCAGGGGCACCATATACTACACCTATACAAAATCACAAACTTAATTGATAAATATAATGTGTGTTTTGACTACTCCACTGACTTACCGTTCCCGAGTCTCTTTCTCTCCTTGGAGATCGCTATTCCTTCAGACACTAGAATATTGAAGGATTATTTATATAAATTAAGTTGAGAAAGCAGAGGCAAAGTTGGAGAAGATTGACTCCAATTTTGAAAGAAGTTCTACTTAGGGTAAGACACAAATAGCATTGATTGCTGCAACAAAATCTTTCGTGGAAAGAAGAGTCAATTGATGTGGCAGAGTTCACTGTCTTATTTTAAGAAATGATCACAGCCATCCCAATCTTCAGCAACCACCACCCCGATCAGTTAGCAGTTCTCAACATCAAGGCAAGACCTTCCATGAGCAAAAGGACTATGATTTGCTGAAGACTTAGGTGATGATTAGGGCTTTTTTTTTTTTTTTTTTAAGCAATAAAGTATTTTTTAATTAAGGCATATACATTGTTTTTTTTTGTTTGTTTGTTTTGTTTTGTTTTGTTTTTACAATAGTACTGTTGCATGCCTAATAGGCTACAGTATAGTGTAAACATAACTTCTATATGTACCAGGAAACCAAAAAATTCATGTGACTCACTTTATTGTGAAATTCATTTTTTGCAGTAACCTGAACCTCCTGTATGATAGTTAAAGGGGAAAAAATTTTAAGTATGCCATAGGTATTTGGTAGGGAGTAAAGAATCCTGGTTCTATTACTAATTGGACTGTTACCTTAAACAAGTAAACTTCATTTCTCTTCAGTTTCTACGTCTGTTAAATGTGATATCTAAATATCTGTGGTTCACTTCATATTCAAGACAGAGAATCAGCAAGATTAAAAAGGGAGGAGGATCCTTTCTGGTAGCATAAAAGGATCAGGCAAGCAGGGCAATTACCCTGGGCATAGGATTGAAACATGGAACACAGAACTTCATCAAGGCCTATGGTCTCAGTGTTTGTATGATCTTCCTGAAAAAGGTGGAGGTATTTGAAGTAGAGAGTGACTCGTTCCTATTGCTCTCTTTCTCTGTTGCTCTGGCTCAGTTTTCCTATTATTTTTGCTAGCCCAGGTCCCAGTTTTCCATTTAGTTGTGGCCGGAAAGATTTGATTTGGAAAAAATACTGTTCTCAGGAAGCAGAAATATAGCATGGGAGGTGGTGGACCTAGATAGTCAGATTTGCAACCTGTTTAACTTCCTGCTCAGTTAATATGTGGTACTAAGATCCTAACCTTATATTTTTCACTTGCCTTATTGGTTTCTCAGCTGTTACAGTGAGGTTTGAAATTAATGCAAATTAAAACTACAGAATATGGGAGGAGCTAAAAGTTGGAATAGTGTCAGTAAGGCTTGGGAGCTCACCATCCTCACAGCTGGGAAACTATAGGGATAGCAGCAGCAACATCTGCTACTGCTTCTTTGTTAAATCCCTTTGGGCCTGGCTTCTTGATTCTTGAAAAGGAGGTGGAGGACAGACTCTTGACATCTGCTAGTGTTCCAGAGGCATCCAAGTCCCTTAATCCCTTCCTATTCCTCTAGAGGAACAGCCACAGGGACTGAAGACTTCCTCGGTGAATTAGTGGCCACCGTAGTTACTCCTTTAATGCCTGATTCCAGGCGGCACAAATTTGGAGCCTTGCAAAACAACAACAGCAACAACAAAACAATCCAGATGTTGCTGTGTGAATAGAATGATATAGGAAGGAGAAGCATTTTGATTAATGCCTTATGCTTCATGCTCAGTAAAGGGAGAGGCACAATAATTTTGTTTCTGAATGTCAGGGCTGTGTCCCCTTTCATATGCTGTTTCCTAAAACATTAAGCAATCCTTTTTTTTAATCCCTCTCTGTATTTTCTTATTGCCAAAGGGTTTATCAGTCCAAAAAAACTATTCAGATATTTTAAACCTTTTGACACATTTTTCCTATTCTGCCTTTTGAATAATAAGCATCAGTGTTCCAAAGAAATGCATAGGCTGGTAGAATCTTTTAGACACTGTACTTTAATGGAATGAATGCTGGATTTGGAGGTGTAGGACCTAGTTCAAATCCCAGCTCTTCTACTTATAAGCTTTAAATGTTTAGACTTTAGGATCCTCTTGGCCTGAGTGTCCTAATCTGTAAAATGACCAGGTTGGATTGCATTTAATCTTGAGATTCCCTTACATTTCTAAGTTATAAACATAGAATTAAAATTATCCTAAACTGCTTGTTACAGCTGTAATTTTATTGCATGAGTCTTTATAAGACATTATTAATTCCTATTATAAATATAGAAGCACCAGGTGGGAAAAGTTTATTTTTCATCCTTTGTTTTGTGAATAGAGCCTTCCAGAACTGTACTGCACCTCTGCTGAAAGTGTTTTTGGATGAAAAAGAAAGAGACAGCCTTTTGGCCCCTGTCCAGTTTAAATTTTACTCTTTATAGGAGAGAACTTGCATGGGATCTTTATTCTGGTCTTGCTGTCTCCTATCCTTAATGTGAAGTATCTTAATTGAAGAGAGCAGAACTTCATTGAAGAGATCAGTGATGAGAGGAAAATGGTTTGACATTCTTTTCTGTTTCAGTTTTGCTTTAGGAACTTCAAGGTTCTGAATTCACATTCAAATCATCATCTTCTCCCCTCCTCCCTCTTTTTTCCTCTCTCCTCCCTTCCTTCCTTCCTTTCCTTCCTTCCTTCCTTTCCTTCCTTTCCTTCCTTTCTTTCTTTCCCCACAGTAGGGAAACCAGGATACCAAAGTGCCTCGAGACCATATCATAGGGGATTGCTTCAAGGGACTAGGCATGTTTACCTAGAAGAGAACACTTAGGGTTTTGGATAAGACATGATAGCTCATGTTTAAGTATTTGATGAGCTGTTATTTGGAGAAGAGATTGGACTTGTCTTGTTTGGCCCAAGGAAATGAAAGTCAGAGCAATCAGTCAGTGTTTATTAACGTCTGTTCTGTGTCAGAGGAAATAGAGAGCCATTAGGATTTATCAAGTAGTAAGACCTACACAAAGAAATTACAGGGTTTGGCAATTGATTGATTACGTGAGGTTATCAAGAGAAAGGAATTGAGGAAAGCACTAGATAGCTGTTAGGTAGTTGTTGCTCTTGAGAATAATAGGGAAGTTTTTAAGAGAGGGTGACATTTTGGGCAGAGATAATAACTTCTGTTTTGGGTATGTTGAGTTTGAGGGGACATAGGAAATCTAGTTTGAAATGCTCAGTAGGCAGGTTGATGTGGGATTGGAGCTCAAAAGAGAGATCAGGGCTGGATAATTAATTAGGTTGTGTTTACTATGTGCCACTGTGCTAAGTGCATTATTTCATTTGATCTTTACAATAACCCTGGGAGGTAGGAGCTATTTATTATCTCCATAGTGTAGATGAAGAAACTAAAGCAATTGGAGGGTAAATGCCTACTATATTCTAGGCATATCTGAGGATACAGATAAAATGAATTAAGTAATCCTACCTACAAGGAGATTATTTTCTAAGGGGGGAGGGGACAGGAGGAGAATTGAGAAAAGACATCAAATTTGGTTATTAATAAGTCTTAATAAGTTTAGAGAGAGCAGTTAACCTTATGAGGTTCAAAGCAATGCATATTTCCATGAAACTGGAAATAGTGACCTATTTTACATAAGTATAACTTCAAATATTGTGATTTTGAATACTTGTGGCCACTTCATAAGTTTCATAATTCTTACTAATTGGGATCTAGCTGCATAGATTGAGTAGAATAGAGAAGTAGGTCATAGCAGTTTAGTACATTGAAAAATTTCAAAGTTAAAGATATTTGATAGAACATTAACATATATGTTATATTTGCCCAGAATGAGGGCATGGAAAAGACAACTGTGAGCCATGAACTGAATGATAGAAGTAAAGAGAGAATCTGGAAGTAGCAATGGGAAGCAAGAAATATTGTAACTTCTCTGCCATGGCCAAAGGTAGAATACCTGCCTCAGCTTTGAGGTCTGCTCTTGATACTTCTTTGGCTCTCAGATAATATGGATTATGACAATGTTTTCTTTAATTGTGGCAGGGAAAGGAACAATAAAATTAAAAAAAATAACTCATAAAAAATAAATTAGAATTAATGAATTGGTAAAAATTGTATTTGCTTTTTTTTTTTTTTTTAAGCTTAGGGAATGGAGCCAAACAGTTGATATTACTTAATATGTATAGTATGTAATTGCATAAGTTTTTTGTGCTAAATTTTTTTTTCTGCTGAATTGATACACTTCCTGCCATCCTTCTTTACCAAGAAAACAGGACCCACAGTTGTAAGCTCTTTATTTTTCTTTAGTCATCATCCTCACTTTTCCTCCTTTGTTCCAGTCTTTGATAAAAAGATGGTGTTTATCAAGGACTTTGATTTGAATCTTTGATCCTACTTTCCTTTGTCACCTATGGGAACTTGCCCCTTCAATCATTTCTTCTCTTTCTAGTCTTCATTCTTTTTCCACTGGCTCTTTCTCTTTTACCAACAAACTTTCCCAGAGATCTCCATTCTTTAAAAACAAACAAACAAACAAAAAAACTTCATTTGACCATGCACCTCCTCATTGTCCTACATTTCACTTTTCCTTTCATTGTCAAACTTTTTGGAAAAAATTTGCTTCCATCTCCTTTTCTCTCAACCACTTTTCAAGTTTTTGCTTTTAGGTTCCTGACTTTACAATTCAACTGAAACTTGCTTAAGAAGTTATAATGCATTTTTAACTGCTAACTCTGACGCTCTTTTCTTAATCTTCATCCTTTTTGAACTTTGCAAGATTTTGCCCATTAACAGCTTGCCCTTGAATATTCTTACTTCCCTGGATTTTGGGATCACCGTTCTGTATATTCTGGTTTTTCTATCTGTCTGGACACTCCTTCCCTCCTTCCTCTCCCTCCTCCCCCCTAATTTGTGTCCTATTTCCAAACTCCGGCTCTTCTCTGTGTGTACTCAGTAATCACATCAGATCCTAAATCACTCTTCTCTCCCTGGCTGCTGGTACCTTTTCCATATCCTGATCTCATATCTATTTTGTATATATACGTAGATATGTATGTGTTTGTCTCCTTGATAAAAGTATATTCTTTGGTCAGAGCTGTGCTACTTTTGTGCTGAGTATCTCCAGAAGCTAGTTCGGTGCATGAAACATAGCACATAAACACTTATATTGATTCTTCTTTGGGTTTGTTTTCTTAATTCTGAAATTAAGGATTTGTATTAGATGATTTCTGAGGTGCCTCTCAACTCTAAATCCTATAATTTTGTGTCTGCTGATATTCCTTAAGTGACTAGTTAATGGTTACCACCTGATAATGGATAGTAATAGCTTTTCTACCTATCTATGTAGGTGAAAAAAAATTCTTATATTTTTATTTGCCAATGAAATATGTTTTGTGCATTAATTTGACTTGGAATACCCACTTTTGTATGTTAATTGTCTGAAAATGGCAGCTATGATAGTAATGTCTATTCATGGTAAATTATGTAGCTGTAAATTTTAAGATTTAAAAACAAACAGAATCCCCCAAAACATTATAGTCTTTGATAAATCCTAGTCATCTGGTTCTTTGGGCATAGTATGAATTAGAAAGCTAAATTTAAAAATTTGAGTTCATTTTATCTTGGCCTTTCATTCTTAACTCTATGCAATGAGACGAATGTGTGCAGGAAAAATATAACCTTCCTAATCAATATTACTTGCCAATACTACATATTCTTTGTTTCTACTATCTTGAATTTTGTTTTTTAGGTTTTCATGTTTTTGCAAGTTGAAAATTGATTCAAATTAGGACTTTTATGCATTATTGTGGAATTTAATTTCACACATTATAGATTTTGAAATTTATTGTAATCTCAGCTGAGAACTATTGTTCCGAGTCGCAATGTAATACAGTCTGCTGGTTGAATCTAATTAAGGTGTCGTATCACTTGCATGCAGTATGTTTCCCTGCCTAGAATGTGCTAAAATTCCTCACTTGGGAATAACACTTCACTCAATGCTTTCTAGTTTGATTGAAAACCCACCAAAACTTGACATCCTTTTTGTAACTCTGGTTTGAGGCAGACTTATTTTATTTATCTTCTGCATTTTTTAACTTAAAAGCTCAACTGCAATTTGTAGCATGACTACTAATAAATTAGATTGAGTATTAATCTTATTAACTTCACCTATATTCATGTACCATAAATGTTCAGAGACAAGCATTGATATACTGTAGTTTTTGGTACTCAAATATTAGCAAAGTCTTTAAAAGACTCATTTAATGAAAGTAAAATAAGATAGCTTAAGATTATAGTTGCTTTCTGACAATCCTAAATTACAATTTAAAATAAAATGAACATACTGGTTTTTGTGAGATGTTTAAAAATTATATAGTCTAATACTAATGAAATGGGGAAGATTATATATCTAGAGAGAGAGTCCCACACCTTTCTCAGTAATATAAAATGAATAATTGCATTCCTAACATGGAGTTTGCTGTATTTAGAGTGTTTACTGTGTTTTTTTTTTTTGTTTGTTTGTTTTGTTTTTGTTTTTTTTTAATTTAAACTGAAAGTCAGGACCACTGTGCCTTGTGTGTATGGAGAGCCAGGGTTCTGTGAGAAAAGACCGTTACGTTCAAGTTGCCTCTAGCTAAGAAAGTTTGGGGAGCTGGATGGCATTTCAGAGAAATAATTGGTGTTAAAGGTTTTCCATGTAATAGCCCTACATGTTGTAGTGGATGGGATTTTCTAGGTGCCATCTAGCAGAGATCCTTAAACATTTTTGTTGTATACCAGCCAACCTGAAAGTCAGGAATACTTGGGTTCCAGTCCTACTTTTGCCACATACTGGGAGTGTACCACAGAGAAGTCTTTTAACTTCTTCCCATTTTAGGCAGCTCTTAAGTCTCAGAGGGCTGCTATTGTGCTATGTGCTCATCCTCTAGCCGCCTGTACCAAATGCAACACCTCCTGGGAGCTCAAAGCAGGTTGGAGCTTTTGAGCTGGTCAACAGTGGGATTCCACCCTGAGAGACTGCTGCACTTCCAGCATGGGAAATAGGGTGACTTGTTTTCTCTCTCCCCCCACTAAAAAAATGTTGCAGAAAAGGTTCAGCCCTTTATTGGTAGAAAAAAATTTCCTCACTTGGGACCTCCTCATAGATATGAAGAGACAGGTATACAGGTATAGTCTATGCCTCTTCTACTAATGTGTAGTCGTGATTGTGTCCATTACAAAACTTACCCAATGTAGAAATTAAAAAAGACATGGCAAGTGAGTTCACCACTTTTTTCAAAGAGTAAGACTTATGTTGAATACAGTTTACTTTGTATGTAAATAGGGAGAGACTAGAGGCAGGCACTCAAGTACTACAATAAGGTGTTATAGCAGAAATCCATGGAAGAGGTAATGGGGGCCTGAACTAAGTTTGTAGCCCTGTGAGGAGAAGGAAGGGATTATGTAGGAGAGATTTGGAGGTAGAAACGACGAGACTTGTACATATGAGGTGAGAGTGTGAGAACATTACGACCATGAGAGAAATGGGAATTTGGTGTTGTCCTTTATAGAAATAGGGAAATTTAGAAAAGGAGGAAAGTGCTAAGATTTCCACTTGTTACAATCTGTGTTGTTCCTGCTCATCCTGTGTGAGTCATTCTGTCCAATCCCAAACAAAAAGGGGTGAGGTTCTTACAAATCACTGCCTTCATAGTCCATACTCTTGTCTTCTGAATCAGGTTAGCAAATACTTATTATGACTGAGGGCCACTTGTCATAGCCAAAGTGACCTGATGAGATGGGTGGCTATAGCATGAGGTGTTCAGGATTTTCCATTGTCACCAACATATTTGCTCCCGCAGGTGCCTGGGTAGTAGTTAGGTTCCAAGGGGTCACCTAACTGAGTGATGGGGATGGGGGACTGCTGCATAATAAGAATAGTTGTGATTGCTTGGAGACAAGCTGCAAGATTGGTTTTGTAGCAGTGAGATATAACCTGTCTTATTACCCTCACAACCCCTAGGGGTGAGGCTATGGCCTCCAAGAGCCTGGTGCCTCCACTTTGGATGCTACCTCTATTATTGCCTTTTTGGGAAACTTTGATAATTTTGTACATGATGCAGATCAGCTGTTAGTGCTAAAAAAGCAATATGCTTTTATCACATTCATTTTGCTTTACATAAGGTGTCTTGAGACATCCAGGTGTATCACAGTTCTAAGTTCTGATGTAATATGCTTTTGGTACCTGAAGTGCTTCAGCAGGAACTGGGGACTTTATTGCTTACATTTAGGAAACAACTGAGTTTTATCTGGAGGTTTTTGTTTTTTGTTTTTTTTGTTTTTGTTTTGTTTTTTTGTTTGTTTTTTTTTTCCCATGGAGCAACTCCAGGTCGGGGCAATAGTCTGAGAGAGAAACACACCCTCTTGGAATCAGATCTTCAATTTGATTTGGTTTGTCAATCTAATCTCAGTGGTATTTGCCAGCTCAGGGCATCTGAAATGATCTTCATGTCACCTCAAAAGGAAGAAGAGATTAGTGACTCAGGAAGAAGTGGCTCTCCTGACCTGGTCCAGCTTGTGTCATGGATGTGCCATTTCCCCTACCTAAAATTGGGAGCAGCTAACGAGGCTGCTCTGTTATGTTGGACAGTCAGGTATTTTATATGGAGGGCCACTTGTGGACTTGTCTTTCTTACCCTTCCATGCCTCTAGATTTTAGCTCCTTGGTGAAACTCTGTCTTATTCAGTTTTGTAAAGATTGATCCTTTCCCTCCCAGTAGAGGAGCTGGTATGTAGGCGCTCAGTGATTACTGGTTGATTTTGATTGATTAGTAATATCCTGTCATTACCAGGAAAGAAGGCTGGGGTTAATTATAGATCAGAAGTTTGTAGTGCAGCAGATCTCCACTAGAGGGTCACATGGAATTATTTGTTCATTTGTTCTCAGAACATCTCTAAGCTTCCTCACCATTTTGCTTGAGCTATAGGATAGATATAATAAGGAATGCTCTGGTCATGAGTGACTGTCTTGGACATTTAATAAGCATGCTCATTATGAATGTGGGATTGGAAGATCTGAGTTCAAATTCCAGCTTTGTTATTTACCAGTAGTGTGCCCATGGGCAAATCACTTAGTCTCCCTGAACCTCCCTTTTCTCATCTATAAAAGTGGAGATGTTCATACATTATCTACTCGATAAAAATGTTTTGAAGAAAGTGCTAGAATTCTATGTAGAGTACTATGTAAATGCCAGCAATTATTATTTTTGCCGAGACTATTTTGCTGAAAGTGTGGAACCTCTGCTACTCTGAGATTGGTGTGTGATATAAAGGTAGATGCTGTACAAATGAAGTGTGATAAAGGGATATAGCATTAAATCTATAGATATTTAATATCTCTTGTTTTAGTGCTTTAAGTCTTGATGGTCTCATACCTTGCTTTCTGATTTGATTTCAGTTTAAATGATCATTTTTTGGGGAGTGCTTTTGTCATACTAGTTGTCAGAGAACTGAAACAGGCAAAAGAAAAAGTTTTCTATTGTATATTATATGTAATAGAAGTCCTATTTTGGGGATTCAGAAATAGATTTTTCTCTTTAAATGCAATGAATGGAAAAGTGTTGATTGCATATTTATTATGTGCTAAGCAAAGGGGAATTCAAAAAGAATGCAAAATAGTGTTAAGGAGCTAATATTCTAATTAAGGGTAATCACACATGGAAGAGTTTACCTACAAGGATTTGGAAAAACCCGGAAATTTTAAAGTTAGAGTAGCAAGATAAATGGTAAAATCCAGTAGTCATTAGAGTACATTAAAAGGTCAGTAACAGTGCCAGGGATCTGGAGATTATAAAGGGACCTGCAGATGGTAAGGCATGGCAGTTCTCCATCTCAATAGATTGAGTAGAGGTCTTGATTCTTATTTCATTCAAGTGATATGAACAGGCATGTTGGTTTTTGTTTTTTTGTTTTTTGTTTTTTTTAGGGCAGTCCTTTTGCATTAATTGCCATTGGATAGTTGCAAATATGAATGAGTTCACTGGATGTTAGAGGAAAAAATGCCAAAAAATTTAAATAAAAGAAATATTTTTCATCCTATGTGACTGGAAGTTGGGACTTAAATATAATTGTATGTTGTCACTGAAGAAGTTAGCCCAGGAATAATTTCCCTTTGACATTATCACTATTCCTTTAATTCATTTGCAAGATATTATTCCTTTACAGTTAAGATCACTATATTTATTAAATTTTAGGAATACGTTCCTAGTTAATCTTGGTTTTATTGACAAGCATATCTCTTGTTTTTATAGATTTTTAAAAAGTATTTTATTTTATTTTAATTATTATTATTATTTGCTTTTTTGCCAAGGCAATTGGGGTTAAGTGACTTGCCCAAGGTCACACAGCTAGGGAATGTTAAGTATCAGATCAGATTTGAACGCAGGTCCTCCTGACTTTAGGGCTGGTACTCTATCCACTGCATCATCTAGCTATCCCTATTTTAATTTTTTAATTTAAAAACAGAATAAGAAATAAGGGATACAGAACAAAACAAAATAAAACAAAACAAAAGAGAACATTGTCATGGGCCCAGCAGAACATCAGGGAGGATTCATTATATAACAACAAATTACCAGTTCAAGAAAATATGTGTGTGTATGTGTTTCATATATATATATATATATGTATATATTAGTAGCAGAAATTATATATATATAATATATAAATATCCATTTTTTTTACTTCCTTGTAAATTGTTCTTTTGTTCTTTGCTACTTACCTTTTTTACTTTTTTTCTCCCTTTCATTCCTCCTCCAAGCAGGCTATTTATATATTTATTTATATATACATACATAGTGATATATAAACACATACATACATACACCTTTCTCACCTCCCCTCTTCCCCCCACTTACACACCTAAATATCTTTCCTATCCCTGCTGACTCTGCTTTAATTCTGCATGTTAACTTGCTATTACTTAGCCTTTCCCCATCCATGGATACCTTCCTTGTCTTCTTCCCTCACCCTTTGCTTCCCAGTCTGCCCATCTTTCCCTATGTAATTCTTTATAGATTTTGGAGGGTGTTATACCCTTTATGATTATATATGTGTATACACACACACACACACACACACACACACACACACACACCATATGGCATATGGTGTGTATGGAATTAACTCATTCCTGATGTGAGTAGGTTTTCAGAACTATGAGCTGTCCTCCCTCCCAATGTCTTTGTGTCTAATCTTCCTCTGCACCTCCTTTGTATAACATGATTACTGTTTTTACCTTAACTTTGCCCCAATCTTTCTTTTTGAGTTGCCCTATTGTTGATGTCAATCTTAAACATATATTCATTTCCCATGTAAAAAATTATAAACAATTTGTTCATGTTGAGCTTCTTGAAATTGATTTTTGATATTTATTCTTATATGTCAAATTTAATAGGAAATTTGACATAATTCCTATTAAATTCGAATTTGGTTGATAGAAAGTCCTGAAAATCTGCAAGTTCATTGAATGTCTATTTTTTCTCATTAAATATTATAGATAATTTTGCTGGATATGATATTTTTGACCACAGGCCTAGTTCTTTTGATTGTCAGTAGATATGATTCTAGGACTTGCAGTCTTTTATTGTGGTTGCTGATAAGTCCTGTGCAATTCTAATTGTAGCTTCTGCATATTTGAATTGTTTTTTTCTTGCTTCTTGCAGAATTTTCTTTTTCATCTAGGGTTTTGAAATTTGGCAATAATGTTCTTGTGTTTTACACATGGGATCTTGTGGTAATTGGTGGATTTTTTCTATATTTACTTCCCTCTCATATTATATCCCTTCAAGACAATTTTCTTGGATTATCTCTAGCATTATTATGTCAAAGTTCTTTTTTTGGTCACAACTTTCAAGTCCAATTATTATTATATTCTCTTTTCTTGATCTGTTCTCCAGATCTGTTGTTTTTCTTATAAGATGTTTCTCATTCTGTTTTCATTCTTTGTAATCTGTTTTGCTATTTCTTGGTCTCTCAATAGTTTCACTGGCTTCCCCTTGCCCAATTCTAATTTTCAAAGTTATTTTCATCTTTGAGACTCTGTATCTCCTTATCTGGTTGGTTAATTTTTTTTTATTATCTTCTTGTTTTTCTTGGATGGTTTTTATTTTTAATTTTTGGTTTTTCTTCAATGTCTCTCATTTGGTTTTAAATTCTTTTTTGAGTTCTTGTATAAATTCTCTCTGGACAGGGAGCCATTTCCCGTTACTCTTTGGAATAGAAGTGTTTTTTTTTTTTTTTGTCTTTTTTTTAACGTCAGTGTCCTCCTCTGAAGATGAACCTTGGTCTTTCCAGTTTTTATTGATGTTATTAACTCCAGTTATTGTCCAATTCCATCCCTGTACACCTTCTCTGGATTCATCCCTGTGGATTGTTACAATTTGACTGCTTACCTTATCTAAATTCTATTTTGTGGCATCCTAACCCTGAAAACATAGATTACTAGGATGAAACGAGTTACAGAAGTGATTAGATTAGTTTTCCAGACTGAGAGCCCTTTTGGGTAGTTTACCAGAATTAGATCTGGGACTGGATTGAATCTTTACACATTGTACATACATGTTCTTCCAATCATATTGGCAAATGATTAAATGGCATCTCATAATATGTTTTAGTAGTCAATTTTGCTAGCAACTATACAATGGCAGTTTACTGTGGGAGAAATTTTTTTATTACCTCTTCAAAAATTGGGAGGTGAATAGGATAGACAACATAACATATTCTTTACTTGTCTACAATGTAATGTGGTATTATAATGAAATGAGAGAGGCAGCATGATAATGGATAGATTACTGACTTCAGAACCAATGAGGCCTGGGTTCAGGTTCCATCTCCCAGAGGTTCATATTGCTTATGTGATCGTAAGGTAAATCACTTAACATCTCAGTGTTCTAGGCAACACTCTTTGATCCTAGGTTGTCTAGGAGATGCTAACCTACCTTTGGTCAAGAAAATCACTCATAGGGAACTCACTGCACTTCTGAAATCAGAGGTCTACTTCCTGTTCTATAATGAATGAATATTTTATCCTTTCTTTCTTGAAGGGTAGATGACAAATTCTGATTTTAACTGGTGGCCATAATTTAGTTTAATAGAATCTCTATATCTATATCTGCATATACCTATCTTAATATGTCTCATTCATTCTCAAAAGGGAGTGATAGATTTTAAGAAGCAATGTTCAGTTTTGTTGTGTCACAACGTACCCTTGTAGTCAATATGCATGCAGATAATCATACTCTGCTTTGTGGAATAGCCACTATTATTTTAAGATTCTGTCTCATTTTTTTCTACTATCAAATTTACTCCTAGGCTATTCATTTTCACTGTTAATTGAAATATGTTACAGGTATCCAAACTATTAAAAAAAGCAATATTAAAATTTATCCTTTGCTAACTGAAAAATACATTAAAAAACCAAATAGATCTAATGTTTTCACTGTCATTACTCTACCAGTGCTTTTTTTTTCTGTCAGTGTAATTCAGAATTGACTCTGAAATATGCTATAAATTATACATGGTTGCACATATATAGCCTATATTGAATTGCTTATGGAGAAAGAGAAGGAGGAATGGTTAGAATTTGGAACTCAAAACATTTTGTTTTTTACAACTTTGAAAATTTTTTTATTTGTGCATTTTAAAAAATATTGCATTCATTCCTAAACACTCATTCTCCCCTGTGAGCTCTCAGCCTGCCATTATCTATGTAGTGAAGGCCATCCCTGTACTTCCCTGTACCTTCCCTAAAAAGCATGCTTAAATGTGTCTTTACTGCTTTTAGTTGACTTTCTAGGAGTTCAAGGACCACAGACTCATCATTGGGGTGCCTGTCCAATGAGGTGGTGAAGTATCTTGTATTTTGCTTTGGGCTATAGAATCACAGATTTGTATATCATTTATCTGTAGCTGAAAGAGGCCTCAGAAGAGCTGATGACTCAGTGGATGTGCCAAAGAAATTCATCTACTCCTATTGCTTTCTTCTTTTCATGTTGTGCATTGTGTAGGACAGCTGCCCCTGATAAGTTCAAGTCACCAGGCTCAGATCAACCCACATTACATGGTAGTGAAAGAAATAGCAGGTGTGATCACTGATCTTTCAGGTTTCTTTGAAAGAGGCAGCCAGGTGACTCACTGGATAGAGTGTTTAGTTGTTTTTCAGTTGTATCTGACTCTTTGTGACCTCATATGAGGGATTTTTTTCTTCATAATAGTAACTTTATTTTCAAAATACACGCAAAGATAAACCTGAAAACCTTGTGTACCAAATATTTTCTTCCTTCCTTCTCCCCACCCTCTTCCCTAGAAGAATTACCTAGATGGTAATTAATCCAGTATATGTTCAACATATGTAATTCTTCTATACATATTTCCACATTTATCATACTGCACAAGAAAGATCAGTTCAAAAGTGAAAAAATGAAAAAAAAAAAGCAAACAAACAACAAAAAAGGTGAAAAGGCTATGTTGTGATCCACACTCAATCCTCACAGTCTTCTTTCTGGGTGTAGATAATTCTTTCCGTCACAGGTCTATTGGAATTGGCCGGAATCACCTCATTGAAATTCAAAACAAACAGAAAAAACAACTAAATGCTAAAAATTGTTTTAATATGTAATTGGTGGAAACTATAATATTCTTTTAAAAAATTGCTTCCCCTGTGTTTCTGTTAACTTTGACCAAATCAATAAACGGATCAGTAACTTATTTTAACTGTGTTTTCTTTAGCGAGGAAAATATGATATTCCAAAATGGTTGTCTCCTGGCAGTATTCTGCTTCTTCAACAGATGTTGCAGGTAAAATTTACTTTTTTTTTTTTTTTTCTGGGGCAGTTGGGGTTAAGTGACTTTCCCAGGGTCACACAGCTAGTACATGTTAAGTGTCTGAGACCAGATTTGAACTCAGGTCCTCCTGACTTCAGGGCTGGTGCTATATCCACTTCGCCACCTAGCTGCCCCCATAAAATTTACTTTTAAATAACTTTTAATCTAATGAAATCTTTCTACTTTCAGCTCTTCAGAAAGTTTTTCAGGTTGTATTGTCTTTTCCATGATAAAAACTTTAAGGGTCCATTGCTATTTTCCCTTACTCTCAAATAATGATTCCTTCCATATTTGTCATATCATCCTTCATAAAAAAAAAGTTGCATTAGATTCCTTCATTGAATTAAATTACATATGCTAAATTTTTGAGTTCTCTCATTTGTGCCTATTTCTGTATTTTAAAAGAATCTCTGATTCTTTTATCTACTTTCTAATTGATTCAAACTCTTTCTTCCCTCTCATAGTATTACATTTGTATCTTTGGCACGTTACATGAAATAGAAGGGGCACTTAGTATAATAAAGGGAAACTTAGGCTGGAAGAAAGGAGACTTGGGTTCTCATCTCCATTGTAGCATTGGCTACCTTAGGCAAGTAATTTAATGTTTCTTTAATCTTCATTTATTCAATGGAGATGATAATAATTTTTAAGGATTATTATGAGTATTCAATTAAATATTCAGTATTTTGTGAATAAGCTATTTCTCAGTATCTTAATTTTTTTGTTGTCAAGTAAAACAGGATCTACTACTGCAAACCAAAACTCTGGACTTACACAGTTTTGGAAGCTTCTCTCTAAATACTCCTTGCTTGTTCCAAGATTTCCTCTGGGGAAGTAAAATTCTTACTCATGTGTTAAGTCTGGGTTTGATCCTCTCAGGGTATATTTTATTTTACCTAACAAGAAACACAAAGTACTTAAACTTGAGCTTTTGAATAAGACACACATATACTTCTCTGTCTACTGAGCTTTTCTCTTCTCTGGATACTTATATACATAAGCTTCCTGAAATGTAAGCTAATACTCAAGAGCTGTAACTGTGGACTCACATGGGTTTTGTTTAGTCTTGGAAACTGTTCAGTAACATTTCTTAGGCTTGTTTTGCCACTATCCAGTTTTGCCCCTAAAAATCAGGATTTGAGTTGTTTTATTAAAGACTTGCTATTCTCATTCAAGTACTCAGGATAACAAAATAAAGTATAGGTTTTGTTTATTCCAACAAAAGTCATGAAGGACACATTAGATTAGGACACATGAAGGAAGCATTAGGTTAGGAAACTAGACTATTGATAATCCTTCCATCATTAACATTCTAGAAGTGGGGAAATCCAACATTTGAAATACTGAAAATCCAACATAACATAACATGTTAGGTTAGGTTAGATTATGTTAACATGGTGTTACTATTCCTTTCTATTTGGAACCCATTTTCATTTACTATTTCCTTTCTTTGTCAAAATGTACTTCTAGTTCATCTGCATTGATTAAGTAGGGCAAATACAGTTAATTGTCCACAGCAAGATTGGAAACATCTCATCCTTGATGATATCACTTTTCTGCTGAAAAAGCTTCATTGGTTCTCTGTTGTCTATTAAATTCAAACTTCTTTTGTTACTGCAAGGCCCTTTGCAGTATGATTCCAGCCTACCTCACCAGGTTTATTACCCTTCATGCATTTTACATTATCAATAACTTGGCTTCCTTGGTGTTTCTCAGATGCAACATTTCATCTGTTTCCATGCCTTTGTACAAGCTGTCTGTTCTGTTCATTCTCCTCAGTGCTTCTTAAAAAGCCATTATGAGATAACCTTTCCAAACTATCATCTTCCCCCTAGCTACTATTAGAATAACCCACATTTACTTTGATGTATTAGATGTTCATTCCCTCAGATTGGAATATAAATTCCTAGTGGTCAAGGATTGTTTGGGTTTTGTCTTTGTATGTATCCAATACAGTTTGGGGCACAAAATAGATGCTTAACAAATACTTGATTAATTTTTTTCTTCCCATAATCCTTACATCTGAAAATTATATGGATTTTTAAAAATTTAATTTAATTTAATTTTATTTGCAAAATATATGTATGGGTGATTCTTCAACATTAACCCTTACATAGCTTTCTGTAACAAATTTTTCCCCCCTACTCCCCACCCCTCCCTTAGATTGCAGGATATCCACTACATGTTAATTATGTTAAAATACTTGAAAAATCGAATATATGAATACATAGAAAATTATATGGATTTAATGGAAAATTATCCTTTTTGAAGTATTTTGTTTGATTAAAACTTTTTTGGAAAGTGATTTTATATATTTAATATGGCACCCAGCATTGTGACTGTTTACACATTTAACTGGTGAATATTTATTTCATAAGGATATTTTTTTTAAAAAAATATTTTATTTTTAAAAAAAATAAGAAACAAGAAAAATAGAAAAGGAATACAAAACAAAATGAAAGAAAAGAGAACATTGTCATGTGCCCAGCAGAACATCAGGAAGGATTCAAAATATATACCAACAAATTACCAGATCAAAAAAATTTATAATATTTGCAGATGAAATTATATTCATGAGTATCCATCTTTTCTTTATTTTCTGGTTAATTGTTCTTTTATTCTCTGCTGTTTACATTTTTTACTTTATTCTTTTTTTCCCCTTTTCACCCTCCCCACTCCCAAGTAAGTGGGCTGTAGTTTAAGAAGAATATTTATATATACATATGTAGATATATACCTACACATATGCACACACTCACACCCACCCACACTTATCTTTTCTATCCCTGCTGATTCTTTGCTTTAATTCTGCTCCTAACTTGCCTTGCTATTACTTAACCTCACCTCACCCATGGATCTCTCCCTTATCTTCTTCCTACTCTTTATTTTCCAGTCAGTCCATACCCCCCTACTTGTTTCTTTATAGATTTTGGAGGGGTCTATACCCTTCATTGTTTATATTTTAGTGTTGCCTATTTAACTCACTCCTGATATGAGTAGGTGTTCAAAACTATGAGCTCTCCTCCCTCCCAGTGCCTCTGTGTCTATTCTTCCTCTGTATCTCCTTTATATAACATGATTGCTATTTTTACCTTAACTCTGCCCCATCTTGCCCTATTGTTGATGTCAATCTTAAACATATACTCCTATGTTAAAAAAAGCATAAACAATTTGTGTATGCTGAGTTCCTTGAACTTAATCTTTGATATTGACTCATATGTTAAATTTTCTATTAAATTCGGGTTTGGTTTTGATAGAAAGCCCTGAAAATCTTCAAGTTCATTGAATATCCATTTTTTCTCATTCAGTATTATAAATAATTTGCTGGATATGATAGTTTTGGTTGCAGGTCTAGTTCTTTTGATTGTCAGTAGATATGATTCCAGGACCTGCAGTCTATTATTATTGCTGATATGCCTATACAATTCTAATTGTAGCCCCAGCTTATTTAAATTGTTTTTTTTCTTGTTTCTTGCAAAATTTTCTCTTTGAACTGGGGGTTTCTAAATTTGGCAATAATGTTCTTATGTGTTTTCCACATGAGATCTTGTTGAGGTGATGATTGGTATATTTTTTCCTATTTCTACTTTCCACTCATATTCTATCACTCCAAGACAATTTTCTTGGAGTATTCTTGAATTATTATATCAAGGTTCTTTTTTTGATCACAACTTTCAGGCAGTCCAATTCATATATTTTCTTTTTTTTCTTATCTTTTTTTTTCCAATTCATATATTTTCTCTTCTTGATCTGTTCTCCAGATCTGTTGTTTTTCTTATAAGATGCTTCACATTCTGTTCTGCTTTTTATACTTTATAATCTGTTTTGTTATTTCTTGGGCTCTCAATAGCTTCACTGGCTTCCTCTTGTCCAATTCTAATTTTCAAAAAATTATTTTCATCTTTGAGACTCTAACTCTTTCTAATTGTTTAATTTTTTTTATAGTTTTCTTGTTTTTCTTCAATGGTTTTTATTTTTATTTTTTAGTTTTTCCTCAATGTCTCTCATTTGATATTTGAATTTTTTTTTTAATTCTTCTATAAATTATCTCTAGGCAGGAAGCCATTTTATGCTACTCTTTGGGGTAGAAGCTTTATTTATTTATTTATTTATTTTAAACTAAAGTATCCTCTGAAGATGAATCCCAGTCTTTCCTGTTCCCATATTATGTTTCAAAGTTGGGAGTCTTTCTTCTGTGTCGGTTCTTTTTTTTTTTTTTAAATAAGTGGTATTAGTGTTAGCACTTCTAATCATAATCATGGAGTGGGGGGATAGTGCCTCAAGCTCCCCCACTCTGCCCAGGAACCCCAAAGAGCTCCACTCTACTGCAGGTACCCACAACCAGCAGCATCCCTGCCCCACTGCTTCTGTACTCCCAGTGCTGGTTCCTTCTTGCCCAGGGCCGTATCTCAGCAGCATAGCTGGGCCTGGTGTTTTCAATCAGTCAAAGTTCACTCAGTACTCAGATTCCCACTCCACTCTGTGAGGTCAAAGTTTCTGTAGTTCCAGCCATACCTAGCTAGCCCCTGAGCTTTCTACTTGATGTTTTTCCATAAGGATATTTTTTTTTTGGAAAAAAAATTTGTTATATTTCCTGGCTGAATTTTATAAATAACCTGTATATGTATGTATACATATATATGTACACACATATGTGTATACATACATATATCTCAGTAAAGTTAATTTTGCTAAACACCTAAATTAAAGCTAGTATTGATTGCTATAGGATTTTATTTTGTTTTTTGCCTGGATTCGCATTTCAGAAGATTTCTTATACCAAGATTACTGCCACATGGCATTTTCATGATTATAAATTTTTGACTCTTCTAATGAAATTTGAGTCCTTAGGAGAAAAAGTATTCTATTTATTTGAAAAAAGGTAATCTTTGGCCAATTCTCAATGGCCACTAGGTGGACCCAAAGAAACGGATTTCTGTGAAACATCTGCTGAGCCACCCCTGGATTATGCAAGATAACTTGTGTCCTGTTGAATGGCAGAGTAAATATCCAGTAAGTATAATAAAAATATTATTTATGCTATTGTGTGTTTTTTTAAAAGTTATTTCCTTGAATGGTATAATCTTCATCAAAAATTAGGATACTTTAAAATGCTAGATTGTGATTTCCTTGTTGATCTGCTTGGTTTTCTACTCTTGCATCCTTTTTATCCTTGGCTGATATGACTGTACTCCTAGAAATTCTTGGAAAACCAGAGAACAGTATGCCACTACTCTTTTCTCTTCCTTGACTATTTTTATAATTTTGCAATTGCATTCTAAATCAGCCCTCTTTCCTCTCCACTAGCCTAACTAAACTTAGTTCATTCTTTTATCTTAGCAACATATGAACTATGTATATCATAGCTACAACTTGATTTCAGGAACTATTAATTACAATTATGTAAATGCAACAATTTGTCTCTCATATGGTTGCAGTTCTCTGTAGCAATTGGAATGATTTCTTTTTTTCAGGACTTCAGTAATTGTAATCTTTCTAAGTTCCCTTTCAGCTCTAACATCCTATGATTCTGTGAAGATCTAATGACGTTAAAAGAATAGACAATGTAAAATGCCTACATGTGACCATTGGGTGTCGTCACTTCTCTATGTAAAGAGGTTTTTTCATGGAATCTCAGTTTTTAGATACACCCATGAAGCTAGTGAAATAAGGTGCTATAACAACTTGACACAAAATAAAGATGACATGTTAGATGAAAAAAGAGAGCAGGTGTATATTTTCATTATTTACTCTAAAATTTTTCCCCCCCTAATTTAGGACCAGTGTAGAAAGAATCAGTGTCTTAGAAAGTTTAATAGTTGTAGAAAAGAATATAAACTTTATCTTTTAATGGAACAGTAGCAGTTAAGTAAATGTATACATTATTTGACATAGGGTGATCTCTATGATACAAAATCTGCTTCTAACACTTATAATTCCCTTTTATCTAGTGGAATTTACATGATACTGCCAGGGCTTGATCCTTCATCAGGGTCATTCATGTTCCCAATGGAGCATATTGCTCCCTGTCACCTTGCTTTGGGACTCATAGGCTTCTTGGGATCAGAGGGGGAATCAGAAACAGAAATAGTCGGTTGCTATCTCTTCCTGCCCTCCCTCTCCTTCCCCCCTTTCCCCATTAGTAAATATCTCTAGTGCTCTCCAATCCAATTTTCTTCTGTCTTCCATTTCTACTGGTTCCCATGGAACTTGACTGTCTTGCTAACAAAATTCTCTTTAACCTAAATCCTATCTTTTTAATTTTCTCTTCATTATTTCATTGACTTTCATTCTTCTCTTAAAGATGCTAAATTCTTTTGACATCCTCTCCAAGACTGACTGTTCCTGCTGATGTCTCCTGACCTAAAGGGAGGACTAAGAATTAGCAAAATATTTCTTGTTTCTAACTGCTATTTTCAGATTCTCCTGCCACCATCATTCAGCAACTACCTCTCTGCTTTTAAAATTCACTTCATTCTGTTCAGATTCTTATTGCTGTTATGTTATCTCTTTCCTTCTCAGTAGTTTTATACCATAGTTAACAGTATTCTCCATCTCAACCCTTGCCTAATTCATACCCCATGCCTCTCTGTTCTGCTGCTCTCATGTTCTCTTATGCTAATTCTTCTCCTCCAGTGTTCCTCAGCTATTTCATCTGTAGACTTGGTTCTTCTTTTGCCTGACTTTCCCCATATCTAAGTATGTTACAGGTGGTAGACTAACAAGTTATGACAATTGAGGGACAACCTTATTGCTGTTCTTTCCTTCTTGTTTTCTAGAGTAGAGACCCTGTACCGTGGGAAATCTGTGACCTCGGCATAGCTGTATCTTTCATTGTTTTTACATAGTGATGCTAAGTTCTAATGAATAAAACTAGTGTTCTGTTTTAATTTCCAACAGAATTTTTGTTAATGTAATTATTCATGTTGTCTTTGTAGTGTGGACGTCTTGATGAAGACTGTGTTGTAGAACTTTCAGTATATCATAAACACAACAGACAAATAATGGAAGACTTAATTTCATTGGTAAGAACAAGGGTTTGTTACAGTGGTGTTGTTTTTCTGACTATTTCATTCAAAATGTTCCTGTTTTTAAAAGCACAATATGAAAGTTACTGATTGTCTTTATTGCAATGTTATATTGAAAATAAACTCATTTTAAATTTTAGCATTATTCTCAGACTTTTTCTGATTTTTTTTGACCTTCAGTAAAAAAATAGAATGCACCAAAAACACTGATTTGAATTAAAGTTGTAGTAACAGTGTTCTCTTAAGTCATTGTCCCCTTAGGTAACTAAATCATCCCTACTACTCTCCTTTACTCCCTAATCTTTCTCCACTTTGCCATTCATCCCTTGTCAGACTTTTGATCTGG
Organism: Myrmecobius fasciatus; assembly: GCA_023553655.1. Classification (NCBI taxonomy): domain Eukaryota; kingdom Metazoa; phylum Chordata; class Mammalia; order Dasyuromorphia; family Myrmecobiidae; genus Myrmecobius; species Myrmecobius fasciatus. Next base: position 306,230 of record JAJPUD010002365.1, read on the forward strand.
ATTGCTTCTACTACCTGATATCTCCTCATCTTCTACTTACATGCTACTGAATAGAGCTGGAGAATAAATCATACAGTTGTGCTTTACTGAATACACTATATTCATGCTGTTTATATTCACTTGGGCTCTTACTACAGCAAGGCAGTCCTTTTATTATTAGTTGATTCCCTGGTTTATTCCCAGAGAAACTATTCTAAAGCCTATCTTCTTTCCTCAAGTTTTTTACATTTCCTGCTCTTTCAGCTAAGGACCTTATTTTACTGAGAAAATTAAGGCCATTTGCCATAAGTGCCCTCTTCTCTTCTTCTCGTCATCTCTTTTGAAACCTGTCTCTGATAATGACATGACCCTGCTCACTTACTCACTGCTTAATCTTACAGTCTGCAACAGCCTTTGCAAAAGTAAGAAATTACTTCATTGTTGATAATTCAAAGACTTTGTTCTTCATTCTTTTTTATGTCTTTCTGTATTTGATACTGTCAGTTACCCATTCTTCCTTTGGCCATCTCCTCCCTCTCCATACTTTCTCAGTAACATCATTAGTTCCCATGGGTTAACTATCTCATGTCTATGCTGATGTCTCCCAAATATACATATGCAGACCCAGTCTCTCCCCTGAGCTGAGGTTCCACATCACCAGTTGCCTGTTGGATATTTCAAAGTGGATATTCCAGAGAAATCTCAAATACAATATAATTAGAACTGGATTTATCTTCCCCTCTTCTAAACTTCCTGATTTCTGTTGAAAGCACGATATGGTCATGTCACTTCTTGATATACTTTGTATATATTTGTAGTTATTTTTTATACTTTACATATTTTTGTTTGTACTTGTACTTTTACATTTCTGCATGTAGTTATCTTCCCTGTAGATTATAATTTCACAGGAAGCAAGGATTATTTCATTATTTATATTTGAATCCCCACTTCCTAGAACAGTGTGTACTAGATTGCTGACTGATATTTTTTCTCTTTCATTTTACCACAGGCCTGACTACCCTCATAACTCTCCTTTACTGGCCTTTTTTTTTCCTGAACCTGTGATTTTGGTATTTTTTAAGGTTTTTGTCTTCTTCCCCCCCCTTTCTTTTGATTCTCTGTTTTCTCTTTTGGTAATTTGATTCATTCTCTCAGTTTTACTTTTTACTTCTACTCAAATGACTCTAAATCCTGTATCTTCTGCCTTGATATTTTATAGGGCTTCAGTCTCCTATCTTCAGTTGTCTGTAGGAGTCAACCTAGGCAACTTGAACTCATCATGTCTAAAATTTACTTTTCTCCCAAAACCTATTCTCTATGCTCCCTTCCTTCAATCCATCCTTCATATCATATTTGTGTGATATAATGAGATAAAGAAAGAAGACCGTCTGCCAAATTAGGCTCTATGAACTGAAATAATCTTAACACAATTGAGACCTGTCAAAATAGCTTGTTCAGCTTATAACTATAGGAAATTTAATTTGTTGTCTAACTCGTAAAAGAGTTTTGGATATGTTTTGTCTAGGGAAAAAAATAGTTTCCAGCTCTAACAAATAAGAAAGTAGTTGTTTCTTGTGTAACTAATGTATCTGACCAACTTAATGTATTCATCACATATCGACATTCTAAGAGGTTGGGTAAATATAATATGTAATACAGAAGACAAACAGTAACAGCTTTAATATTAGAAGTATATCTATTTGACATCATTATCTCTGATACTTTACTGCTCTCATGCAGACTCCCATCTTCTTAAGTCTGAACTATTTCAACAGCTTGCTGGTGCAAATATCTGCCTCTTTCAAGTTTCTCCCCATTCTAATTCACCATCTATTCTTTAACCATTAAACTGATTTTCCTAAAGTATGTCACCTTCCTACTCTAGTAATTCCCATCATCATCTATAGGATTATATACAAAGCCTTTCAGAACCTACCCTTCCCTACTTTTTGAGTTTCTTACATCTTTGACATGTACTCCAATCCAGTGACACTAGCTACTTTGCTGTCCTTTACATAAGACATCCCCATCTCTCAGTTACAGACATTTTCTTCCTCCTCATGTCCCCTACTGACTTGTCTAGCTTCCTTCAAGTCCTAAATTAAATCTCTCCTTCTACAGGAATACCTTTCCAATCCTTTTATTCCCTGCCCTCTGTTGATTTATTCTATATACAACTTGTTGGTACATGATTGTTTACATATTGTCTCTTCGATTAGATGATGAGCTCTTCCAATGCAGGGACTATCTTTTGCCTTTCTATCCCCAGCTCATAGCACAGTGTCTGGCATATAGTAAGCATTTTGCAAATGTTTATTTATTGTCTTTATTTCTCATTTCCCCCAGACAACTCTCTAAGATGATAAATTATGCCGATAAGGGAAAGTTTATACTCTCATAGGCATTTCCTACACAGATCAAATCCCAGGTTATGATCAAAAACTACCATGATATGAAGCAGAATTTGCAAAACTATAGTTTGCAGGCCAGATTCTCCCTGGCCTTCTGATTTTGTAATGCTATTGAGTTAAGAGTGGTTTTCCTGTTTTTGAAGTGGGATGAAGTTTGTTGACCCTTCAGGTAGAGAGCAAATCTTATGGTAGGGTCAAGAAGTACACAGTTCTAATAATAACTTGTTTCAGAAACCAGTATATTAATATTCCAAACAATTGTATGTTTTGTTTTTCCTCAGTGGCAATATGATCAACTTACAGCTACCTATCATCTACTTCTTGCTAAGAAATCTCATGGAAAACCAGTTCGATTAAGACTTCCATCTGTCAGTGGAGAACAAATAAGTACTCCTTTATTGAAAGAACTACAGGTAAATTTTAGGTCTTTTTGTTAACTAATGTGGTTAGTCTTAATTCTCACTGTTATGAGGTAATTGTAGTGTTTGAAAAGCTAACTTTGTTATTGAGAAGAAACCAGAATAAAACTACTACAAAACACGTTTTCAAAATAGAAGTATTTCAAAACATATTACTAAAAAAATCTTTAATAAGGGGAGCTTTGTGTAGAAAATTAACAACTTAGAAGTTAGCCTGGGAGATTAGTCAAGTATTAGATTATATGAGCCTATACTGGGAGGTAACTGGGAAGAATAAAAGGTCAGATAAAAATATTATTACAAAGAGCTGACCAATCATAAAGTGACAGAATTATAGCATTGGAAAAAATTTTGAAAGTTATCTAATTCGACTCCTAACCTAATAGTTCAATCTCTTCTATAGTATCCCCAGCAGGTAGTCACAGGTTAATACTTGAATACAGACAATAGTTAGGATCTCATTATTTGTGAAACATTATTTCATTTTGCAGTAAACCCACTTGTTAGGTAGGAAGACCTTAAAATGACCTGAAATCTCAAATCCATGCAACTTTTACCCTTTAGACTGAGGTCTTCCTTAGGGACCAGTCAATCAAAAAAGACAGTTATTCAATGTTAACTATGTGCTAGTGGCTGTGCTAAACAACTGTAGAAAGGGAGAAAACTAGGTTTTGCTCCCAGGAAGCTTACATTCAAATGGGGGAAAACAACATGCAAAAAACCCCTATAATCACAAGATATGTACTGGGGAAATGAAAGGCACTGTAATTGGAAGTTGGGTTTGACTTGGAGGACTGACAACTAGGAAAGACTATAAAAGGTGGAATTTGAGGTGTAGGAAAACATTCTAGGTATGGGAGAGAGCTTGGGAAAAGGTATGAGGTTAGAATATGCAATGTGGGATATGAGGACTGACAAAGCCAATGTCTCTGGATTATAGAGTTGTAAAAAGTGTTAAATGTCAGAGGATTTTATATTTGATCCTGATAGCAAGAATGAGCTTTGAGTTGGAATGGTGGATGGTTTAGAGTGGGGAGAGACTAGAAGCAGAGAGTCTGGTTAGAAGGTTATGGAAGCAGGGAAGCAGGAAACTGGAAAAAAATTTTTTTTATATTCACTGTTTCTGATAAAAGCCTCATTTCTAAATTATGTAGAGAATTGACTCAAATTTATAAGAATACAATCTACTCCCCAATTAACAAATGTTTAAAGGATATGAACAAACAGTTTTCAGATGGAGAAATTAAAGCTTTATCTAGTCATATGAAAAAAGCTTTAAGGGGCAGCTAGTTGGTGCACTAGATAGAGCACCAGTCCTGAAATCAGGAGAACCTGAATTCAAATCTGGATTCAGTCATTTAACACTTCCTAGCTGTGTTACCCTAGGCAAGACACTTAACCCAAATTGCTTCAGCAAAAAGAAAAAAAGCTTTAAAACACTATTGATCAGAGAAATGCAAATTAAGACAACTCTGAGGTATCACTTCACACCTTTTAGATTGGCTAATATGACAGGAAAAGACAATGATAAATGTTGGAGGGGATGTGGGAAAATTGAGACACTAATACATTGTTAGTGGAGTTGTGAACTGATGCAACCATTCTGGAGAGCAATTTGGAACTATGCCCAAAGGGCTATCAAACTGTGCATATCCTTTGATCCAGCAGTGTTTTTACTGGATTTGTATCCCAAAGAGATCATAAAGAAGGGAAAGAACCTACATGTGCAAAAATGTTTATAATGGCCCTTTTAGTAGCCGCAAGAAACAGGAAATTAAATGGATACTCCTTAGTTGGGGAATGGCTGAATAATTTATGGTATATGAAGATAATGAAATATTATTGTTCTATAAAAAATAAAGAATAGGCTGATTTCAGAAAGGCCTGGAGAGACTTACATGAACTGATGCTGAGGGACATTAGTAGAACCAGAAGAACATTGTAGACAGCAAAAACAAGATTATGTGATGATCAGCTGTGATGGACTTGACTCTTTTCAGAACAGTTCCAATAAACTTGTGATGAAAGAGCCATCCGCATCCAAAGAGAGGACTATGGAAATTGTATGGATTATAGCATAGTACACTTTTGTTGTTTTTGTTGTTGGTTGGTTGCTTGTTTTTCTTTCTTATTTTCCCCTCCTTTTGATCTGATTTTTCTTGTGCAACATGATAAATGAGGAAATATGTTTAGAAGAATTGCACATGTTTAACCTGTATTAGATTACTTGCTGTTTACAGGAGGGGAAAAGTAGGAAGGAAGGGAAAACATTTTGGAACACAAGGTTTTTGAAGGGTGAATGTTGAAAATTATCTTTGCATGTATTTTGAAAAAAATAAAAGCTGTTATTAAAAAAGAAAAAAAAATAGGCTATAGCAGCAAAATGAACTCTATCCTTGACTGCCCCTGACTTTTGTAGTTGAACCTTTTGACTGATTTTGCTGAGATTTGGCCCTCCATACTGTTCCCTGCAGTTGCCCCTCTCTATCCTCCCCAGACCCCTGCTTCCTAGTTCTGCCTGAAGTGTGTCCTTCCTCACAGACACACACTGTCCTGTTTGTGCACAGCCCAGTAGTCAGCACACAGTAAACAACGAAAGTTCTGTCTGCCTGATTATTGACTTGTATGAAAAACATTGATGCCGTGTTTTTATCAGATTATTAGGTAAGTCAAAAGGTGGAAGGGATTTTTAACATATTAAGTTATAGAAATAGTATACAAAAGGATCTGAATCTAATAAGATGAAATTAAATAGAGGTGCAATCATTGCAGTAACTAACTTTTTATATCACTTGGCAGTTTGCAAAGGGCATTCTGTGTATTGCCACATTTGAGCCCTCAACACCCTAGGAGTGAGTAGATACTAGAGGCATGGTTGTGCTTAGTTAAAGATGTGGTAATTGAGGTTCAGAGAAGTTAAATGATCTGTTCATGGCTACTTAGTAGGAGTAAAGGGCAAGATTGGAACCCAGTTCTCCCATCAAAATTTTGTTCACGGGGCAGCTAGGTGGCGCAGTGGTTAGAGCACCAGCCCTGAAGTCAGGAGGACCTGAGTTCAAATCTGGTCTCAGACACTTCCTAGCTGTGTGACCCTGGGCAAGTCACTTAATCCCAATTGCCTCAGCAAAAAGCAAAAAAAAAAAAAAAAAAAAAAATTTTGTTCACTATACCATGCTGCCTTTCATTATTACTTTAAAAACACTTTTTTGACATCCATTAAAATTTTTTTTTTTGAGTTCTAAATTCTCTTATTTCTTCCATTCCCTCTCCTTCTCACTGGGGCTAGCCATATGATATTGATTATACATATAAGGACATATTTAATTTTTGCCAAGTTGCAAAAAACCCTCCAAAAAACAAAAACAAAAGCAAGAAAAATAAAGAAAATGAAAAATTATGCTTCAATTTGAAACTCAGACTTCATCAGTTCTCTCTTTGGAGGTTGATAACATTTTTTATCATGGTTCTTTTGGAATTGTCCTGGATCATTGTATTGATCAAAGTTGCTAAGCTATCATCATTACAACATTGCTGTTATTCTATACAATGTTCTCCTGATTTTGCTCATTTCACTTTGCATGAGTTCACATAAGTCTTTCCAGGTTTTTCTGAAACCATTGAGCTCATCATTTCTTATCATACAACAGTATCCCATCATGGTCACATACCGCAACTTGTTCAATCATTTGCCAGTTGATGAACATGCCCTTAAATTCCAGTTCTTTGTCACCCCCCGCCCCCCAACCCCACCCTGCTATAAATATTTTTGTACAAAAATAATTTCCTTGGGGCAGCTAGGTGGCACAGTGGATAGAGTACTAGTTCTGAAGTCAGGAAGACCTGAGTTCAAATTTGGCCTCAGCCACTTAACACTCCCTAGCTGTGTGACCCTGGGCAAGTCACTTAACCCCAATTGCCTCAGCAAAAAAACCAAAACAAAACAAAACCCAAACAAACAAAAAAACAAAAATAGTTTCCTTTTTCTTTGATCTACGTGAGGTCCAGAACCACTAGTAGTATTACCTCAAATGGGATGCACAGTTTTATAGCCCTTTGGGCATGATTCCAAATTGTTCTTCAAAAAATAGTTGGACTAGTTCACAATTGTACCAACAGTGCATTAGTGTCCCTATTTTTCTACATCCCCTCCAGCATTTGTTTTTTATTTTTGTTAATCATTCTGATTGGTGCTCTCACAATTAAGTTTCCAAAAATTCCCTGCAGAACTATAGGATGTGGAAGTTGTGTCTAGATGATAGATTGTGCAAAAAAGATTTGTTGGTGTTAGTGAACTCTGAAATTCAATAATGTGAGGCCATAAAGTATCAGTGGCAACCAAAGAACTAATGAAATGAAGTGTATTAATAGGGAAAAGGGAAGGAAATAAGCCTTTAAATAATGCCTACTAAGTGCCAGATATGGTTATAAGCATTCTACAAATTTCATCTCATTTGATACTCACAACAGTCCTTGGAATTAGGTACTACTATTATTCCCATTTTACAGATGAGGAAACAGGAAAATAGGTTTAAGTGATTTGCCAAAAGTCACCCAGCTAGTTTAGTGTCTGAAGGTGGATTTAAATTTAGATCTTTCCGACTTCAGGCCCTGCATTCTATCCACTGCACCATAGTGGTATGTCATACAGGCATAATGTTCAGAATGAGGGAGGTGATAGTTTCTCTGTACTCTGCCTTGTTGGACTATGGAATGTTGTGCTCAATTCTTTAAATTGTATTTTGGGAAGGGTATTGATATTTTTGAGCCTAGTTCATTCACAAGAAAACCTAGGATGGTGAGAATGGATGCTTTGTCATTAGGATTGGGTAAAGGAACTGGAAATGTTTAGATTGGCAAAGAGAAGACTTGGGAGAGACATGATAGCTATACTTAAGTATTTGAAGTACTATCATGTGGAAGATTGATTATATTTATTCTGCCTTGAATCTAGAGAAACCTCTACCTCATGAGAAAAATCTATTTTTGATTAGCTTTATGGGAATCTTTCCTTGCATCAAGCAAGCCTAAATCTGCCGCCCTGCAAATTCTACCCACTCCTTCTAGTTAACTTTCATGAGAAGCACAAATAGAGGCTTGGTGACAGTTTGTCAGGAATTCCACATAAGAGATTTCTTTTAGTTATGAGTTGGGTTTGTTAACCTTTGAGATTCTTTTTAGCTATAAGATCTCATGGAATCCCCTTAAATATGGAAATATGTCTTAGAATTTGAAAAAGTGATTGATTCATAAAAGTCACTTCTCCCCCCAATTCCTCAAGCAAGCCTACCTAATTTGATGAATCTCAAATTACAGTTTTTCCTAGATAATCCATTTAACTTCCCCATCTCCCCTGCTCTGGCCACTGAATAGTTAAAAGAATTTGAGTTTGAAGAGTGACACACAATAATGATAATTATGCATTTGAAACCTTAGAATTCCCACTTATTTATGAAGCATTTGAAGATATTTCATCTGCAAAGATGATTTTAAAGACTCCCAAAGTCATATAGGGAATTTGTCTTAAAAAGAAATTAATTTAAAATTATATGTAAAACTGTTCAACTTAAATGTACCAACGAAGTAGAAAATTAATATTGAAAATATATTGTGGGGGCAGTTAGGTGGTACAGTGGGTAGAGCACCAGGCATGGACTCAGGAGGACCTGAGTTCAAATGTGGTCTTAGACACTTAATACTTCCTAGCTGTGCGACCCTGGGCAAGTCACTTAACCTCAGTTGCCTCAGGGGGAAAAAAAAGAAAAAAGAAAATATATTGTGTAGAGATTTTCAGTTTCATGTATAATCCTCTTCTCTTCTACAATATATGGAAATTGTCATTTTGGATGGTGTTTATTGAGTTCAGAATAACAAGAAAGGAAAAAAAGAAAGTAATACATCTCAAGCTAGAGATCATACATGAAAGAAAATCTAGCAATTCCTGATTTCCATAAATAAAAGCTTTAATTTTAGGTACCATATGCTTTTTTTTGTCATGGGTTCTTTCTTTCTCTAGGGAATTTCCTTTGAATTAATGATATATTTTTTCTTACTTTTTATTTAAAAACAAAATTTGTCATCTATTTGCTGTTTTCTTCCTTAACTCCTCTTAATTCCAGTGCTTTCTCTCTTTAATTATTTCTTATTTAGCCTATATATGGCTTTCTTTTTATTTGTTTGTTATTTTCTCCTTTGAATTTTAAGTTTCTTTAGGACAAGGATTGGCCTTTACCTCTTTCTGTATCCCTAGTGCTTAGCACAGTATTTGGCACATAGTAGGTGCTTAATAAATTTTATTGATTAATTAATTAATCAAGAAGCCTGTTGATATGGGTTTAAACATATCAGAGAAGATTTTGAACCTTAATCTAAAATGATTGACATTTACTAATATCAGCTGAATCTACATGTCCTTAAATACACAGATACTGTTCATTTCTTTTAGTTTTGTTGGATTTTAAAAAAATGTGTTGTATGGTAATTTTTACATGATAAGAGTGTAATATAAGACATTAATTTTTTCCATACTGCATTGAGCTTCATTTAATAACTTTTTTGTAGCTTGCAAAGCATTGGACAGAATCAAACGATGTGGAATCTAAGCCATTAACTCCAATATTGTGCAGAACAGCCACAAAGAAATTGGAGAACAAAGAAAATGTGTGCACGCCTAAGTCTGCTATGAAGGATGAAGAACACTTTGTACTACCCATTCCAAAGACTCCTGTTAGCAAGAGTGTTCATGAAAGAGGAATATTAACTGTATCAAATCCTCCTCCTTACAAAGGTATAGATTGTATGTTTGAATTAAGTAGTAGTGAAAAAATAGATGTTCCTTTGATGCATCTTTATATCAAATAAGACCAATGCCTAAATGGGAATTAAGAGATGGACAACCAACCTTTACTGAAAGATCTTCTCTAGTTTCTGATACTTAGAATGCAAGTGTAGCCAACTCCCAATTATCCACAATTAATATTTGAAGCCATTGAGGGAGACATCTGTTTTCTACATCTGTAAAACGTTGGAGAATTGCAGCTGCTTCAATGCCAGGCCTCTACCTGTCACAGACAAACTTATTGGTAGGAACAGAAAAGCTTTCCTGGTGTCATTAGAAGGTGGGAATTGTATCTTTTGAGGAGATCAGTGCTTCAGTTTAAAAGCAAATAACAGATGTCAATTGCTAGATACTTAGCACTTGCATTGGTTACTTCTTGCTTAATAATGGAATGTGTGAAGATCTGGCTATGAAATCCAACTTTGCTTCTTATAACTCTTACTCTGATAGTCAGCTATTTACAGGATAATAAGATGCAGTTGGAAAGGTTCTTCCCTGTTCTGTTTCTATCATAATCTTCCCAGGTTTAGAAGAGACTTGTATTTATCTAAGTACTTTATTGGCCCAGGTGATTTTGGCCAAAAGCAATACTGAACAAAGCAGCAGAAAACATAGCTAAAAATTTCCTCTTTTCTCAAAATTATGAGACTTCACATTCAGTGAGGCGTGTTTCGCTCCGAACTGTAGTTCTTTTTCTGTTTCTTCCTGAATGTCATTCAATCATCAGTCCAGGATTACCTGCCAGTTGTTTATACCCATTATCCCTACATTAACTTGCATCAAAATGCATGTCTTTCTGTCTGGGTAAAAGTTAGTTTCTTTCAGTCACTTTTCTCCCTAAATATCGGCTTTCTTTATATCCTTTCTTCCCTCACCCACCTCTGATTTCTGTCACATTTTTTAGACAACTAGTCTAAACTATAATAAGATATGTTGTTAAATCTATTTGGGTCAAGCAAGGGGCAAAGGAAGAGTAGCTCTCACAGCTTCCCTCAGCATTTTTCAGACATTGTAACTGACCTTGTTCAGAAGTTTACACGTCATATAATCCATTTTACAGTTGAGCAAACTGACATCCTTAGCAACTAAATTGCTTCCACCTGGTCAGATATATAATTAGTAGTTGGAATTTGAACCAATTTTCTTTGACTCCAAGTCTAGAACTCTTTCTCTTACACTTTTTATATAAACAGGTTTAGTATTTTTTGGATGTTTTCCATGTGCAGTGCCTTACAATTTTTTTATTTTTATTTTTATTTTTATTTTTTTGCTTTTTGCTGAGGCAGTTGAGGTTGTGACTTGCCCAGGGTCACACAGCTAGGGAATGTTAAGTGCCTGAGGCCAGATTTGAACTCAGGTCTTCCTGACTTCAGGGATGGTGCTCTAACCACTGTGCCACCTAGCTGCCCCAGTGCCTTCCAATTCTTGAAGAAAATATGCTGCATGAGACATTTAGTAATTTTAAAGTCTTATTTAATTTCTTAATCACAAATCATATTTTACAAATTCCATTTTAAATCTTTTGTAATATAGCTTTAGCTTTCCTTTAGCCTTCTATTCTTTCATATACTTACTTCACATTTCAGTTAAACCACCTTCTTTGCTGTTCTGACATAGCATTCTGTACTCATGTTTGTTTCTGGACTCACTAATTTGAACTTAGCTCAAATCCTATCTCTGACATGAGGCCTTCCCTGATCCCTTAACTGTTAATGCCTTAACCTCCAAATTAACTTTGTATTTATTTTGTATATACTTATGTGTAAACATTTTGATACCCTTACAAAATATAAGTTTCTTGAGGGCAGAAACTTTTATTTTTATTTTTATTTTATTTTTTTTTAAGCTTTTTATTTGTATAACATATGTATGGGTAGTTCCCCAACCTTGATCTTTACAAAGCTTTCCAATACAAATTTTACCCTCAGTCCCCTCCCCTCCCCCAGATGGCAGGAAGTCCACTACATGTTAATAATGTTGAAATGCTTGAGAAGTTATGCAAGAAAAATCCTATCTACAAGAAAAAAAAAGAATCAGAGAAAGGCAACACAATGCAAGCAAATGTCAATAGAGATCATGAAAATGTTACGTTGTGGTCCATATTTCATGTCCCTCTTTCTGGGTGTATATGGTTTTCTTCAGTGAATAACTGGAACTGGTTTGAGACAATTCTTTATTGCAGAGAGCCATGTCCATCAGAATTGATCATCATGTAATACTGTTGTTGCTGTGCATGATGATCTCCTGGTTCTGCTCGTTTCACTCAGCATCAGTTCATGCAAGTCTCTCCAGGCCTCTCTGAAATCGTCCTGCTGGTCGTTTCTTACAGAACAATAATATTCCATAACATTCATATACCATAATTTATTCAGCCACTCTCCAATTGATGGGCATCCCTTCAGTTTCCAGTTTCTAGCCACTACAAAAAGGGCTGCCACAAACATCCTTGCACATGTGGGTCCCTTTCCCTCCTCTAAGATCTCTTTGGGATATAGGCCCAGTAGAAACACTGCTGGGTCAAAGGGTATGCACAGTTTGACAACTTTTTGAGCATAGCTCCAAATTGCTCTCCAGAATGGTTGGATCCGTTCACAGTTCCACCAACAATGTATTAGTTTCCCAGCCCTCCCACATCCCCTCCAACATTCATCGTTATCTTTTCCTGTCATTTTAGCCAATCTGACAGGTGTGTAGTGGTATCTCAGAGTTGTCTTAATTTGCATTTCTCTGATCAATAGTGATTTGGAGCAACTTTTCATATGACTAGAGATGGTTTTAATTTCATCATCTGAAAATTGTCTGTTCATATCCCTTGACCATTTATCTATTGAAGAGTGGCTTGAATTCTTATATATATGAGACAATTCTCTATATATTTTAGAAATGAGGCCTTTATCAGAACCATTAAATGTAAAGATGATTTCCCAATTAGATGCTTCCCTCCTAATCTTGTCTGCATTTGTTTTGTTTGTACAGAAACTTTTTAACTTAATATAGTCAAAATTATCCATCTGGTGTTCAATTAGGAGTTCCAAGTCTTCTTTGGACATAAATTTGTTCCACCTCCACAGGTCTGAGAGATAAACTATATTACGTTCCTCTAACTTGCTTACAAAGTCCCTCTTTATATCTAGATCATGAACCCATTTAGATCTTATCTTGGTATGTGGTGTTAGGTATGGGTCAAGCCCTAATTTCTTCCACACTAGTTTCCAATTTTCCCAGCAGTTTTTGCCAAATAGAGAGTATTTATCCCAAAAGCTGTGTTCTTTGGGTTTATCGAACACTAGATTGTTAAGGTTAATGCCTAGGTTGTCCTGATAACCTATCCTGTGCCACTGATCCACTGCTCTATTTCTTATCCAGTACCAAACGGTTTTGATGACCACTGCTTTATAATATAGTTTTAGATCTGGTACAGCAAGGCCACCTTCATCTGCCTTTTTTTTCATTAATCCCCTTGAAATCCTTGACCTTTTGTTCTTCCAAATGAACTTTGCTACTATTTTTTCTAGATCTGTAAAATAATTTCTTGGGAATTTGATTGGTATGGCACTAAATAAGTAGATTAGTTTGGGTAGTATTGTCATTTTTATTATGTTAGCTCTGCCTACCCATGAGCACTTAATATTTTTCCAATTGATTAGGTCTGATTTTATTTGTGTGGAAAGTATTTTGTAATTTAGTTCGTATAGTTTCTGACTTTTCCTTGGCAGATAGATTCCCAAATATTTTATCCTATCATCTGCTATTTGGAATGGAATTTCTTTTTGTATCTCCTGCTGCTGAACTTTGTTGGTAATATATAAAAATGCTGATGATTTATGTGGATTAATAGAAACTTTTATTTTTGTAAATCCTAGTGATCTGCACAGTGCCTGGCCCTTTCGTACAATAAATGCTTTATTAATTGTTTTTTCCCTGTGCCCTTCTTTACTTTGAAGTTATCAAATAATCAAGTTCTATGTTGATTTGACTTTTGAGGGTCTTGTAAAGTTTTTTATAGAATTTATATTATTTCTTTATCCCTTGCAGTACATGTTAGAGTAAAAGCTACAACTATCTGTATGGTAGTAATTCCTGTTTTATATTTATTATAGAAAGGATGATGATGATGGAGTGTCCCATATAAAGAATTTTCTTGGTGTCCTTGGGCATAAGAAGAATCTAGACACAATCCTTACTTTTAGTTAACTTTTTTTATTTCCCTGGCTTCCCCTACTCTTTACTTAAATTAAGAATTTTAAAATTATTTATTGCATTACATTTATTTAGTGTGTTTTTAATTTTTTTTAAATTTTGAGTTCTAGATTCTTTCCTACACTCTAGCTCCTCCTTCATCTATTCAAAAAAGCAAGTAATATATCACTTATACATGTAAAGTCATACAAAACATGCAAAAATGTTAGCCATTATATTGATTGTATTAATATGGATTAGTTCCTTTCCTTCACTTGGATAATTTACAGACTTTAGGCTCTAAATGTGAGACTGTTTGGCTCTAAATACATGTTTCTTATTCAACCATTAAGTTGATGGAAAAAACTTAACTATATCCATATTGATATTCTCAAGTGTGTGTGTGTGTGTGTGTGTGTGTGAAAAACTTTTAAGAAAGAGAAACTTTTAAGAGGTAATTTGGGGAGCCAGAAGTCTAAAAGCCTATGATGTGGAAAAGAGGGTTAGATTTGTCCTCCTTGTCCCAGAGAACAGATATAGAAGCAATGAATGGAAGTTCAGCGGGGCAGGCTTGGAATCAATGTAAGGAAAACTTTCTGATATATTCCAGGAGTCAAATTGTCAGCCTTAGTAGGTGATAGGTTCCCCCTTACTTGAAGCCTTTAAGCATTTTTTACTTGTTAAGAATGTTGCAAAGGGGATTCATTGCACAAGTTGATATCCCTTCTAGTGCTGATCTTCTATAAAAAATAGTTTAGGGGCTGCTAGGTGGCCCAGTGGATAGAGCACCAGCCCTGAAGTCAGGAGGACCTGGGTTCAAATCTTGCTCACACACTTAAACTTCCTAGCTGTGTGACCCTGGGCAAGTCACTTAACCCCAATTGCCTTAGCAAAAACAAACAAACAAACAAAAATAAAGAATAGTTTAGTATTATAAGTTTATAGATTGAGTTAGGCTCTATAAATTTATAGATTGAATTAGAAGGGATCTTTAAGACCACTAAAGATCTTCTCCCCCTTCTCCCATTTTACAGACAATCCAAGACCCAGTAAACTAAGGTGGTTTGCTTAATGTCACTCAGATGGTAGCAGACCTGAGATCTGAATCCAGGTTCTCTGATTGCAAATCTAGGGTTTTTCCCTTTTGTTTCTAGGTACGTGTTAAAATAGAAAGCAGGAAAAAGACTGGCATGGTCTTTGAAACTTTGTAATATAGAAGAGAGCTTTTATCATCTCACTCAAGTTATGAGTAAATTTTCTTGAACATTATATAAGCATCCTTATATATATGTATATATATATATATGTATGTATATATACACATTTTCTTTTACTCATTCTCTTGTTATGGTTGACCTTATTAGTTATTAACAACTGATTAGTGCACATCACCTTCATTCCCTCTTCAGCTGTGGCTATTTCAGCCCTCCCATCTCTGTTGTATTACAGCCCCATCGTCCAGGCCCAGGTTTGGAATAAAACAAAACACTTTTAGGTCAGCTGACAGCTAACAAAAGAAATTTTACTTAAATATAACTGGGAAAGGATATTCAGCAAGATAAAGCATTAACTCAGTTTGGCACAGGATCTTTTGCAATGCTGGCATACTGCCTCTTATTAGCTATATGACCATTGCAAATTCTTTAATCTCTGAATCCCTTTAGCAATTTCCTAGAACTTGTTTATCAAATTATACATGGGTTGTAATCAGTGTTGGTGGAGGGAGTTCTCACACTGGGAATTTATGCTGATGAAATCATAGATCTTTTTTGTGTTTCTTTTCAATACCCTATCTTGTTATTACCATGCATCTCTAAAAGTGGTTTTAAGTTTAAATGTACTTTGCTGTATAGAATGGTATCTTTCTGAAGCTGCTTATAAAGCTGATTCTACTTTCCTTTTGACTTATATAAGAAATCTACTCCAACCTCTTTTCTTGCTTTGATGGCAGCATGAGGCAAGAAGAATTGAGACATTTGAGCAGGTTCTAACTATTCCCTACTGTTTCCATCATTTAAAAGCCAGCAATCAGTGTATTACCTGATTACCTCTAGTTTTACATATTTTCTGATCTCCATTTTTGCTATCATCATGAAAAGGAACCAATGACAATTTGTACTGATTGTTAAATTTTGACATTCTGATGAGTAAACAGTGGAAGAGAACTTTATTTGGAGAAATAATAGTATGTGAAAAAATTTTTTATTAAAGCTTTTTATTTGCAAAACATATGTATGGGTAATTTTTCAACATTGACCCTTACAAAGCTTTCCATTACAAATTCTTCCCCCTTAGTCCCCACCCCTCCCCTAGATGACAGGAAATCTACTAGCATGTGAAATTTCTAAGAAAAAACTTTTAGATATTGATAAAAATTTCCAATTGATAATAATTTCCAATTTTAAAATATATCTACAACTTAAACTTAAACTATTATTTTGTCCATCAGAGAGAAATCAGTGCAAAGAAGAAATATTGATTAAAAATATAAATCCAGAGAAATCAAAGGAATTACCAACAGCCATTATTAGTCCTGAGAGACGGTAAGTATTTATAGTTTCTTAAATATGAATTCACCCAAGATGTGACCAGATTTCCTCAGGCTACATACTCAGTGATATGTTATCAGATATGAAGAACTGTTTAAATTATTCTCCAGATTATATAATCTTTCTATGTGCTATTGAATTAAGTCTAGTCTGACATTATGGAATTAGTGTATGAAGGAATTGGGGCTTTGACATTAAATCAACTGTTTGTCATTTTTATCAACTACAAGGTTTTTTTCCCCCTTTTCTTTCTGTAAAATTAGGGGGTTGGGCTAGATTATTTCTAAGATTCACTCCAGATCTTTGATTCTGTGAAATAATGATTTAGTTCATTTTTCAGTACAGAGCAGAACTTTTGTCGAGGTTCCTTCAGGTCTAGTTCTTTATCCCTGTGAACATGAGAATCTCTTAACCTCCTTTGGCCTTGGTTTCCCTGTCTACAATATGATGGGTTTGAGTTTGAAACCTTGAGGTTCCTTTTAGCACTAGATTCTATGATCTGCAACTCTAGACACTGAAGAGACATAAATAACTTTGACCCATTTGCATTAACTTTACTGTTTATGGTGTTTGTCTACAGATAGTTTTGTTGATTCTCTCAAGATTACAAAGACATTTAATGATAATAATGATAGATAATATTTATATAGCATTTACTATGTACCAATCACTTTGCTAAATGCTTTATAATTATTTCCTTTGATCCTCACAACAACCCTGGGAGATAGATGCTTTTATTATATAATAACCCTGTGTTACAAATGAAGAAACTGAGGCAGAGTTTATATGACCTGCTCAGGGTCAAACAGCAAGTAAGTGTCAGAGAATAAGTTCAGCTTTGAACTCAGATCTTTTTGATTCCAGGCCCAGTGATCTATCCACTTTGCCAACACATTTAACAAACTAATCTTAATTTTTAAGTAGATTAAAAGTCCCCCCCCCAAAAAAAAATGCCAGTTTAGCTAAATAACAAAGAAAATGACATTTTTGGGAAGCATCTTAAAAGGTGAATTTTTGCAGCCAGTATACATTGTCTAATTGGGACCACTTTACAAAAGATCATATTCTTTTTAAGTAAGTTGTTTGTATGTTGTTAGATTTAGGGAAAAAAAATTAATCCAAAAAAGTAAATGTTTTAAAAATCAGTTTGGGTTTTTGATACTCTTTATAGTATTAAAAATATAATTTTAAAAAAGTCTTACTATAAAGGTTTTGCTGAAACTTTGTTTCAAATAAGAGGGGGAGATTCTGTAACTGAAAATTTTGCAGAAAGTTGACATGAATACATTGTATAAATGATAGTATGTTGAATAATATTAGGTCAATAATTAATTTTATGGCTACATTTTTCTTTTAAAGATGCCGATCAGTGGAATTGGATCTTAATCAAGTACATAGAGACAGTCCTCAAAAGAGAAAAGGAACCAAAATGTTTGGAAGTCTTGAAAGGGGGTTAGATAAAATGATTACAATGCTTACTCCAAACAAAAAAAAGGGATCTACTAGAGATGGACCAAGAAGACTAAGGGTAAATTTATTTTCAAAAAGGAAAAAAAAAAGTACATTGAGTTTAATTTATTTCTATCCCCAGTTTCTGTGTGTGAGGAGGGGGAAGGGAGGAGATCAAACCCTTTCTCCATGCTTCATGTACATCTTCTTGCTTACCCCAATTATGTATATATAGTTGTTCTCCTTCCACCTTTCTTATATCTTCTCTTCTGTTATATCTTTTTTTCCTCTTTTCTTTTCTTAAATGTTGTGGAGTTAATCTGTTTGCATCTTGGAAAGCATCTGTTAGCCCACAGTATTTCTTTGTTGGGTCCAGCATTTTCTTCTGCTTAATTATATTGCCAATCTCAGTTTCTAGATTGAGACTATGCCAGGGCCAGATTCTGTTCCCTCCTGTACTCTTGGATGTTATGCCTGCTTGATTGTGCTCCTTGTGGTCTGGATTTTGGATTAGGTAACCTGGAATCCCTGGCATCTGGGTCTTTGTTCTGATGACCAAGCATAGGTTTTAGCATAGGTCTTTTTGTGTTTATTCCTTGCACAGTACTCTCCCTGGAATTAGTTGTATTCCCTGCTGTGGTTGGGGACCCCAACCAGATGTCTTTGATTGTGCTGGTCATGAGTTCTTGCAGGGTTCTTTCCTGGTGCTTAGTGGGTTCTGTGCTGGTCTGTGTCTTTTGCTGCAGTACTGGATGCCTTGGAAGTCTGCTGTAGCACCAGGCTCCATGGGTGCTCTGTAGCTGTGTCTTCTTTTGGGGTTCAGGCTTCTGGGATTCTGGCTTGAGGCCACTTGGAGGAATTGGGTATATACCTACTACCCAGCCCTGTCTCTGTGTGCAGTAACCTGGATGGACCTGGCTTTGTGTGCTGCTTCAACAGTACAGGGCAGGCATCCTCCTGGCTTTGTGATTGATTGATTGATTGATTTATTTTTTGACAGAAATGTTTACTTTTTCCTTTCAAACATTCACTGGGCCAGAGGATTGTTGGGTTTCATTGTGATTTCCCCCCACCTAGAGGAAGCCCCACATATATGACCAATGAATCTCACTTCATACCAGAAAGGCCAGTGAAATCTAAAATAAGAGTAGTTATCACTAGACTCTTCATCAAATTAAATCAACTTTACAAAGTATTTAATCTGTGGAACTCATCAATCTAAGAGGTAGCTTAGATAGACAGTATAGTGAATAGCTTTAAATCTGGGCAGCTAGGTGATACCGTGTGTAGAATACCAGACCAGGAGTCAGGAAGGACTCATGTTCCTGACTTCAAATGTGAACTCAGATACTATGTGATCCTGGTCAAGACACTTAACCCTCAGTTTCCCCATCTGTAATGAGTTGGAGAGGGAAATGGCAAACCACTCCAGTACCTTTGCCAAGAAAACCCCAAATAGGATCACAAAGAGTGATCTGGAATGACTGGAATGACTAAACTGACTGGACTGATTAAATAATTTTAAAGAAAATTAATGAGTGATTTATGAAATAGCATGTTTCAGGAGTATAAATGTAGTAGGATATAATCTTTTTGAGGTCAGGAATTGGGTCACTTAAAAATTTTTGTTTCCTTAGCACAGTGCTACCTACAGAGTAAATTCTTTTTTTTTTTTAAATTTTATTTTATTTGCATAACATATGTGTGGGTAATTCTTCAACAATAACCCTTACATAGCTTTCCGTTACAAATTTTCCCCCCCAACTCCCCACCCCTCCCCTAGATGGCAGGATATCCACTACATGTTAATTATGTTAAAATATTGGCAAATCGAATATATGTATACATATTTCCAAACTTATCATTGTTGTGCAAGAAAAATCTTATCTACACAAACGATATATCAGATAAAGGAAACACAATGTAAGCAAACATCAATCAAGGAGTATGAGAATGTTATGTTGTGGTCCACATTTCGCATCCCTCTCTCTGGGTGTATATGGCTTTCTTCAGTGAACAATTGGAGGTGGTTTGAAACATTTCATTGTTGAAGAGAGCCATGTCCATCAGTTCATGTAAGTCTCTCCAGGCCTCTCTGAAATCATCTTGCTGGTCATTTCTTACAGAACAATAATATTCCATAATATTCATATACCATAATTTATTCAGCCATTCTCCAATTGAAGGGCATCTATTCAATTTCCAGTTTCTAGCCACTACAAAAAGGGCTGCCACAAACATTCTTGCACATGTGGGGCCTTTTCCTTCCTTTATGATTTCTTTGGGATATAAGCCCAATAGAAATGCTATAAGCCCAATAGAAATGCTTGGCTTTGTGATTTATACCTTACCTCTAACTTCCTCCTCCCTCAAGTGCTAACAGATTTCTGACAGTCTTAAACAGTTCTGGCTTTTGCTCTTTTTCTTTGTTTTTCTTCATCATTGTTCCTAGGATGCATTTTTAGAATTGTACTATACTTGGAATTTTTTGTTGTAGATGTGATCTACATAGAACTTAATGTTTCTCCACCTTAATTTGAAGTAGGTAAATATTATGATTTTATAATTAATTAGTCCCTGAAGCCTTTAGGAATTTACTTATTAATACCTCTCTTTATCCTCTCCACGGTGTTATAAATTGCCCCTTTTGTTTAAGCAAAAATGCCTTAAATTCCAACCTCATGGAAGAAGAATGAAGGTAGTTTGATTATAGATGGTGTTAATCTGGCTTGGTAAGTAGAGGAAATCCCCTGGCCTGGGAATCAGTGGAGTTGTGTTTCTTGTTCTCTTTCTCCCAACAATTACCAGGATGATCTTGGGCAAATCACTTCTCTTCTTAGGATCTGTTTTCTGATTTGTAAAATAAGAAAATTGAACTTGATACTTCTTAGGTCATTTATGCTTCTCACATTCTTTGAAAGGATCTACAAAAGAGTAGAAATTTATTAATTCTTGCTTGTGATTGTCAAATTTCAGTTTCTCCTCATTTATGTTCATGATTCATATGTAATTTTTTTTTATTAAAGCTTTTTATTTGCAAAACCTATGTATGGGTAATTCTTCAACATTGACCCTTACAAAGCTTTCTGTTACAAATTTTCCCCCCTAGTCCCCACCCTTCCCCTAGATGGCAGGAAATCCACTACATGTTAATTCATATGTAATTTTTAAAAGTAGTTAGAAAAATGATAAAAGGATGACCTGTTGTACTCATTTTGACTTTATGCAGAATTCATTGCCATTTTTCTTTTTTTTCTTTTTTCTTTTTCAGTTTATTTCATTGCTATTTTTCTGACAAAAACTTCATTGATTCAGCATTGAATGTTTAATTAATATTCTCTCCCTATCTCCCCAGTTTTCCTTATTTATTTATTCATTCATTTATCTATTTATTTATTAATTCATTCATTCATCATTTATTTTATTTTATTTTTTGGTGGGCCAAAGTATTTTCTTTCATGAAATTGTCTTAGGAGGTTTTTTTTTTTT
>JAJPUD010002366.1:10089-70886 GCA_023553655.1 Myrmecobius fasciatus
ATTACCAACTAATGTGACAGTGTAGACACCTAGGAATATCACAAAGAGGATGACACGAAGGGTTGGATCATCTGTTAACCCCAAAAGAATGAATTGAGTCACAGCAGTGCAGTTATTGGCAGACATCTGCCTTGGAAAGAGTACCTGGAAGATAGAAGAAAAGAATATTAAAATGCAATACAAAACAAAAATTTGGATGTCTTTGATGTATTAAAGAAACATTCATTGACCACCTCCTCATACCCATTCAACTGCTTCTTCCCCAATACTTTGTTTTTCAATGCCATGGCATGGTTCTTATAAGCAAAGTAGAGATGAATAAATTTGGTTCTCCTCATGTTTTCCCTGTGACCCAACAGTACTGTGTTATCTGTCCTTTCTTGTCAACTTTTGTCTTTGTCCAAATGTATAAATGCTGAGCTGCTAAGTAACTATCATTGTTAAACCCTTCCAAAGAAAGAGAGACTACTTGGTGATTTATGACATCTCAAAAGACCATCTTCCACAATTGAAGATATTGTCCACTTCATGCTAATTGACCATGAGGAAAATCTCAGCTTCCTACATGACTCATGTGCTCTAAAATCATAAAAGAAGGAAAATGAAGAATCTGGTTTATCAGGGTTTTTTTCACTTTACTTTGCTCCTAGAATTTGGAATTATTTCAAAGGTCTCTTGGTATACTAAATATGACAGCCACGAAGCATCGTAGGAAATTTTCCATGGAAAACTGTTATTTTAAAAACAAAACAATGAAAAGTACTTGTTCAATTTTTTACATGTTGTTTCTTTCAGTTGGGAAATAGCTGAGAAAATTGTCACATAGAAATGCAGTAAAAATGTATTATGCCATAAGAAGTGACAAATATGACCCCTTTGAAGTAGTATGGAAACTTTTATTAACTGATGCAGAGTGAACTAAAAAGTAGAAGAAAAATTTACTTGATGACCACAATAATAATATGAGAGGAAACAATTTTGAAAAACCTCAGAATTCAGACCACATATGTATAAATGATAAATCATGTCTTTAAAAACTAATGAGGAAATACCATTTCTTGACAAAGAGGTGATAAACTAGAGATACAGAATGAGACATGCATTCTCATATATGATCAGCCCGTTGATTTGTTTTTCTTGAAAAAAAAATGTATGTAAGTGCATAAATGTGTATACTTATGTTTTACAAGAAAGGGTCTCCACTATGAGTGGGAAGAGGTAGCTAAGACATTAGGGAAAGGAAAGAACAAGAAAACATTTGAAAAACACACAAAAGAAAAGTGAAGTACAGATAAATATACAAACTGAGAAATTATTTCCATTATATTAAACTTTACATTTAAATGCATTTCTTTTAAAAACCAAACTGTATTGAAATATTTGATTTTGTTGATCCTTATTACTTCTTGGAATGTTCTTATTGCTCCCAACTCCAAACTTGTTTTTCTTCTCTTCTAAGTCTAGTGAGAAAGAACAAAAATTATTAAAATGCTGTTCAGCTCAAAGAAGAATTTGTCTATAATGCTTATGGTTCAACTCACTCTTGATGACTACAAAAATGTGTAGTGTGCTGAGTCAATTTTTTCAATACCTCCCACCTAACTCTTCCTTCTCAAGAAAAGATGTTACATCCTACTTTTCTGACAAAAGACAGGCTATGCCCATTTTCTTCCTTTTCCTTCTTATTCTACAATTCAGAACTCAATATCTTCTATGGCCTTTGCAACAATCTCTGAAAAAGAGATAGTCCTTTTCTCAGTTGATTCCATCCCTAATATTTCAATCTGAAACTTTGCCATTGAAAAGCTAGTTTTAATCTTTAATATCACAATCTATGGAATTCTTCTTTTCTGCCTACAAATGGGCCCAAATCTGTCCCATCCTTTAAAAATCTTAATTTGATCCTGACATCCTGTATCTCTTCTCTTTTCCAGTCAGTTCTCATGGGGGGGGAAGGAAAATATACCTTCAATGAGTCCAATTCTCTCTTCCTACTCACTTATTGATTCATTGAGGTATTGATCCTGACTCCATCATTCCATAGTCACTATTCCCTTCAAAGTTACTAATTATTTCCTAATTTCTATGGTATTTTTGTAACCCTCATTTAAATTTCTGGAGTGTAAGGTTTTTTCAGTCTTTGGTATTTGAATCCCTAGCACATAGCAGAATGGATGAAAAATAGAAAGTACTTGATACATTCTCACTGATTGGTGTCTGTGCATCATGGAACACAGGGTACCACTCACTCTTCTTCTTCTCATGAGTTTTCATGACACGGATCTCTCTTGATACTCAGACCTATTTGTCTAATTTTTCCATCTCAGTCTCTTTTGCCAGATCATGATCTCTGTGCTGCCTCCTAACCATACATTTGCCCTACGGCTCTGTCATAGGTCCTCTTTTCTTTTTTACAACTACTTGATGAGCTCATTAACTTTCACAAATCCCTATCTCTATTCAGATGAATCCTAATTCTCTATATCCTGAATTCCAATCCACATATTACCAAAGTTAGACATTTGCACCTGGATAGCCCAAAGCATTTCAAACTCAATTACAAATTACAAAATTACAAAAATGAACTCATCCTATCCCAATCTTCAGCCTAAACCCTCATTTATTTCTGTTCAAGGACTCTCTATCCTCTCAATTGTTTGAAATTCTGGAGTTAACCTCTACTCTTCTCTGCATTTTTCTTTCCCCAACAAGTCAGTAGCCAAATTTTGTCACTTCTACATGCACAACATATATTGCCTCTCTTATATTCACTCACACAGTTACCTCCCTTACTCATATTTGCATTTCCTTTTACTTAGTCTTGCAAAACCCTCTTAATTAGACGTCCCAGCTTTCCTTCCCCTAAAATATCCTGTTAAAAATCTACAAAAATGTTCTTCCTAATACACCTGACTGACCACATCATTTGCTTACTCAAATCTTGAACAGATCCCTTATTGCCTTGAAGACAAAATAACAATTTCTCAGCTTGATATTTATACTCTTGCACCACCAAAATCCATCTTCCCTCTTCAAATTTATTTCACTTTACTTTCAGTCATGTACTCTATATTTCAACCCTACTGGCCTTCTTTTCTATTCCCCAGTCTCAGAATTCTACCCCCCTTCTGTCCCTCTGTAGTGACCATCCCATGATTAAAATACTTTATTTCATCTCTGGTTCTTAGAATGCATCCTTAGTGCCTTAGCTAGTGAGTCACCACTTAAAGAAAGCCTAGTTTCTAAAACTCTGTTCCTCTTCAATGTATCTTGTATTTACTTATTTGTGTAAATCTTTTTATTCTTTCCTCTGCAACATAAGCTCACTGAGATTAATGACTGTTTTGCATTTTTCCTAGTTGTATTACCAGTACACTGGTTTTGTGCATATCAAAATACTAGATGAATTGGAGACAACTGCTTATTTTTGAAAACCTCGAGTCTCATATTGGTAACAGAATCACAATAATTACATAACAGGAATACTAATAGCACAATACCACAATTTAAATTTCATAAATGAACAATTCTTTGAGGAAAATATTATTATCCTCATTTTTGTAATGGGGTAATTGAGGATCACAAAGGTTAATATGATTTCATACAGGGCTATAAGAGTCAGATCTTGAATTCAAATCAAAGTCAAATCTTGAATTAAAATCTTGATTTTAAGTCCAATTCTCTATAACCAATCCATAATTATATGAGTGAAATTCCTCCCCTCAAAGCCTCAGTCTAATAAGGGAAGAAAAAAAGAAATACATGAGAACAAATATACCTATTAATACATACATATCTTTACATAAAGTATTTTCTAAACATGTTTATCAGGTACTTACTGTTTGTAGTGATGTTTCAGGATGTGAGATATTACCTATGATAGATTGGGATTTACTAGCATGCTATAATAATGCTCCATGTATATACTTCACTTCTAGATTTCTGACTTTATATAGCAGTATAAGAGAAAAATGAAGACCCAAATCAAGACTTAATCTTTTGAGAGAGAGACAGAGAGACAGAGACAGAGAGACAGACAGAGATAAACTCACTTCACATGGCAAGAGAAATAAACAGATTTTTATAAAATAAACTGCAATTATATATCAGATCAAAACATTTTCATAGCAAAACCAGTGGTACCTACTGATACAAGAAGATGATTAGATATTAACTAATTATCTTTGCATGGCAACACCATACTTATATTAGGTTTGATAGCATTGGGATATAAACCCTTGAGCACCTTAACTACAAATAAAACCTACATCATTAAATACCATGAGAAATCCACTGGGATTGAGAAAATTACAAACACGGAAGTGAATTATCTGATAAGTTCTCAAAATTCTCAGGGGCCTTCATTTATTTTTTCTTTGTCTTCATTTATCCAGGATTTTAGAAAATGAAACACAAGATTGGATAGCAACATAGACAAGCTAGTAAGAATGATCTGCCATAGAAGCTCTTAACAATTGCCATGGGATCAATATACAGCAATTGTGGTCATAACAATGTTCACTAGATGTGAAAATTGGTTCTGGTCACCTTACCAGATTCATTTTCTTCAGACTTTTCTTCATACATACATAAACTTCTGTGAATTTCAGCCTAGTAGAAACTACAAATGCTGGAACAAAGGTACTATTCCAATTGAGAAGAACTATCCATACATGAAAGCAGAATTTATAATTTTTTAAGGTTCGGTGATAAAATTCCCATGGGATAGAAGAGCAATTATCCTATATAACACATAGATTTGGCATAAGACAATTTACAAATATTGTGAGTCGACAATTGGCCCATGGTGGAAGATAATTCAACATCTGGTCTTGCAAGGGAATTACAAGTTTTAGAGCTTAGTGAGATGATTTTCTCTTGTCCCCCTGGGATTCTGAAAGACAAGGTTGAAAGCACTTCCCTACAAAGATCTCCAAGTTTTTGTAAGCCTTCCCTTTCCCCTGGAGATTGGAGGAGAAAGTGAGCCAGGTGACCTTGCATAGCTCTCCTTCACTTAAATCCAATTCATTTACATGCTATGGCATCATCTCCCTGATGTCATGGTTCTCTTTAAGAACCAAGAACAAACACCAACCTCTGTGAGTAAAGCTGACCCACAAACTGGAATTGATCAGTTTAAGAATCTCTCCTTCCTTCTTTTCTTCTTTCCTTTCTTCTTTCTTTCTTTCCTTTCTTCCTTCCTGCCTTTTGTCCTTCCTTCCCTTCCTCCTTCCTTCTTTCCCTCCATCCTTCCTTCCCTTTCCTCCTTCTGTCCACATAGGGTATCATACCTTCTTTTAAAAGCATTTTTCTTTTCTTTTGCTCCTCTGAACCCTCCCAAGATATCTTGAAATTTTCTAGCTAAATTTCTTTCTTAAGGACCATGTTTCAAACCAAACCCAGTCTGATTTTCATTGGCCACCATTTGGCCCTATTTGGTCAGTGTTGGGGTCCTGATTGATTCAGATTGAATGTAAATACCAACCATTTCTACTCTGGCCAGGAACTCTGAGGGCCTTCTCTTCCTATATTTATTTATCTATATATTTAGATTTTTGGACTAGGTGAAGGAGGTGATTGTTTGCCTCAATTGCTACCTAGTCTAAATCACTGAGGGGGTATGAGTGACCTCAGTCAAACTGGGATATGTTGAAGACCTTAGCTTCAAAAGGCCATCTCTAGTCATCTTCCTCTATATCTTGTCATTGGACCCAGATGACTCTGGAGGGGAAAGCAAAGCAGGTGGCCTTGCCCAGCCCTCCTTCATTTAAATCCAATTAACTTGCATGTCATGGCATCCCCTCCCTGATGTCATGACCCTCTTTGAGAAGGAAGGACAAACAACAATGAACCATGTTATAAAAAGAGGTAAAAGAAACTGAAATAGGTATGTTTCAGTGCAATGGGTAAAATTGCTTTGAACTTCGCTGAATTTTGCTTTTGGTGCAAATGAAAATTAATTTAATTTAAATGTCAATTGAAGAGAAGAACAAGTAAGTGCGGAGGCTGAAGGCAAGCAAGGTATGTTATTTGAAATATTGAAACACTCAGGAACCCAAGAAGACGCTGAGAAATATAAATGTTGTGAAAGACTAAGAGATGGCTGTTAACTGAGTGGATGGAATGAGTGAGCTGCAATTTCAAAGCTAAAGATAATTAGAGATTTTACTTGGGTAGCAATGAGTGATCAAGAGCAACTCAAGCTTAGAGTACCATCTGGTGGCTTGTCCAGATATAGCCAGATAAGCAACTACTCCAGACCTTCCCTTAGCTGCCAGAGGAAACACTTTACTATGAGGGCAGGAAAGTGTTTTACAAGCTTTTCAAGCAGGCATTCTTAACCTTCTGTGTGCTACAGACCCCTTTGCAAGATTGGCAAAGCCAAAAGACCTACAGTAAAGAATAAGGAAGAGGGAGGGCACAATTGAAGGAAATGCTAAATTAACTGAAGGAATATTACTATATCTACTTTATCGGTCATTTCCCTTTCTTTTTATAATTACTAGAATTTTTAGTATCATGTCAAAAAACATTGGTAAAAATCTGAGCACATCCTTAATCAGAAGTTGGGTTTTGATTTCAAGAAGGCATGTTTTATTGCTGTAAACCAAAGTCTATAACCTCCCCCAAAGTTCTGTGCTCTGATCTTGTGGAAACTCTCACAAAATGTCATATTCTCATTTGCTTATTTTTGCTTCCACACATTGCCTCCATTTACCCTAAGAAGCCTCTGAATATAAGCTATGGAAAGTTCATGTTTCAGTTTCCATAAATGAAAGCAATGGGTTCCCCAGATATTATACAAACATTTAAAGTAACAAATACATATTGTGTATGGAACAACTTTCATTTTAGTCCATAGAAGATACAATTTTTAAAAATTAACATTAAAGGCCTCATAATGGCCTAAAACAATCAACACAATTTCCTAGTGTTCTTAACATTTTCCTCACTACCTATTTTTATTGCCTGGAGGGGGGGAGAGAACTTCCTCAACAAGAGAAATACAATTTGGAATTGCTAGAAAATTCCTTCAAAGCTCATCTTTGGGTAACATGTGGGTAAACATATCAATCACCCAATCAATTATTGGTACTTATTATTATTCAGTCACATCCAGCTCTATGATTCCATTTGAGGTTTTCTTGGCAAAGTTACTGGAGTATTTTCCATTTCTTTCTCCAGCTCATTTTACAGCTGAGGAAGCTAAATCAAACAGGGTTAAGTAACCTGCCTAGGGTCACCTAGCTAGTAGGTGTCTGAAGCCAGTTTTGAACTCAGGAGATGATTCCAGGCCCAGCACTCTATCCATTATACTACCCAGCTGCCCTCTAGCAGAATCTACTGTACTGAATGAAGTACTGAGGTTACAAATGCAAAAGAAAAAAAGGGGGGGGGAATAATCCCTACTTTTAAAAAAAGTTACTTTTTATTGGAGGTGACAAAAAGCACAAATTACACAGACACACACACACACACACACACACACATACACACACACATATATATATATTTACATATATATGATAAAATGAAAAATGAATGCAAAGTATTTAAATATACAACTTTCCATGTGAGTCTTCAGATGGTAGCCACTGATTGGTCCCAGAGGTTTGAGACTACCTCATCCTCTGCACATATTTTCTATACTATTGGATGGAGGGGAAAGCAGCATATCTGAAAGGTATGTAAAACCACTTAACTTCTTTCAGTCTCATTTTCCTCATATGTAAAATTAATAACACCTCTCTCAGAGAAGCTGGGAGGATCAAATGAGATATCCATAAAGTACTTTGCAAAATCTTCAAGTACTATATAAATGTTAGCTATTATTAATATTTCTTTCAGCTGATTATCTGGGAGGGGGTTGGGGAGAGCAGGTGACTCCTTCAATCAGAGTTCATGTCCCAAAAGTATAAAACAACCAGTTTATCCTTCAAGCAGCCCTTGCCACTGAAACTCATCCCCAAGATGGTACCAAGCTGGTGGTTCTAAATCTACCACTTCATTTTGAGGGTGCTACAATCTCTGAAACTTAATTGGGATTTTGCATAATAATAGATTCAGAGATGGAAGGATTCTTAAAGACCATCAAGTCCAACTCCCTCATTTTAAATTGGATGAAACTAAGCCACAGAGAGTGTGCTTAAATCGATGGGCTCTGGAGATGGAATCAGACTCTCCCCACACGGGGCCAAGAAAATGATGGGGCTTCCCACCAAATGTTAGGGTGTGGGAGTGTTGAACTCCAAAAATATATCTGGGTTATGGGCCATTGTTGCAAGGGATCTCAAAAATTTGTAGGCATAGACCATCTCCAAATTGAGAGACAAAGATTTTATTATGTTGCCAACAGCAGGTTAAATCCATATGGGGTTTCTAGCAATTAAAAAAGAGAAAGACAAGAACTACATTCCCTAGCAAAACTCATATTTAACTAGGGGGAAGATGCCATTAAGAAGGAAGACACCATTAAGGTGTGGCAAGTTCCTAGAGAGCCTCAGAGCTACAAAAGGAGGTATAAAAGAGGCACAAAAGTCTTTGGTATAGCTCTGGGTATTAAAAACATTTTCTTTATGCCATGACCCATCTCCCTGTCCATCCATAGCTCTTATTTCTGCCTTCTGGGCCAAGCAGAACAACCCAAAGACCTTTCAAATGACAGACTTCAATATTCTTGAAGACTTTTATCACATATCTTTTAAGTCTTCTTTTATCTAGGTTAAATATCCCCAGTTCTTTCAACCAGACCTCATAGTGAATGATTATCATCCTGGCTGTCTTCACTTGATGTTCTCCAGCTTATCTGTATCTTTTTTTTTCTGAAGCAATTGGGGTTAAGTGACTTGCCCAGGGTCACACAGCTAGGGAATGTTAAATGTCTGAAACCAGATTTGAACTCAGGTCTTCCTGACTTCAGGGCTGGTGCTCTATCCATTGCACCACCTAGCTGCCCCTTATCTGTATCTTTTCTAAATGTGATACCTGAACTTCATATTTGAGAGTGACCTAAGTAGGACAAAAGATATCTCAGTTCTGGATACTGTGTCACGGTGCATCCTAGCACTGGCTTTTATTGCGTCCCTATTATATTATGGACCCAGGTAGTTCACTAAAACCCCCAAAGATAGAGATTGAGAATATTTTAGCTATGAATATTCTTGACAAAACACTGACTACTAACTTATAAGGAACTGGCACAAATTAAGAAGGATGAGATCCATTTCCCAAAATGAAAATGGTTAAAGAATAAGAACAGACAGTTCTTTAAAGAAGAGATGCAAATTATCAGTGGCAACCTGAAATATTACTTAATAATCACAGAAAATCAACTGAAATATTATCAAGCATGTGATCTACCTCTTGACAAAGAAATGATAGATTTAGAATGCAAAATGAGACCCATATTTTTTTCATGTATAATCAATGAAAAATTTGTTTTGCTTCATGATGTGTATCTATTACAAGGCATTTGCTTTTCTTTTAAGTGAAGTGGGAAGAAAATAGATTTCTGTTGATTAAAAAATTAATAAAAATTAAAATAACTGCCAAATACCATCTCATTCTCATCAAATTTTCATATATTTAAAAATTAAATTAAATTTTGGTCAGAATTATGGCACATTCAGGAGCACTGATTGCTGATGGAACTGTGAATTATCATAATTTTTGTGAAAAGTAATGTGGTAGGGACAGCTAAGTGGTGCAGTAGATAGAGCACCAGCCCTGAAGTCAGAAGGACCTGAGTTCAAATCCAACCTCAGACATATAACACTTCCTGGCTGTGTGATCCTGGGCAAGTCACTCAACCCCAATTGCCTCAGGGAAAAAAAAGAAAGAAAGAAAGAAAAGTACTGTGGTAATAGGCAATATGGACTCCAAAAAAACTCACACCCTTTTTCAATGATCTATTACAATTAACATTATGTCCTAAAAATTTCATTAAAAGCGGGGGGGAGAACTTATCTGTACATAAATATTCATAGCAAATATTATCCATAATAGAAAAAAAACAGAAATGGCTCATGTGTCCAATGATTATGGGTGTTAGCTATTTTGGGGAAAAAGACAAGGATCAGAGAAAGGGCTATTACTTGAACTCAATAAGATAATGATTAATGGACAATGAAAAGAAGTCAGAACTACTCAATTTTTATTTTATTCCTGTTTTGCTGTCAAAAATAACAATGTTTGAATTGAAAAAGGCAAATGAATGTGTGATTGGACACATGGGAAAAATAGGCTAATGGATTGATGATCAAAATAATTGGGAAAGTAGCAAGACATCATTGATCTGTCAGCTGAGAAGTTCAAGTTAGCAGACACATATAAAGTATATCCCGGGATGATTACAGAATTAGTAAATGTTGATTGCTGAGCCACTATCAGTGATTTATTAAAGTTCATGGAGAATGAGAGAGATGCTAAGTGGAAATCATCTATCTGAGAATGATCTGAAGATTTAAGTGAACTGCATAGACAATATGAGTCAGAAATGTAATGTTATGGCTCTCTTCAACAATGAAATGTTTCAAACCAGTTCCAATTGTTCAGTGAAGAAAGCCATATACACCCAGAGAGAGGGATATGAAATATGGACCACAATATAACATTTTCATGCTCTCAATTGATGTTTGCTTGCATTGTGTTTCCTTTCTCAGATTTTTTTTCTTGTAGAAATGATTTTTCTTGCACAACAATGATAAGTGTGAAAATATGTATACATATATTCGATTTGTCAAGTATTTTAACATAATTAACATGTAGTAGATTTCCTGCCATCTAGAGGAAGGTTGGGGAGTAGGGGGGGAAAATTTGTAATAGAAAGTAAGTTTTGTATGGGTCAATGTTGAAGAATTACCCATACATATGTTTTGCAAATAAAAAGCCTTAATAAAATAAATAAATAAATCACAACACCATATTAAAAATTGCATAATAAAAAAGAAATGTAATGTTAGACAAAAATGCCCATTGATATTTAAGCTGCATAAGTGAATCATAATATTTAGCAAGGAAAAAATTCCTACCAATTAGAATTTCCCAAGGGGGAATGTATTACTTCAGGAGGTAGTGAGCTCCTTTTTTCTAAGGGTCTTTGAGAGAAGATTGTTATTGCTGCTTATTTGGAAATATTGTACAGAAAATAATTCAACATATATGGATTGAACTAAATGGCTTTTGATTCTGATCCTAGTACAGCTTCATCCCCAGGTTCTTAAATTTAATAGATCCTCCTGATGACTGAGTTAAATATCATTACTTATTCCACTGGAAACTAAAGGCAGGAAAAACTTTCAAAGAGTTCATACTTATTTTACCTTGGCCTACATCTTGATCAAAATTCTCATAAACAAATTTATCATAGATACTAATACATCCTATATCTCACTGGGACCTATTCTCTCACTTAAAAAAAATACTTAGCAATTAAGATGAGAGAAATATGGCTAAATAATAGCACATATAACAAAAAGTGAGGATTTTAGCAAATTACATAGACAATAAGAGTTAGCTGGGTGATAGAAGAAAAAACTAAAGCAGATTTGGGTTACAATAAGAGAAGCACAGTATTCCATGGATTCCATAGTGTTCCACTGGATCCTTCTTTTGAATGTTCATCATGACAAGAAATAATATGCATCATATAGGAGCAAAGATATTGCTGATGAAGGCAGCACTCGAAATATGGAAGATTCATCATGTAGGAATTTGATAATCCCATCATCATTCAAATCGATAAGAAAAATCTAGATTTCCTTCAGACTACTAATCAGATCAAACAACATTAGATTCATTGGCTTTTATTTTCAGCACATTTAAATTCATCAACTAAATTCAATAACAATGACTATATAAAATTTCTCAAGCTCATTTATTTATTGATACTACTTAGCCCTAATAGTTAAAGTATAATGTAAGTTCCTCATGGCTAGGGCCTACTTTTGTCTTCATATCACCTACATAATGCCGTGAATATAGGAGATGCTCATTGTTGAAGTGAATTTATACAAATAAGTGTTTTGTGCCTATCAATTTTTTCATGGCCCCTTTCATTTCCTTGTTTCTCAGGCTATAAATCAAGGGATTCAACATGGTGATTATTACACTATAGAAAATAGACACCACTTTGTTCTGATCAGTTGAATATATTGACTTAGGCATCACATAAATAAATGTAATGGTCCCAAAGAACAGTGTAACGGCAGTAAGGTGGGAAGTACATGTGGAGAAAGCTTTGGATCTCCCCTCAATGGAGCGCATCCTCAGGACTGAAAAGAGAATATATACATAAGAGATAGTTATAATGAAAACTGCTATTACAATTACCGATCCTGAAGAGAAAGAAGGAAGAATTTCAACAAGAGGAACATGAGAACAAGAAAGTTTTAGCAAAGGTGAGTAGTCACAGAAGAAATGATTGATTTTATTGGGTCCACAAAAAGACAAATTCAATAAGCAACCAGTAAAGGTCCAACCATTCACACAACCACCTATGTAAGCTGTGATGACTAAAAGAGTGCAGACTCTAGTTGACATATTGGTGGAGTAGGTTAGGGGACTACAGATGGCCACATACCGATCATAAGCCATCACAGCTAGCAGTAAGCATTCAGTTGTCCCAAAGGCAACTAGAGAATAAAGTTGGACTGCACAGCCTGGCAGAGAGATTGAGGTCATGTCCCTAAAAAAGCTCATGAGCATCACAGGTGTGACAGATGAGGAAAGGCCAATATCTACAAAAGCCAAGTGGCTGAGGAAAAGATACATTGGAGTGTGAAGTTGGGAGCTCTTTTGGATCAATATTATGATGCTGAGATTACTCAGTAAAATAACAATATAGATTCCTAGAAATACCACAAAGAAGAAAATACGAAGGGTTGGGTCATCTGTCAACCCCAAAATAAAGAATTCTGTCACAGCAGTGTAGTTTTTGCCAGTCATCTGTTCTCAAATAGTGCCTGTTAAGACAAAAAAAAATCACAATTAGAATTAAATAAAAAACTAAAATTTGAGCATTTCGTATCTACCGCCAGCCTAATATTTGTAGGAATGATAAATGCATAAGAAAGTGGTTCACACAAGTAACATATTCTGAAAATACAGAAGAAGAAAGTCAGGGATGGCTTCATAGAGCTGGAGTTATCTGAATTAGATCTCAGAATTAGTAGGATTTCAATAGGAAGAGATGGGATTGGGATGTAAGAGATTATAAATGACCTGATACTAGGTTGACTTAGAAAAAGTTGGGGTATTTGTCACTAGAGCTAATTTAGTTCATGTTTGATATATTCAGTTTAATATATTAGAAATTTTAACATCATATTATCAGCAAATCTGATGTGTCTACATTGCAAAAGTTCATCCACGACAATAAGCCGTAAGGAATCCAACTGACTGAGATTGCCCAGACTCATATATAATCATAGAAATGAATCACAGAATTCTGCTGACACAATACTTCAGTTTATTTATATTCACACACATATCCCAAAATGAGTGGGAAGATGAAATATTATCCATTGAATTTAGGCAACACAGGAAGTCCAATCTAGAAAAATGGAGTTTAAACAAAGATCTATTTTAAAGTATTCACTGATCCAAGACATGTACTCTATATAAATGCTATTATATTTATTTTGTCCTTTGCAAACCTGGTTAAACAATGTATTTGATAGGTAGACATTAAGGAGATTTATATTGGCAATACTCCTGCAAAGCATACAAACATTTATGTTGGGAAGTTAACAGGCAGATATTTGAAGACAATTTTCTATGGCAGCTCATATCTTCACAGTCATAAAATTGATTGAGACGTAAAAAGAATGCAAGATCCTGTGTGTTTATTGTTTGCTAAATGCAACTCATGGGACAAGTTTTGTGGATAATTATGTTGTGATTCATTCTCATATTGATGAGACTAGAAACAATGTTTTAGACCACCACCTGTGCCATATGAGGAATTAGAAATAGCACTTAAGAAAATGAAGTTGGAAAAAAAATTGGATATGACTAAATCAATGTGGGAGACAATACTGTTGTAAAGGCACTGAAGGAAAATATTTCCAACGTATCACAGAGATGGGAAGATTCCAGAATAATGGAAAAGCTCCCAGATGATATTATCATCCATCCAGTGATGATCTCTTAATCTCTCACAGCTTTATTTTCTTCATTTGTAAAATGGAAATCCTAATAGCATTTACCTTGCCATGAAAATCAAATGAGGTGATATATGTAAAGCATTTCACAAACCTCAAAGCATTATAAAAATGCCAGCTATTATTATTTTTATTGCTTTGATACATAAAAATGCACTGCTAGCAATATTTTGTAGCTATGAGACCTTTCTGTCTTGGGCTTAATGTATGTGTGTATGTGTGTACATGTATATTTGTATACACTACAAAAGGAGGAATTAGATAAAGTAATAAGGTAAATATATAAAGTAAAAGTTTTCTAATTAAGTGGAATAGTAAATTTTGAGAAAGCAACTGGATTAAACTGTTTTCTCTAAGAAGTAAACATATGTATGTAGATTGGCTTCCAATATATCTAACACAGAAATTCAGACTTTTAGTATATTTTAGTAATAAATTCTCAGATGAATCCTTGGTGGATTAAGGATTTTGCATATAAAATTGCATTGTAAAGAAAGGGGATTCTATTTTTTTTATCCTTAAAGTATCTTTATAAGTAAAACACTTATGATTTTTTAAAGATTCTTATATCAGATAGAGGGTTCAGTTAAGATAAAAATAGCAAATAGTATACAAAAACTGAAATTCTCTGAAGTTTCAGGTTTGAAGAACCAAATTTAAGAGGCCATGGTAAATTGCATAAAGTGTTATTACTACCAGATTTTATCTACCTAGAATTCTTTACAAATGATGGGGACCTAGAGAAGTAGAATTCCCTTCAGAGCTGCCCTCAGAATAAGATGTATACCAGAATATCAGAGGTAAAAGATCCAGGGCCAGCCAGGATGACTATGGGGACCTCTGGGACTCAGTTCAAAATGTGCTGATTAAATAGACATTGGGAGTGGCTTACTCAGATACAAAATAACTTGATGTTAAATAATATTGAAGACTATTTAAGATGACAGGAAAAGATAATGATGAATGTTGGAGGGGATGTGGGAAAACTAGGACACTGATACATTGTTGGTGGAACTGTGAAGGGATCCAACCATTCTGGAGAGCAATTTGCAACTGTGCTCAAAAAGTTATCAAACTGTGCATACCCTTTGATCCAGCAGTGTTTCTATTGGGCTTATATCCCAAAGAGATCTTAAAGGAGGGAAAGGGACCCACATGTGCAAGAATGTTTGTAGCAGCCCTTTTTATAGTGGCTAGAAACTAGAAACTGAATGGATGCCCATCAATTGGAGAATGGCTGAATAAGTTATGGTATATGAATGTTATGGAATATTATTGTTCTATAAGAAATGATCAGGAGGATGATTTTAGAGAGGTCTGGAGAGACTTACATGAACTGATGCTAAGTGAAATGAGCAGAACCAGGAGATCATTATACACGGCAATAAGACTATACAATGATTAATTCTGATGGATGTGGCTCTCTTCAACAATGAGATGATTCAAACCAGTTCCAATTGTTCAGTGATTATGAGAGCCATCTACACCCAGAGAAAGGACTGTGGGAACTGAAAATGTACCACAACATAGCATTTTCACTCTTTCTGTTGTTCTTTGCTTGCATTTTGTTTTCTCTCAGTTTTTTTTTTCCTTCTTGATCCAACTTTTCTTGTGCAACAAGATAACTGTATAACTATGTATACATATATTGGATTTAACATTTATTGTAACATATTTAACATGTATTGGACTACCTGCCATCTAGAGGAGGGGGTGGGAGGAAGGAGGGGAAATTTTGGAACAGAATGTTTTGCAAGGGTCAATGTTGAAAAATTACCTATGCATATGTTTAATAAATAAAAAGTTTTAATAAAAAATATTGAAGTCTATTATATTGCTTTAGTCTTTTATTTCATGGTGTTTGTGCTTATGTTTAAGTTTTCTTGGTTAACCTGATGACATGTAACTTCCTTCTCAAAATTAGTCCATTATGAGCCCTATAAGTAGTTTGAATCACACTGACTATCTTGGAACTCAATTTTGGAGCTAGCTTCCTTTTCTTTCTATTCAGTTTCTGTCTTGTGAGAAAACTATTCAATTGTGGAAATTGTGAATATATCTTATTGCATTATTTGAACCTAGACATACCAGTCTAGGACACTGAACCATCTGTACCTACTGCTTAGAGACCTTTAAATAAGGGTCTCTGCTGACCAGAAACCCAGTCAGATCCAAAAATGGATGCAAGGAGTTTTTTTTCACAACCATGTATTTCAAGCAACTTATATATCTTATCTGTATCTGTGGGTCAAAGCATAGGGACATTTTGGTCACTTTTTAAAAGCATAATTCCAAATTTCTTTCCCAAATGGTTCAACCAATCCTCAGGTACACAAATATTGTTACCAGTGCTATATGGTGACAAAGAATCTTCTGGTTTCTGCAGAACTTGAGAAACTCATGGCTCAGTATGCACTATAGCAGAAATGAGTTTATATAGATAAGGATTGCTTTGCCCTATCCTTCCCTTTTTTTGCAGTGAGCCAGGCAAAAACTTTCAGGTAAAGGTAGGGACAGCAGCAGCCCTATCCCCTAACCTGCTGTATGCTCTCAGGAGGAAATGTATCATATTTTTCTTTTGTATTTGTTTTTTCTGAATATTAAATAAATGAATATTCTGAGATGGGAGAGCCCAGAAAATTGGTGAAACCAGGAGATTCATCAAAGCCATGGGATGTCTAACCAACAACTCAAGTCAGTGGTAGTAACAGCCAAATTTAGTGAGAAGCTACTACAGTACCTGAGGGACCTACTTACTCGATCCCAGTAGTTAATGGGATGTCATGTCACCCATAGCCAACACTAGAAATTAAATAGAAGAAGGAAAAGATTACCAGGGCCATTCATGAGGCATACATATGTCTTAGTACTTTTGTGATTCAAGTTTGAGCCCATTCCTCCCAGGAATTTTATAATTGTGGAGGGGGGCAGGATGTTATAATGCACTGAAAGGGAGGAAAGAGGAAAATGTTTTGTACCAACCTCATTAAACTTGAATCTATTTTTCCCAAGACTTGAATCTATTTTTCCAAGTATACGAAGTATACAAGGGGAGAGTGTACTCTTGGTTTAGGGTATGTTTTGGTAACATCTCTCTTTACTATACCTTCTCAGTAAATATCTCTTTGAATATATATATATATATATATACATATATCATATCTACCAAATAATCAATATTGTGAGTGGAACACACAAACTGGGGGCACAGAACCTTTGAAGGTTATCCCAAAGTGTAAGAGGAAGTGTTTTAGTGAAGCTTGGTCAAAAGAAGGAAATCAAGTGGGGCTAAAAGACAGAAACTTTGAAATGTGAAAGCCTTCAGATATAAAATATACCCTAGAACAGGTCTGAGGTTTTAATAGCTAAATTGCTCCTGAAGAGGTTAGACCCTAGCTTCTTAAATTGTGATTCCTGATCCATCTCTTAACTGAATGTGGGGGTTATGAAATTATGATTCATTATTAATAAATATTTGATTTGTATACCTATTTTATATACCTATATACCCATTATCAGGTAAAAGTTTCTCAGGTGAAAAGGGATTGCAGTGAAGAAAGTTTAAGAAGACTTGAGCTATTCAATAACTTGCTTCCAGGACACAGAATGTATTCATACCATTACTACTGATCAGTCATTTGCACAAGATCCCAAAAAGAGAATGGGAAATAGAATTGACTGAATCGAGACTGATAATCCTTCCTTTGTGAGGAAAGAGAATTGGGCCAAAAAGGATTGTCAAAATAGAACAAGCTAGATCTCTTTCATATCCTGCTTGGGAATAATAGACCTCAGAGCTAAGATTCTGGAGGAGTCAAAAAGAAATAGATTCTGCCAATTCTAAACTAAGAGTAATTGCCCTAGCTCAAAGTACGTTGTAACACTCCAGCTGAAGAAGCCACAGTATCACCCAGTCAAGCAAGTAACTGAATGTTGGAAAAGATTGTAACTACCCATCAGATATGAAGTTCTCGGAGTCCCAGGGAATGACTGTCCAGCAGAGATAACCATTTTCTGAGAAGAGCCCAGAGCTCAAGTGCAATGTCAGGTA
The DNA here is from genome assembly GCA_023553655.1 of Myrmecobius fasciatus. Lineage (NCBI taxonomy): Eukaryota > Metazoa > Chordata > Mammalia > Dasyuromorphia > Myrmecobiidae > Myrmecobius > Myrmecobius fasciatus. The sequence goes on from JAJPUD010002366.1 coordinate 28,303, forward strand.
CAGTTGTACAGCAGCAGCCTAGTGGTAGAACGGCCAGCTTCACACTTTCTTTTATTCACTGGCTAGGAGCATCTGAAGTTAGGAAGACCTGAGTGCTCAAATTCAGCCTCAGACACTTACTAAGCCAATTACAATTGCCTAGGAAGCAGCTAGGTGGTACAGTGGATAGAGTGCTGGGAGGAGTCAAGAAGATCTGAATTATGGTATGCCCTCACACTAGTTGTGTGAGCCTGAGCAAGTCACTTATCTCTGTTTGCCTTAATTCACTGGAGAAGGAAATGGCGAACCATTTCAGTATCTTTGCCAAGAAGCTACCTGGACAATATGGATCTCAGGGTCAAAGAGAATCAGACATAGGGAGAGGAGAGAAGGGAGGGAGAAAAATTTGGAACAGGAGATTTTGCAGAGGTGAATGTTGAAAATTATCTTTGTATGTATTTGGAAAAATAATAAGTTATTAGAAAGGGAGAGGGGCGGAGAGGTAGAGAGGGAAAAAAAGAGAAAGGGAGATATGGAGGGAAGGAGAGAGAGAGAAAGAGAGAAGAGGAAGAAGAAGAAGAAGGAAAGAAGGAAAGAAAGAAGAAGGAAGAAGAAAAAGAAAAGAAGGAAGAAGAGAGAGAGAGAGAATCAGACACAACTGAAAGATTGAATAAGTTCAGTAGCATCTCATCCTTTCCAGTATTGTTCAGGAGAAGCCAAGCCTGGTGAGGAACTAGTACAATAGATGAATGACCCTTTGGATCCAGTCCAACAGCAGAATGACTCTCCATTGGAGAGACAGCATCCCATGAGGTACAAGCGTATTTGACTTGTCCATACAGCAGGTATGCTAAACCTTGTGAGGAGTCAACCCTGCTGAGCAATGGAGCAATTTGTCCTTCACCAACACCATGCCCTAAAGAATATTTTGAGGGGACATAATCCCTTAGTTCCAGAGTTATGATTTACGTAACCATGTGTTCCCTACAATTGTATCTCATCAATATGGTACTTGAAATTCATGCTTACTCTTCTCCACATGAAATATATGTGAAGTCATCCTCCTGGTTTGAAGGATAATGCTTTGTAATTACTGTTCTTGACATGCCATTTGAGTAAATACTCATCCTAAATAAATGAATACTGGTGGATTGTTAAAGAGGAATATACTGGTAGGGACTGGGATGTTAGTGTTAGGAAAATAGCCACCTACACAATTATCCCTAGAATCTTGAAAGTAGTAATGGCCACCCATCAGCAAAATCAATCTGCCATTATAAGCAGGAATTGAGCAAATGAGCCCAAAGTCAAGCGTTATACCTAAATACCAAAGCAGAACAGTAGTCAACCTTCCTTTAGGGAACAAGCTGAATAGTATGAGTAGGATTTGGGAAAACAAATTTAGAGTGGGTGCTGTATTTTGTGAACCATCTTTCCTTAGTTTCTTTAGTCTTATTTCTTAAGAGCTGTTCTCAAATAATTGTTCCTCCAGACTCCCCTCCTCCAAGGATTGAACACTATAAGAATTTCCAATGTTAGTTTTTGTTAACTTGTATAATATTTAGAGATATGCTTTAACAATCCCCTCATCATGGTCCTGGGAGGCCCTCCCCACTGTGGAATTGATCTTGGACAGCTGAATATCTCTCCCTTCTGGTCACCCTGGTGTTAAGCTCTTAATATTATAGGGAAATATGGAATATATTTTGGTCCTGCCTCTCTAAATCCAGTCTTGAACAAGATGATTGCTCAAATCTCATAATGGGGCAGGAATATCCTCACCACTTAATGTCTTGTAACTAAAACAGAGCCTAGTCTAGATCCAAATAGTCTTGAGGAATGAAACCCTTAATGTCTTGTAACTAAAACAGAGCTTTGTCTAGATCCAAATAGTCTTGAGGAGTGAAACCCTAAGCCACTTCATTCTTTGCTTTTTTTCTGGTGTTCTGTGAGGGAATAAAAAGCCAGGGAATGTAAGAAGGAATCTTACCACTTTTTTTAGAGGTCAGACTTCCCCAAAGCTGAGCTTAACCCAACTTGGCTCAGAGCTGGAGCCCTTTAGTGAAAGGTAATTAAGTCCCTTGGGTCTACATTGTTATGTGAAAAATTATTATCTCTAGGATCTTAGATTTCTAGCTAGAAAGGAACTCTAGTACAACCTCCTCATTTCAATTAAAGATTATGGGACTTTCCCAAAATCAAGTACATAGTATCTGTCAGGATTATGAAGTTAGCACCTTTAACAAGAGAGTCAAGCAGCCAAGTGGGGCAATGGATAGAATGCCAGTCTTTCTATTTCATCTTCCTAACTTTAAATCTAGCCTCAGATACTTCCTATTTGTGTAACCCTGGGCAAGCCACTTAATCCTGTTTGCCTCAATTCCTCAATTCTTGTAAAATGACCTAGAGAAGGAAATAGCAAATCCTTCCATATCTTAGCCAAGAAAACGCCAAATGGAGTCACAAAGAATAGTACATGACTGAAATGATTGAACAACAGCAACATTACTAGCTGTGTGACCCTGTGTCACTTAACCCTGTTTGCCTCAGTTTCTTCATCTGTAAAATGAACTAGAGAAGGAAATATAAACTAACCCAGTATCTTTGCCAAGAAAACCTCAAATGGAGTCAGGAATACTCAGACATGACTCACCAATAGCAACTATACAGTCAATATTCTTTTCACTGAACTACACTGCCTCTAAACTCCCTCAACCTCTATATCATAGAAATCATATTCTTATTCATTCAAATTATTAGTTACATAACCCAATTTAATGTTTGTCACAACTCTCAATATTCATAATTTTCAAAATATGTCACCCTGAAGTACAGCACAACACTTCCACCTAGGAGGGAGTTATGGAAGAGAGATCATTTAAATATGATTTAGTCCTGGATTCATCATCAGATTGTGGAGAAAAATGGAAAAATTAATCAAGTCCAATTCTTTTCTTTTTAGTTGAGAAAACTGAGGTCAAAAGAGAGTAAGTGACTTGCTTATGATCATATAATTAGAAAATAGCAGGGTCAGGATTTAAATCCAGACTCCTCTATCCTCAGTACTCTTTCTACTACTCCAGAGTCTCTTCTTCAAGAGCTAATGCCCAGGGAATCATTCACAGTAACTATTAACATATCCTCTTAATTGGTCTCACTGCTGTTGGTCTCTTTCCTCTATAATTTAGTCTCTACCCAGCTGTTAAATTTTTAAAGTTATCTTCCTATTAAACAATTGTGACCACATCAAAACCTTGCTGACCAGCCTTCAGTGACTCTAGTGCCTCTAGGACAAAATAGAAAATCTTCAGGCTGCCATTTGGGGTCTTCTTTGATTAAATTCCTGTCTATATTTTTCAGCCATATTCTACATTGTTTTCCTTCATGTAGTCTATATTCCAGGTAAACTGGCCTTCTAGCTGTTCCTTGCAGTCAGGAATGCACTGGTAAATGCTTAACAAATGATTTTCAGGAGAGAGAAAAGTATACTCAATATTGACCTGAATTATTAACACTTTCTCTATCACTTTAAGTCTAGATTCAACAAAAAAATAAATTAAGTCCTGATTTGAGGTGTAATGCTTACAGTGAAAATTTAAGGACCTGCTCTTGCAAACTTGCTCAAGCATGCTCCTGCCTGCACCTGATATTCATTCTCTTTCTCCCAGGCATTTGGATAAACTGTCTCCCATGCAGGAAATGCACTTATTCTTTTCAGCTCTTAGGTGCTGGAGATCCAAAGACAAAAAAAAAGAATCAATCTCTGATATCATGTATGTGGCTTAATTTGTTCATAAGCAAATGCATACAAATAAATAAGTAACTTCAAGAGAGAGTGCTAATAATTTGGGCAAATAAAGAAAAGAACTCATGTAGTAGCTAATACTACTGGATGAATATGACGATAAGAATTCTGCAAGACAGGGGGAATGCATTTTAGCCCCTTGTTTAAAGGTGCAGAAAGGATTTAGGATACAGTAATAGAAGTATAATGTCCCAAGTGCTATTAAAATTCTAAAATTATTTTCCTATGACACAAAGCCCACTGTTCTCTGCACTATTATTGGAAATGCTCAAGCAAAAGGTTGATGATCACCTGTCAGGGATTCTAAAAGGGGGATCTCTATCAGTGAAAATTAGAATAATAGATTAGAATAAATGACTTTCACATTGGTCCATTATATTGCCAACTGAAGTGTTTTAGGGGATAACCATCTCAGAAGAATTCAAGCTGAAGGGGCAATGGGATGATGGAAAGATCGGTGGTGAGAGTAAACATGGTGTGATATATTATCAAGGATAATCTGTGTCAGGAGTAATTAAAAGCATCATCAATGAAACATAAGTGGGCTAGACAGTAGCTAAGTGAGGGTAAACAATCTTGCACCCAAGCTCAGACACCTGCTAACTGGATAATACTGGGCAAGCCATTCATCCTCTTCCAGCCTCACTTTCCTTACTCATAAAATGGAAATAATAATAACACCTACTTCACAGGATCATTGTGAAGGTCAAATGAGATAAAGTATATACAGTTTTTTCTATACTTTAAAGCATTTTATAAACATTAGCTATTAGCATTATTGTGGCTGAAATTCTGCATTGCTATTCATGAAATGTTGAAAAAGACTCATAAAAAGATTCCCAGAGTGGTCTGTAAAAATTTTATGAAGAATTTTTGAGAGGACAGGGATATAAATCTCATAGAGTAGAAAGCATGGGGTAGAGGAGAACAGAGGTTGAGATTTTCATCTAGAAAGGGAATACCCAGTGGACATTTCTAAGCATCAGAGAAGTTCCATGATTTTATAGCTTTATCTATATTTAAACATAGAATGAGCCACCTCTTTAACTACAGAAGCCATAAGTGGTAATGTCCATGGACGCTTTGGGTGGTCCTTCCTGCAGAGAAGGAAGAAGAAAAGGATGAGAAAGTAAAAGTTGTTTCTTTTTATAAAAGAAAAAGTGAAAGAGGAGAAAAATGAGAAAGAAGAAAGGGAAGGGGGAAAGGATGCTGTAGATAAGCAACAGGAGAGAACTTAGTATCCATAATTATCTCTTCTTGATATGTCACTCTAATCTGGAGGAAAATTCAGTGAGACATTTTACCTGTAAAAACCAATGCTTTATTTCCTCAGATGATCATTTTAAATTACTATAACCCCATGACAATAATACCAAGAACTCCTACTTACACAGCTCTTTAAATTTTGGAGTGATTAATGGGGGTAAAGAGAGGGGAAGAAGAAGGGAGAGAATCTGGAATTCAAACTTTTAAAAGCAAATGTAAAAAAAAATTACATGTAACTGGGAAAAAATTAAAAAGTAAAAAATTTTGGAGTGATTTTCTCATGAAAGCTCTGGGTATTTTTCCCCCACTTTAGAATTGAGGAAGCTAAGGTTTTCAGAAGTTAAATGACTTGTCAATTGTCCTGATTCTAAGACCAGTTCTCTTTTTATGACATAGAACCAGTAAGTGTCTGATAGATGGTTAGTTCATAACATAGATGACTGTCTCCTTATTTGTACACACATAAGAGTATTTATGTATACTTTGTAGAATACTTTTTACCTCCTATGTCAAACAAACTCTGGGGTGAATAAAGAAATCTAATTGATACATTGGTTGTTATCTTAGTAAAAAGAATTCTAAAAGTGAAAAAGCTTGAATGAATATGTTGTAGTGTGGTATGGTGGTAAAAGCTCAGTTTTGGGGACTTGGGTTCAAATCCTACCCTTTTTAGTTGCTATCTATTAAGCAAGTAAGTCACCTTATCTCCTTCAGTCTCAGTTTTCTCATCTATAAAATTAAAGAGTTGGACTAGATGGCTTTGAAGGTCCCCAGAACCAGGATCTAAAGCTAGAAAAGTTGTCAAAAACCATCTGGCTCCTACCCTTTGTGTGATGACAATACATAGACTTGGAGAACATAAGTGACTTATTTGCCCAAGCTTGACGCAGGTAATATCAGTGAGAAGACTTCCTTTAATGCATGTTATCTGACTCAAGCCAAGGCTCTTTTCACCATATTATACTGATTCCTATTAACAGAACCCTTTTCATTTTTAGAATTCTTCTTATTAAAGTGTTAACCATTACATCAGTATAACTTCTTTTTTTTTCACCCCCAAAGCTTCAATTTATGACCAGAGTGAGAAAGATGTTCTTCTACACACATACACACACACACACACACACACACACACACACACACACACACAAAAACATCCATAATATTAGCTAATCATTTTTATCAGACACTTTTTGTTGTAAAATTTTAGAATGTGTGATGAGATCAAGAGAAAATGCACTGGATTTGCAGTGAGAAGTCCTGGATTTAAACTATAGCTCCTCTTAATATGATTTTGGGACAGTCACTTAACATTTCTAGATCTCAATTTCCACATCTGTAGAATAAGGAGATCAGACTAGATAACTTCTAAGGACCCTATTAACCCTAACCCTTTGATCTTTATGAATTAAATTCACTTATTGAGATGTGACATTATAATAGCACTCAGTATATACATTCAACTCTCAAATCTCTGTTGGAAGTAAATATATGAAGAAACAGATCTTTTTTTAAACATCAGATGATTTAAAGACCTAAGGAAATTCAAAAAAGCTATAAATGCTTGTATGATAAAAGGAATAGACATGCTTGCCTGAAATAAGCTCAGGATAGCTACAGCATTTTTTAAAAATCCATATACTTTTACAGCAATATTAAAGAAAACAATGATACCTTTTGGTAGAGGAAGATGATGTGTTTAGATGCCAAGATGATGTGTTTAGATCTGAGTATGGCAGTACCATATTTATCTTGTGTTTAGTAGCATTTGGGATTTAAACCCTTGAGAATCTATGATCAAGCATAGATTGGGTCATTAAAATGCATCAAGGATTTTAAAAGTCCACACAAACAAATGTTAAAAAAATATTCTCAGGGCTTCATCCTTTTTTCTTGGCTGGTATATGTCCAAGATAAAAAACAAAAATTAATAATGACATAGCCAAACCATTAAATATCATCCTGTTATGGCAGGATACATTTTTTAAAATTTATCTGGATCAACACATTCTACACAGTTGAAACAAGCCATATTACATATGAAAACTAGACTCATAATCCTTGTCTAAAACTATATACACCAAAGAATCTTAGATTCAAACTTCCAACTAAATATAAAGATGCTATTTGCAATGTGGAGAGGTATCCAAATTTGAAAGCAACACTAAAAGTTCTCAAAGCTCCAGGTAGCAACTCCCTAGAAAGTGAGTGTTTCTGATATATAACCAAGCACCCCAGAAATCACAAATCTTTATTTCAAATTGCCCTAGACTAAAAGGATCACATATAATTTAAGTGGATTTGCAAAGAAAGATGCTTAATTGCCACAGTTTTTCCTTCCTGAATCTCTATTTCCCATCTGCTTTCAAAAAAATAAAATTTTTTAAAATGATAATATCTTGCCTTTAGATAGTGCTTTAAATATATGTAGATATAGATCCCCCCAAGGCAATTGGGGTTAAGTGACTTGCCCAACGTCACACAGTTAGGAAATGTTAAGTGCCTGAGACCAGATTTGAACTCAGGTCCTCCTGACATCAGGGCTAGGGCTCTATGTTCTTTCATTTGAATGCCACAACAAACCAACACTAGGGCCATAAATTTAGAGCTAGAATACATGAGTCCAATCCCTTCATTTTACAGTTAAGCAAACTAAAGCCCTGGGAGTTAAGTAATTTGTCCAAAAACATATCGCTAGTAGGTATTCAGAATAGGAATAGAGTAAAAGTCTTTCTGACTCAAAAATCCCATGCTTTATTCACTCTATAATATTATCACTCATCTTTCAGATGATGAATTTGAAGCTCAAAAAACTTAAGTGACCTTGTTGTCAACTAGCTGGCATCTAAAGTTATTCAAATACATCTGACTGAGTGATTTGAGATAGCAGTACTTCTTTTTCTCATCCCTTAATTTCTAAAAGTCATTCCCTCTAATTCATCTTGTGCCCATATCCTCTGTCCATGTATATTCCTTCTAGCTATACTCTTATAAGTACCATTTTCCCATATAGGTACATATAGGGTGTATTTTCCGATTTAGTATGTATATATACTAAACATATATGCATTGAACATTCACATTCTTAAAGTAAAGTGAATTGCAAGAAGAAATAGACAGTAAGCTATACTAATAAGGGACCTCATGTACCCTCTCAGAACTTAATAAATTCAACCAAAAAATAAACAAGAAAGAGACTAAGGGGATAAATAGAATGTTAGAAAAGTTAAATATGACAGACCTTTGGAGAAAACTGAATGGGAATAAAAAGGAATACAACTTTTTCTCAGCATCATATGGCACCTATACAAAAATTGACCATGTATTATGGCACAAAACCACAAAATCAAATATAAAAAAGAAAAAATATTAAATATATTCTTTTCAGATCATAAGGCAGCAAAAATCACATTCAACAAAAGGCAATGTAAAACTAGATTAAAATTAATCTAATCAAACAAAATAATCTAATCCTAAAGAATAAGTGGGTCAAAGAACAAATTATAGAAACAACCGATATTTTCATTAAAGAAAATGACAATAATACAACATACCAAAATTTATGGGATGCAGCCAAAGCAGTCCTTGAGGAAAATTTTATTTCTTTAAGTCCTTACATCAACAAATTAGGAAAAGAATAGGTCAATGAGTTGGCCATGCAACTAAAAAAATTGAAAAAGAACAATTTTCCCCCAATCAAGCACCAAATTGGAAATCCTGAAAATCAAAGGTGAGATTATAAGATTGAAAGTTTAAAAATAATTGAACTGATAGATAAATCTAGGAGCCAGTTTTATGAGGGGAAAAAAATCCATAAGATAAATAAGCCTAATTCAATTTTTTTAAAAAGAAAGAAACCAAATATCCAGTATCAAAAATGAAAAAGTGAAATCACTACCAACAAAGAAGAAATTACAGCAATCAGGAAATATTTTGCCCAATTACATGTCAACAAATATGACAATCTTAGCAAAATCATTGAATATTTATAAAAATATAAATAATCTGAATTAACATATCAGAAAATGGGAATTCTAAATGATCCCATTTTAGAAAAAGAAATTGAACAAGCCATTAATGAACTCTTTAGAAAAAAATTCTCCAGGGTCAAATGAGTTCACAAACGAATTCTACCAAACTTTTAAAGAACAATCAATTCTAGTGCTGTATAAACTATTTGGAAAAATAGATGAAAAAGAAGCCCTATCAAACTCCTTTTATGACATTAATATGCTGCTGATACCTAAAACAGGAAGAAGAGCATTTGGGATAAGAACTCACTATTTGAAAAAAAAAAATACTGGGAAAATTGGAAAACAGCAGGACACAAATTAAGTATAAAAGAACATAGATAAAATCCAAATGGGTGCATTATTTAGACATAAAGGTTGACACTATAAGCAAATTAGAAGAGCAAAGATTAGTCTACCTATCAGACCTATGGAAAGGAAATTGATGATCAAACAAGAGAAAGAAAACATTACAAAATGCAAAATAGGTCATTTTGATTATATAAAATTAAAAGGCTTTTGTATAACCAAACTGATACAGCCAAGATCAAAAGGAAAGCAGAAATCTGGGAAACAGTCTTTACAGCAGGTGTGGCCTCATTTCTCAAATATATAGAGAACTGAGTCAAATTAAGAGAATACAAGCCATTCCCCAATTGATAGATAAATGGTCAAAGTCTCTGAACAAGCAGTTTTTACATGAAAAAATCAAAGTTATCTATAAGCATATGAAAAAGTGCTCTAAATCACTTTTGATTAGAGAAATATACATTAAAACAACTCTGAGTTACAACTTCAATCTATCTACTTCACATTAGCCAATATGACAAAAAAGAAAAGTAATAAATGTTAAAAAGGAAGTGGGGAAATTGGGATGCTAGTTCACTGTTGGTAGAGTTGTGAATTGATTCAACCTTTCTGGAGAACAATTTAGAACTATGCCTAAACTGTGCATACCTTTTGACCCAGCAATACCACTACTTAAGTCTGTAATACCAAAGATATAATAATGAAAAAGGGAAAATAACCTGCTTGTACAGATAAAATATTTATAATAGTCCTTTATATAGTGGCAAAATGTTAGAAATTGAGAGGATACCAATTAATTAGGGAATGGCTGAACAAGCTGCGGCATACAAATATATTGGGATATTATTGTGCAATAAGAAATGATGAACAGGCAGCTTTCAGAAAAGCCTGAAAAGACTTGTATGAACTGATGCAAAGTGAAATGAGTAGAAGCATGAAAACATTATACACAGTATCACCAACATTGTGTGATGATCCACTATAACTGAATCAGCTGTTCTTAGCAACACAATGATTCCAGATAAGTGCAAAGAACTCACAAAGGAAAATGGTATCCATAGCCAGATAAAGAACTGATAGACTCAGAGTGCAAATCAAAGCATATTTTTACTATATTCTTTCTTGTATTTTTTTTCCTTTTAATCTGTTTCTTCTTTCACAATTTGATTAAATACAGAAATATATTTTACATGATAACACATATATAAACTACTACTATCTGCCTACTATCTTTGAAAGGGGAGAGAGGGAGAAAATTTGGAACTCAAAATCTTGTAAAAATGAATGCTAAAAATTTCATTGACTTATAATTAATAAAAAAAGTTTTAAAATAATAAAAAGGGAGGGGAAGAACACCATGGCCAAAAAAAAAAGTCTAGATATCATATTTCAAGAAGTCTTAAAAGAAAATTTTCCAGCTATCCAGTATGCAAAGTGAATACAGAAAGAATCCACTGGTCTCATCCTGAAAGAAATACCAAAATAAAAACTCCCAGGAATATCATGCCAAAACCCAAAACTTCAAGGTCAAAGAAAAATTACTGAAATCTGTCAGAAAAAAATTCAGTACTGAGGAGCAACAGTCAGGATCACACATGACTTTGCAGCCACCACTGTAGAGAAGCAGAGAACTTGGGATATGGTATTCCAGAAGGCAAGAGATAGGACCCTATAACCAAGAATAATTTATCCAGAAAAACTGACTATAATCCTATTAGGGGAATTAAATAAGGGGACTTCCAAGCATTCCTTTAGGAAAAGAACAAACTTTTAAGTTCAAGTGTAAGAATAAAGAGAAATATAATAAAAAACATGAATGAAAGATGATAAAGAATTAAACAAGAATAGATTGCTTACAAATATGGGAAGATGATACATATCCTCAGAATTCATAGAGTGAGTATAATTATATAAGGCAATTTTGTTATGTCCTAATGATCTTTAAAAAAAAAAGAAGAAGAAGAATGGAAAGAGAGAGGAGGAAGAATACACTGGGGAACAAAGAAAAAGAAGGCAAGGGAAAATTATCTCAATAATAAGGATGCACAAGAAGACATCTAAACAAGCAAGGAGGAAGGGATAGGACAGCTGACACTTGAACCTCATTCTCATCTGATTTGGTCAAAAGAAGGAAGAATATATATATATAAACATAGTAAGGTACAGAAATATATTTTATTCAACAGGAAAACAGGAAGGAAAAGAAAGAAGATGGAATTAGAGTAAAGTAGAGTGAAAAGTATTACTCCTAAGTGAAACATTCTAAGAATGTATAAAAACATTTACACTATTTGGCATGAGTAAGGATAGGAATCTGAAGAGGTATCCATAAATTATGAAATGTATGAACAAGTAATGGAATATAAATGTGATGGAAGGGGTAGCTAGTTGGTGTAGTGGATAGACCACCAACTTTGAAGTCAGGAGGACCTGAGTTCAAATTTGACCTCAGGCACTTAACATATCCTGGCTATGTAACCTTGGGCAAGTCACAACTCCAATTGCCTCAGCAAAAAATAAATAAATAAATAAATGTGATGGAATATGACTGCGTTCTGAGCACTTATCAATATAATCAAGATTCTAGAGAACCAATGAAAAAATGCATTACCACCTCTCAATAGAGAAATGAAGATCTCGGAATACAGAATGAGACAGATATTTTTAAAACACAATGAGAAAAATTTTGCTATGATTAAATATACATGTTTATATTTTTTTTTATTTTGCTTGCTTTCTCAGTGGGAATCAGGGTAAAATTAGGAGAAAAGAAAGAAGCCTGATCTTTGAAAATAAAATGAAAGTAAAAGAGAACAAAGAATCAGAGAGAGACAGAAAGAGACAGAGACACAGAGAGAGAGAGAAAGAGAGAGAAAGGGAGAGAAAGAGAAAAAAAACATCAGAGTAAACATGAAACTTCTCATATGAAACATGAAATAGGATAAGTATTCTTGGCATCTGTATGACTGATAATGATGGCTCTTTTAGAAGCATCATTGATTATTTTTTGGTTTTACACTATACTTTTTTAATAATAATCTTTATATTTTTCAAAATACATGCAAAAATAGTTTTCAACATTCACCCTCGCAAAACCATGTGTTTCAAATTTTCTCCCTCCTTCCCCATCTTCCCCCTTCCCTAGACATTAAGTAATCCAATATAAGTTAAATATTTGCAATTCTTTGAAACATATTTCCACATTTATCATGCTGCACAAGAAAAAATCAGATCAAAAGGGGAAAAATGAGAAAGAAAAAACCAAGCAAGCAAACAATAACCAAAAAAGGTTAAAATATTATGTTGTGATCCACATTCAGTCTCCATAGCCCTCTCTCTGGATGCTCTCTCCATTACAAATCTATTGGAATTAACCTGAATTACCTCATTGTTGAAAAGAGCCAAGTCCATCACAGTTTATCATCACATAATGTTGTAGTTGCTGAATACAATATTTTCTTGATTTTACTCGCTTCACTTAGCATCAACTCATGTAAGTTTCTCCAGGCTTTTCTGAAATCAGTCTGCTGATCATTTCTTATAGAACAATATTATTCCATTACATTCATATACCATAACTTATTCAGCCATTCCCCAACTGATGGGTGTCTACTCAGTTTTCAGTTTCTTGCCATTACAAAAAAGGGCTGCTACAAACATTTTTGCATATGTGGGTCCTTTTCCCTTTTTTATGATCTCTTTGGGACACAGACTCAGTAGAGACATTGCTGGATCAAAGGTATGCATAGTTTGATAGCCCTTTGGGCATAGTTCCAAATTGCTTTCCAGAATGGTTGAATCAATTCACAACTCCACCAACAATGTATTAGTGTCCCAGTTTCTCCACATCCTCTCCAACATTTATCATTATCTTTTCCTGTCATCTGAACCAATCTGAAAGATGTGAAGTAGTACCTCAGAGTTGTCTTTATTTGCATTTCTCTTATCATAGTGATTTAAAGCATTTTTTCATATGACTAGAAATGGCTTTAATTTAGAAGCATCAGGGTGGAGCCAAGATGGCAGAGTGAAGACATGATTCTCTGTGACCTCCTCTGACCTTCTCTCAAACCAACAGCAGATAAACTGATTCTGGAGTAAAAGCTCCCCCAAATATTAGGAGTACAACACATTCCTAGAAGAAGCTACCTTGGAGGAGCTTCAGAGCAGGTCTGTCTCAAACAGGCAGGGGTTCGGGCAGTTTGCCAAGCTTGGGTGCAGCTCCAGGAGACAGGGCAGCAAGCCAGGCTGGACTTAGTGTGGCAGGTTCTAAGCACCTGGGAAGTCTATCTGAGGCTCTTGGGACACTCTGCCCTGATTGTGGGCAGGTGCTTTGGCAAATCTGCCTTTTGTAAAAGGTAGATTGTAACCCACTGCAAATGCAGGACCTAGCCCGGATGACCCAGCACTGGAAGTCAATCAGCCAAATTGCCCCAGGGCAAATTGAAGCAGCTGCCACTCCTCTGCTTTAAACAGACCTCAAGCTTTTAAAAAAAAAATGAATAAAAAACAGAAAAGAACTCTCATCATAGACAGATTTTATGGAGAGAAAGAAAAGCAGACCTCAGATCCTGAAGTTCATAAAGGTAAAGCAACTCCAGAGGAAGTCACAAAGGGGTATATGACCTGGTCCCCATTTCACAAGGCTTACCTGGAAAATTGCTTAAAGAATCTCAAAAGAGAGATAGAAGAAAAATGGGCAAATGAAACAAGATCATTGCAAGAAGGAATGGGAAAAGTATATAATGCCCTACAAAAGAGATATGAAAAAGGCACCAATTCACTGAAAAACAAAATTGGTGAAATGGAAAAAGACTGCAATGAACAAAAAAATTCAATTGGCCAGTTACAAAAGGAGCTAAAAAAGGTAACTGAAGAAAATAATACATTAAAAATTAGAATTGAACAAATGGAAGTGAATGACTCAATAAGACTTCAAGAATCAAACAAAAACAAAAAAAATGAAAAAATAGAAGAAAATATGAAATATCTCCTAGGAAAAACAACTGATCTGGAAAATAGATCTAGGAGAGACTATCTAAGGATTATTGGACTTCCTGAAAGCCATGATGAAAAAAAGAACCTAGACACTATCTTCCAGGAAATCATGAAAGAAAACTGCCCTGATGTTTTAGAAGTAGAAGATAAAATCGTCATTGAAAGGAATATCGTGGCTAAATTTCAGGACTATTGCACCAAGGAGAAGATATTGCAAGCAGCTAGAATGAAACAATTCAAATACCAAAGAACTGTAATTAGAAGCACACAATATCTGTCAGCCTCCACATTAAAGGATAAAAGGGCCTGGAACCAGATATTTCAAAAGGCAAAGGAACTTGGATTATAGCCAAGAATAAGCTATCCAGCTAGAATGAGCATTATCTTCCAGGGAAGAAGATGGACATTTAATGATATAGGTGAATTTCACCTATTTCTAATGAAAAGACCAGATCTGAACAAAAAATTTGATCTCCGAGCACAGAACTCAAGAGAAGAATAAAAAGGTAAAAAGGAAAGAACTCTTGAGAACTGTATTTGTACTATGGGTATACTTAAAGAATGGAGGTATAATTTGATTTTAGTTTGATAATATGAAAAAGAAACTAGAGATGGAAGGGCTATCATACTGGGGAAAAGAGGGAAAAGGAAGTAAAATAAGGTTTAAAAAAGGAGATTAAAATAAGGTAAAATCTCATGAAGAGGCAAAGAAAACCTAATATAATTGAGGGAAAGAAGGGAGGGGGATGAGCATTATGTGAACCTTACTCTCATCAGATTGGACTCTAAAAGAGTATATCAGACACATTTAGTTTCACAGAGAAACTTGTCCCTCCTTATAGGGAAGTAGGAGAGAAAGGAGGAAAAGAAAGGGATAGACTAATAGAAGGGAAAATAGAAAAATTAGGGGAAAGGTGTAAAAAAGGGGGAGGGGCTCTAAAGGGGGGAGGACTATTTGAGGGAGGTGATCGTCAAAAGCAAAATACTGGGGAGGAGTGAAGGGAAAAAGGGGAAAGGAAAGAGGAAAACATAACTTTGGGTAAATAAGATGGCAGGAAATACAGAATTACTTATGTTAACTGTGAATGTGAATGGGATGAACTCCCCCATAAAACAGAAGTGGATAGCAGACTGGATTAAAAGCCAGAATCCAACAATATGTTGTTTACAAGAAACACATCTAAAGCATAGAGATACATACAGAGTGAAGGTAAAGGACTGGAGCAGAATAGCTTCAGATGAACAAAAAAAAAAAGCAGGGGTAGCAATCCTGATCTCAGATCAAGTGAAAGGAAAGATAGATCTAATTAAAAGAGATAAGGAAGGAAACTATATTTTACTGAAGGGTACTATCACTAATGAAGCAATATCAATACTAAACATATATGCACCAAATGGTATAGCATCCAAATTCCTAGAGGAGAAGTTAAGAGAGATGCAAGAAGAAATAGACAGCAAAACTATACTAGTGGGGATCTCAACCTTCCTCTCTCTGAATTAGATAAATAATTTAGAAGCATCATAAACTGAGGATATGAAATATTTCTGCTTTGTTTCTGAATGGAATAGCAGAGACAGAAAAAAATGCTACACTAAGAACACTGGCTTCAAAAAAGCTGACTCTAGGACAAAAAAATGTAGTAAGTCATTGATTAATCTTGGGAAAGTTTTCTTATTAATATTGCACATCAAACTTGGTTTTATGAAAAATTTTGCCAAAGTAATGTATCAAATTGGTACACTTTTTTTAAGACTTGAAAAACAAATTTCCAAGAATCAGTGAGGCTAAAACCAAAGAAGAGATACTTATAGATCATTAAATAAGAGAGATGATGAATGAAAAACATTTGAATAAAAATAGCATGAAGTTTAAGGAGTTTCACAGAAATAATATTTAAGTTACCCAAAACTTCTTGGGAATATATAAGACAGAATATCACCAAGTAATTTCTCAAAGTCTTGAAATTATAGGATGCAAAAAAAAAAGAAATTTTAGGATGCAATATGTCGCTCAACATCTGCCACACTTAACCTTTTTTCCCTAAAACCAAGATTAATTCTTCTATAGAAAAATGAAAAAAACAATACCAGAAGTAGTGTATTCAATACATAGTGATTGACTACTATTAGATACCGAGGAGATTTATTGTACATGTGAAATACAAAAAAAAAAATCATCCCTAGCTATATGTTAAGTAATTTAAGCAAACAACAGTTTGTTTACTGAAAATTATTTTAATAATATAAAACTGAGGCTTCTATAACAATAGAAAAAATCTGAAACCATACTTGAAATCAGCACACAGACACAGACACACACACACACATACACAAACTATAAGGTTCACCTATTTTTACATGAGTAACAGAACAAGTCTTTTTGTTCTTGGCCAGTGTAATTAAAGAGATATTCAATGTTCTTCACAGGATCATAGGTTTATAGCTGGAAAGGACCTTATAAGTTATTGAATCCACCTTTTTCTTAATACAGATGAGTTAAGTTACTTTACTGGAGTCACCCAATTTGGATCAAAGGAAAAATATGACTCAAAATCTTCCTAACAAGCTCAGCCTTTTATCCCACAATCTCATACTAACTAGACTAGTTTTTATAATTGCCAAATTTCTGTAATAATTAATTTTTTTCTCAAATTCTATTTAGTTACTGCATTTCTTTTAATTTTGTCTTTCTGATTGACTTGTTCAAATGTGAAAGAGGCAAATTAAAATACTCAGAAATTATTGTTTTATTACATACATTTTTTTCAAAATTCAGTTAACTTTTTTATATTTAAGTACTTACAATACTTTTCTAATACTTAGATACTATATTATTTGTGGCTAACATTTAATGTTAATATTGTATGATTATGTAAGGCAAAATTAACCATAACATAATTTATCTATTTATCTCTTTTAAACATTTCTATTTTTACTTTTACTTTATCTGAGATCATGCTTGCCTCTCAGTTGAAACATAAATTCTATTCCATCTTCTCATTTTAACTTTTTATGAATTATTATTTTAAATGAATTTAAATTTAAATCTTTTGATTTTGTAATACATAAATTTCTGAAGATATCTCTCCCTATATACCTATAAAAAGAAAAAATAATTCATCAAAATTTACCAATACAATTTTTTAATCTGATATTATTTGTAGACTTCCCTCATCTTTGTAAAGAAATAGGGAGTGAGAGGTAGTCAGAAAATTCAACACTTTCCAGATTTCCCCTACAAACAGAACAAAATTGTGCCTTACAACAATCATGGTCAAGTGAAAAACAAGAAGACTTGGGCCAGAGCAAGGCTTCTCCTAGAACAATTTGAGAAGATTAGAAAAAAGATGTGAGGGCCTTAACTTAATCAGTGTGGAATGTAAACACCCCCAGGCAAGCCCTACAGAAACTGGCAATGGGGAACCCTATAACTAGCTGATTTTGGAGGGGGCCTCGGGGGAATCATAGGAACTTTCTCCTTCTGGTAAACTGATAGTGGTGAGGAGTAGGGGGTTTGAGTCTGGAAAAACAGGGAAGCTCTGCTGATTAGGAAAGTCAAGCTGCAGAGACTGACCCTGCCCTAAAAGGAGCCAGCACACTGCATGAATGCAGGAGCAGTAGGGCAGGAACACTGTTAGCTGCAGGCACTTGCAGGAGGGGGGAGCTTTTGGTTTGGGATTCCAGGTCAGAGGGGAAAGCTGAAGTGAAGCTGGAGGCATCATCCTCCCAGTCCATGATTAGAGGCACTTTCACTAATAGTTCTCGTTTCAAAAAAAAAAAAAAAAAAATGAACCAACAAAGAAGAAAGAACTCAACCATAGAAAATTAATATGGGAATAGGGAAGACTGGAGTTCATCTTCAGAGGAGGACAGTGAAGTAAAAAAAGCCTCTTCTACCCCAAAGAGTTACATTAAATGGCTACCTGTACAAAAAATTTATAGAAATCCGTGGGGGGAAGAGAGGGGGTGCAGGGGAGGAGGAATGTAGGGAGTAAGTGTAGAAGAGCACATCTTGATCATTATTACACTGCATTCAATTTAGGTCATTTTACTGCTGTTCTTTCCATGTATTGTTGTAGTTATTTGGATATATTGTTTTTCTTGCTCTTGCAAGTTCAAATAAATCTTTCCATTGTTCTCTTTACTCATCTTTATCATTTCTCACAGCACAGTAATAAGACATTGCATTCATATGTTTTTTCATCATTATTCAATAGATGGTCATATATTTCATTTATAGTTTTTTGTTATTACAAAATATGCTCTTAATATTTCAATGTATATGGGGCAATTCTTTTTGTCATTGGGTTTTTTGAGATAACTAACAAAAAACAGACTTTCTGGGTAAATGGGTATGTACATTTTAATCAAACTCTTTCTGTCATTCTAAATTTCTTTTCCAAATGATTGAATCAATTCACAGAAATACCAGTGATGCATTAGTGTGTTCAAATCTTAACATTTTGTGTATTTCTCATATAAAGAAGATAGTTGTTTTTTGCTTTCTAAAAATATTCTGATGTCCTCTTTCAGTTGATGGGTAAGTTTATCCCATTAATATTCAAGAATATGATTGTTGTTTGTTTTCTCATCTACTATCTTTATTTTTATAAAGACATAAGAATGATATATCCAGAGTTTGTTCTACTTATCATACTCCAATCTCAGGCTTCTTTCCTCTTCCTTCTCATCCCAGTTCAAGAACTTGGTCATCGTGTCTTTTCTTGTTGTGTTTTTTAATTAGCCCTCCAAAACCATAGTTGGTTTTTTTTTTTCCTTGTGATTATATTCTCATTGTTCTCCAGTTCTCCAACACTCCTCATGCACATTCTATGAGTCTATGTCCCCACTTCATATACTGTACTTTTATCATAATAATCTTTTAAAAAAAAAAAACTTTTTTTGATAAGCCCAGATAAAAGTGAAATTCATTAAGTTTCCTTTCCCCCCAACCATATCTCATCTCTATGATTTAATACCTTCTCTTGTGTCTGGTTATAAGAAATAGTAAATTCCTCTCTCATCATATTTTTCAAAATTTCCCCCTAAGAACTCTGTTTTTACTTATCTCTTTCTCCTTTTTTCCCTTAAGTCTCTCAAACTCTTGTAGGATTTTAAAGTCACAACACTCTCTTTTTTGGCATTCTAATTGTGCATCCTTGAGAATCATTTTCTTCTTCTACAGTTTTATCCTGGTATCCTCCTACTTCATAACTTTCTTAATTGCATTAGCAATTTTTGTTTATTCATTTTTTAAAATTCCAAACTTGAACACCAAAAGTAAAAGAGTTTCCACACATATAGCAGAATTCCAAA
The DNA here is from genome assembly GCA_023553655.1 of Myrmecobius fasciatus. Classification (NCBI taxonomy): domain Eukaryota; kingdom Metazoa; phylum Chordata; class Mammalia; order Dasyuromorphia; family Myrmecobiidae; genus Myrmecobius; species Myrmecobius fasciatus. The sequence continues at coordinate 47,986 of JAJPUD010002366.1, forward strand.
AAAAAAGTTTCTATGTATAACTATTTATATTTAATACCATTTTCTTATTTTTTATTTATTTAATACCACTTTCTTAAAAAAAAAACTACACAATAAATTCTAATCACTATTTTTAACATTACCTTGTTTGCTCAGTCCCTTAGTCTCTCTGCTGGGCTTTTTTTCTTTATGATGGGGAATTACTTCCTAAATTTATATCTATTGAGAAGTGGGAGAATCTAGTTGAATCACTGGTAAATAAAGGCTCTTCTAGTTTACAAAACATTATAATGACTGATGAATGCTCTTAGTCTATACCATGTTAACTCCACTACCATCAAATATAGTTTAGTCTAGAGAAGGAATGGAGATTTAGCATACAAGATACAGAATGAAGGATGCGATTACATTCATACAGAATATTCTTGATGGATGCAAGTTCATCCTACCCTTAGTCTCTGCCTTCTGCCTCTATAGCCATTTCACATGGAGTATCTATTTTGGAGTTTAGGATTAGAAATTGATGAGTGAGGTGTAGATAATTTGATGAATTGAAAATGTAACCATCTGCTTTTTTTTTTCTTTGGGGTATTACCTTGCAGGAATTTTTCCAATCTTTTTTTTTTTTTTTTTTTTTTTTGCTAAGGCAATTGGGGTTAAGTGACTTGCCCAGAGTCACACAGCTAGGGAATGTTATGTCTGAGACCAGATTTGAACTCAGGTCTTCCTGTCTTCAGGGCTGGTGCTCTATCCACTGCGCCACCTAGCTGCCCCCTTGAATATAATTCTTTCACTTCACTTAGCACATTTGAGAGGAATAGAATATGTTTGTTCTTTGTTATTTTTAGGTGGGGAAGAAAATCTGAGTTTAAATAACCTTATATTAGGACATTCTGCCAAAAGTTGCTACTGATTGGGTCAATTCAATAGCCATCCAGAACAGGATGATGACAAATCAGGCCCATTCTATATATCTCTAAAGAATGTCTTAGAATCAATTTAAAATTGTTTTTCCTTTAGTCTGTCTACTACTTATAGATAAGGAATTTTTAAACCTGGGATATGTGAACTCTTTTTAAAATATTTCAAAAACTATAATTTTGATATACTTGGTTTTCTTTGTATTCTATCATTTTATTTTATGTGCTTAAAAATGTTATCCTGACAAAGCATATAAACTCTATTAAACCATGAAATAGTCTAAAACATAAAAATGGTTAAGAATCCCTGCTCTGAATAGTTCAATACCCTTTTATCTTAGTTCCATAAGAACCTGAGTTGGTTGTTCAATTCCTAAAACTTGAAATCATTCTTGCTAAAAAGCTAAGTAATGAAATGCAAATTACCTATACACCATTGCCCTCCCACACCAACAATATGGGCATCTGTAAATCAAGGATAATCTCAAGGATGTCCTTGGCATTCCACAGGGTAACATGGCCTAGATAATGCAGTAACTCAAAAGGTAATTATGCATGTCTCTTCCTTCCTTTTATTTGAAGCCCTTTTCCATTTATCACTGAGGAGGTTGATTAGAAAGTATTGACCAAGTATAGAACAATTACTTTCAAAACATAACAGTCAATTTTATAGAAATAATCCTTTAATAGGCTATCCCTAAAACAGTTATTGTAATTGCTACAGGTTATGAGAAGATACAATAATGTCCTCAAAAGATAATTCCTAATACTTTCATTTCCAATGCAAGATACAGAGAGAGAGAAAGACAGAGAGAGACAGAGAGATAGAGAGAGAGGTAGATAGATATATAGAATCATATATATACATTTATGTATGTTTGTTAAGGAAATTGAGGGGATTAGGACAGCAAGTAGTTGATTGTGGGAACTGCATGAACACTAATGACTCTCTTTTGACTCAATTATGGAACTAACTTGATTTCTATTCAATTATGGGTCTGGTCCAGTTTCTGTCTTCAGGGGGGGAAAGTTTATTTAATTATAGAAATTTAATTGTAGGAAACAATGCATGTTTCCTGCATGACTAGAAAAAATGAACTATTTCTACTTTAACTAAAGATTTAAGTTATGCTGGGACACTGATACATTGTTGGTGGAACTGTGAACGGATCCAACCATTCTGGAGAGCAATTTGGAGCTATGCTCAAAAAGTTATCAAACAGGGCATACCCTTTGACCCAGCAGTGTTTCTACTGGGCCTATATCCCAAAGAGATTTTAAAGGAGGGAAAGGGACCCACATGTGCAAAAATGTTTGTGGCAGCCCTTTTTGTAGTGGGAAGAAACTGGAAATTGAAAAGATGTCCATCAATTGGAGAATGGCTGAATAAATTATGGTATATGAATGTTATGGAAGATTATTGTTCTGTAAGAAATGACCAACAGGAGGATTTCAGAGAGGATTGGAGAGACTTGCATGAACTGATGCTGAGTGAAATCAGCAGAACCAGGAGAACATTATACACAGCAGCAAGACTATATGATGATCAATTTTGATGGACATGGTTCTCTTCAACAATGATGTGATTCAAACCAGTTGTGCTGCGATGAAGATAGTCATATACATCCAGAGAGAGGCCTGTGGGAACTGAGAGTGAACCACAACACAGCATTTTAACGCTTTCTGTGAATATTTCCATGCATTCTGTTTTCCTTCTTAGGTTGTTTTTTTTTTTCTTCTTCTCTTTCTAGATCTGATGTTTCTTGTGCAGTAAGATAACTGTATAGATATGTATACATGTATTGTATTTGTCATATAATTTATCCTATCTAGCATGTATTAGATTACCTGTCATCTAGGGGTAGGGGGTGGGGGGAAGGAAAGGAAAAGCTTGGGAAAAAAAAAGTTTTTTTGCAAAGGTCAATGTTGAAAGGTCACTCATATGTTTTGCAAATAAAAAGCTTTATTAAAAAAAAAAAAAAAAGATTTAAGTTATGCTGACCAGAAATCTGATCAGATGCAAAGATTGATACAAGATGTTTTCTCACAACTATACATCTCAAGTAATCCATGTGTCTTATCTGAAAACCGACCCTATATTGATCAATCAGTTATTGTTTCCATATTCTTTTTATTCTTTACAGACACTTGAGGGGAGTAGGATATCTCTTTTTCCGGAATTGCCCTGTTTGCTCTCCCCCTCACAACTTGGAAAGTCCCTGATCTTTCATTCAATTAGAAATCACTTTACCTAATGTTGTTTTGTTTCCTTTTAATTAATTGTCTTATTTGATTAATTATTTCTCATGTATAAAAGTCTATTTCCCCCTATATTTGGGACCCAGGCCTAAACTGAGAAAGTCTGGTCCTAATTTCTTAAACAACTGACATTGCTTAATAGATCGATGTACTTAGAAGATTGAACTCTATTTTTATCAGTCATTTCATCTTTTACTCGTCACAGTTTTTTGGCAAGTCATGCTAGGTCAAGTCAAGACTCAGACTCCTGGCCAACAGTCTTCCAGAAAAACTTCCTAGAGATTTCCAGTTAGTGTTTCTCTAAGGGACTTTTTTCCTAGTAAATTTATTTATTTTAAATATACATTACTTAATGAATCATGTTGGGAGAGAAAAATCAGAGCAAAAGTGAAAAATCATGGGAGAGGGGCAGCTAGGTAGAATAGTAAATAGAGAACCAGCCCTGAAGTCAGGAGGACCTGAGTTCAAATCTAAATTCAGACACTTAACACTTCCTAGTTGTATGGCTCTGGGCAAGTCATTTAACTCTAATTGCCTCAGCAAAAAAATAAAAAATAAATGATGTACAGTTTTATAGTTCTTTGGACATTCAAATTGCTCTCCAGAATGTTTGGTTCTTGTAACCCTACCAACAGTGCCTGTTACAGTCTTGGAACCAGCATTGCTGGTAATATTGTGCAACCACCAGGCATAGAAACTAGGTATCTGAAACTTGTACTCAAGGTGAATTTCAGACCCAAAATGGAGAGACTGCTCTAAGGGAACTTAGCTAAGCTATGAACTAAAGCCCTGTCCCCTCACCAGAGACTGAGGTAATACAAAGGGGACTTTTACATGTTGTGGGGAGTTTATAAATCTGTAACTATCTTTTGAAGCTTTATAAAAGCTCCATTTTGTTATACTAGTTTTCAAGAACCCATTACTTCAATAAGATTTACTTTTCCTTTTAAGTTATTTATTCATCTTCTAATTTTTCCCCTGGAGTTTTTCATTTTTAATCTTGCTTCACTTCTTCTAGGTAGACCTAATTTTTTTTGATTGAACAGTAGTTTATTTTTTTAACTATACATAGTTATTTGGTTTTTTACAACTTTTCAACATTTTATTAAGATTTTGATTCCAAATCTTTTCTTCTTCTTCCCTCCCTCCTCCCCAAAATAGCAAAAAATCTGATATAGGTTATACATGCACAATCATAGTAAACATACTTCCACATTTGACACATTGTGAAAGAAGAATCCAAACAAAAGGGGAAAACCATGAGAAAGAAAAAAAATTAATGTGAAAATGTTACACTTTAATCTGCATTGAGATTGCTTAGTTCTTTCTCTGGATATGTATAGCATTTTCCATCTTGAGTCTTCAGAAATTGTCTTAGATCAGGTATTGCTGAGAAAAGCTAATTCTATTAAAATTAATCACTGCACAATCTTGCTATTACTGTAATGTGTACAATGTTCTCCATTAATTCTTGTAAGTCTTTCCAGGTTTTCTGAAATCTGCCTTCTCATCATTTCTTATAGAACAATATTATTTTATTACATTCATATAGCACAATTTCTTCAGCCATTCTCCAATTGATGAGCAGCCTTTCAATTTCCAATTCTTTGCTACCACAAAAACAGCAGCTATAAACATTTTTGTGCATGTGTGTCCTTTTTCCTTTTTTATAATCCCTTGAGGATACAGACCTAGTAGCTGTAGTGCTAGATCAAAGGATATACATAGTTTCATGGACCTTTGGGTATAATTAATAAATGTTCTACAGAATAACTGGATCAGTTCACAACTCCACTAAAGGTGCATTAGTTTTACAATTTTCTCATATCCTCTCCAATATTTATCATTTTCCTTTTCTGTCATATTAGCCAATCTGATAGGTATGAGATGCTACCTCAGACTTGTTTTAATCTGCATTTCTCAAATCAATAGTGACCACATTTTTCTTCATATCACTATAAATAGCTTTAATTTCTTCATCTGAAACTGCCTATTCATACTCTTTGACCATTTATCAATTGGGGGATTTACTTCTTCTTGATAGCTAAATTTAAATTTAGTTTTCAAAATTTTCAAATGGCTATTATTGTCCTTGAAGTATTTCAATTATCCTAAAGTTACAGTTTAGGGGAAATTAATTTATTTAGTTATATTCAACAAAATGAATAACACTGAAAAACACAATAGATACTATGACATTTTAATGTCTAAACAAAATTTGTTTGAATTTGCATGCTTCACGTTCAAATACAGGAAGCAATGGAATGAGTCTATGCTCATAAATAATGATGTCAAGCACACTTTCATTAAGATTCCAGATCCTTTGACAAATTTGACCTCATTTGTGCATTTTATATTAAATAATCACTAGGCTGCAAGCACTAACAGCTGGAGTGAAATCCCCATGATAGTTCTGCCTTTGTTGACTTTGATTTAAAATTCATCTTTATTGAAAAAAGGAATGAATTTATATGCATGTTGTAAAAAAAATCCAACAATTTTGGCATTAACTAATTAAATTAATAGAATTGAGAGCATTTGGGAAAGGCTTTCTGTAAAGGTGGGATTTTATCTGGGACTTACAGGAAGTCAGGAAACAGAAAGGGGGGAGGAGAATATTCCAGACATGGGGAGACAGCCACAGAAAATACCTGGAGCCAAAAGATAGAGTTCTTGTTTGTATAACAACAAGGAAACCACTGAATCAAAATATACTTGAAGGGACAGAAAATATAAGAAGATTTGAAAGAGAGTAGGTTATGAAGGGCTTTGAAGGTCAAATAAAGGATTTTGTGTTTGATCCTGGAGGGAACCACTGAAGCTTATTGAGTACAGAACTTATATGTCAGACCAGTCCTAAACAGAAGTAAGACTGGGATGAAGAGAGATTTGTAGCACTGGAAGACTATTGTAATAATATAGGGATGAGATGATGAGGGCCTTCACCAACAGAATAGCAGTGTCAGAAGCAGAAAAGGGATATATTCAAGAGATATTATAAAGGTGAAACTGGCAGGCTTTGGCAATAGATCAAATATAGGGGGTAAGAAGTAATAAGGAGTGGAGAGATATAAAGGAGTTGGTCCTGGATATTTTGCCACAGTTGTGAAAGTTAACCTACTAGATCAGGTCCTAGTACCATGAATCTAAAACAGGCTTTCCATGTAAAGACTATTTAATTATATCAAGCAGGGATCTATCTAATCCTTCTCTCTCAAACTTATAGTTAAGCAAGCCCATAAGGCATTCAATAAATTGGTCCATTAAAATAGCATTTCAAGCTAAGTTTTCAAAAATGTCTAGAAAACAGAATAATAATTAACCACTATACCCAACCTCTGTCTAAGGCCCCAAATTTAACAATTGGCAGTATTTTCCTAGATTTCCTTAGATTTTTCTGAGTTCTGGGACAGCATGCTTAAAGTTCTCCATTATGGAGGATCATTTCTATTATCAGGATATCAGTCATTATAGAGCAAGCCCCATTAAGTGAGAAATTATCAGGATAACTTTGATTTGGTCATTAAAGAGTTTTTAGAAGCAGAGTTAATAATGTAATTTGATCAGGGCCAGATATCCAGATAATTTCTCTGTTAGTTAGAAGGGAGTAGTTAGCCACATACTGGAAAACATTTTCACTATATGTGAAATCAACCTTTTTCTCCCTAAATGGCAGCCAGTTAAAACCTAGAAGTTGGCAGATTCCAAGAGACAGCAGGGACTGAAGATTTCTTTTATAAGTGCAGTGTGTAAAAGAGAGAAGGGGGATCATAAAATGTCCATTGTGAGCTTTCTTGCCAAAGAGTTCATTGAGATTTTCTTAGTAGGGACATACAAGCTGGTGGGACTGGGAGCCAAGCAACCACAGGATAGTTCAGAGAATGTGTCAATTTATGAGACTCATGTCCACTAGGAATAGGGACTTAGTGCAGGGTTTCTAATTAGGAAGATCCAAGAAATGAATCTAGGGAAAAATGAAACAGGGATGTCAGACCAGAATCAGAATAAACGTCAGGAATAAACAGGAAACAGGATATAGGAACTATTTTTACTAGTTAGCTAAATTTGTATGCCCAGAATTATCTGACAACCTAAGCCTCTGCTAATCTTCCACATAAGAATTGTTGGTGGGGCTCAGACAAACTAGTTCTCAAACTACAGAAATTGTCTTACCAAGTCCATGTTTGAAACTTTTCTGGCTTGGAAAGATTTCCTAGTGTTTTTTCACTACTGGCGTAGCTTTCAGAACCCAGGTTCTTAAACTCATGTACTTTCCCAGCCTTACATCATATAATTCCTCTCTTGTTCCAGTTCTCCATTCCTCCAGTCCTCCAGTCCTTCCCCGTTGTGGGGGTTTTCCTCCACCAATCAATAATTAGAATGTACTCCTTCTTCCATTTCCATCTGTTAGAAGTCCTAGTTTCCTTCAAAGCATAACTCAGGTACCATCTTGTACATGATACACATGACTCTTTCCGGATACCACCTTGTATGACTTTGTCTTTACTTAACTATTTGTTAGTCATCCCCTAGTAGATTATAATTTCCTTGAGGTGAAGAACTGTTTGTTTTTTTTTTTCATCTTTATAGCTGTTTAGCACATAGTAAATATTTGTTTAATTGTCTTTTTTTGCCACAATGAAGTAGTGGAGGAAGATTTTAATGGAAGCTGACCTCAACAATTGTAACTTTAACCTCCTCTGTATGGACCCTTCTAATTTTTTTTTCCTTCCAGGTTGTTTTAGGCACTAGTTGGAGTTCTCCACGATCTCCAGAATGTAAAGGCATTTTAAACCTAATGCCTACCTAGAGATGTGTGGATCTCTCAAATGCTGAACAAGAAAGCAAATGTGTAAGTCCTCAAACAAGAGCAGAAAAAAAATAAGGAAAAAGATCTCAAGAAGACTTGAAGGTTCAATTTTTCTGATTTGCTAAAAGTCATTGGGCATTCAAGGACCTAGCTACCCTTTAAAGAAAAGCTTGTAATCTCCATATAGTACACTAGATGGCAAACTTGTTTCAATTACCAAGGAGTCTCACTAGATGGAGTTGGAAAATAAGGTTAAAAAGATATACCTGGTTTTTAGAATATGTAACTAAAGACCTGACTTCAAACACCAATCTTAGTTTCATGTCCATGGATTATTAGAACAGAAGGGAGCATAGAGCTCAGCTTGCCCAACCTCATTTTGCAGATGGGAAGATAGAAGCCTAGAGAGAAGTGATATGGTCACAAAGAGAGTCAGCTATCAAGCTATGATTAAAGACTTTTAGTCCATTATTCTTCCCCATTTTCTAAAATCCCAAGTCTTTTCTACAGCCAAATAGAACTTCAGCAGGGATCAATACCTGGAGATAATCATATTACAGAGGAAAGAGAGTAGTGATTACTTTATGAAGTTTGGAAAACCACCACCTTCCCTCAAGTCCCAGTAAAGGTGTGAGAGATCCCAAGATGTGGAAGAGATCCCAAGATCTCCAAATCTCCACCACCAAAACTCTGCTTCCAGCTCACCCTGATGGTCATTTTCCAGGAGCAAATTTTGTATCTCCTGCAAATATCACTATACTTTGCTTATAATAGTAGCCAATTGATAAATGCTTTTTCATTTATTCATCTGTAGCATTTCCTCTGGATTTACTTATCCAACTCACACAGCACTGGAAAATTAGACTCCAGGAGAATTTCTCATTTCTCTACTTAGAGTTCTACTAGAAGTAAATCCCCTTCCTGAGGGGCTGTGGCTTCTAGTAGTATTGATTTCAACGCCCATCCAAAATGTTCCCCAAATGACATTTTTACAAAAGGGATATTTACTGAGAAGGTAGATAAAATATATGGACATAAATACTTCAAATGGGTACACATGCATATCTTATATTTGTTTACAGTAGCATTCATTGTTTCTGTTATCTTTTGCTCCTTATTATATATGTAGAGAGAAGTGCTATGGTACCTGAAGATAATATTATTTCAGATAAAATGATAATATCTAAACAAGTCTATATGGAAGAAACATAGAAATGTAGGTGGAGGCTCAAAAATTTTTCAACTTTTAAAAGTTTTTGAGAGAAACAGAAGACCAGAAAACCACAGAATATCACAGTTATTCTTCACTCTCCCCAAATATCCCAATCCTCATATTCTTTGGAGATAAAAATTGATATGATTTGATAAGTAGCACTAGCCAGATCACATTTCACAGATGTCATTAAATTAAAATTAGGGAAAGCTATAAACTACTAATGGATGAGTATTTGTCAACATCATATTTGTTACTCATGTAGCATCTGGGGGTACTCCAAACAAACAGTGAGTCTCTCAAACAAGAATATCGTAGGCTCAAGGTACTAAAAACCATAGCTCATGAATCATCACTGTTGGGTTCCTTTTTTTCTTGTCAATCAGTAGACAATTAATTCTAAGCAAAAGTATTTGATCCTAACTGCAGTTTCAATATCTTCCCAGAGACTATGCATTACTGTCCCTGTATCTTTAAGTGAAATTAGAATCTTAAGAAACTTCAAGTTTAACTGTTATTCTGAGATTTTAAGCTAGAGAAAGAATATAAGGTATAAAAAGAACCATGAAGATGTTTTTCCAGAGACACTGAATTATGAAGATATTTATGAAAAGTCTTCTATTGTCACCCTGAGAGAGCTGAAAGGAGGGCCTATGTTTCCAGAACTGAGAAATCAGAAGTTGTAGTAGTAATAGCAGATGACATTGGCAGTGAGTTTTCTCACAGATGATGCATTGTAAATAGTTATATCTTTGCTGTATAATTAAAAATAACTTTAAATCCAGCCATCTTGATATTTGCTTAAGTCTAAGAGATTATAATATTTGATATATCAATAGAGATGAGCAAAAGTTTCTGGAAATAGAGATAAATGCGAAATTTTGCCATTCAAATAATTTATGAGGAAGACATCTTTGCACTTGATATAATGAGAATGAATAAGGAAAATGACCCAGTAGTAAAAACTATATACCTGGAGTATATACCTTAAACTCTGACACATAATGAAATAGTATAGAAAAAAAAATAAGGATAAAATATTTCCCCTACAAACTTGGAATATACTCTCCCATTAGCACAAATATCACTTGTGGAAGGCTATTTGTATGGAATGACAACTTTCATCATGCTATTCAAGTCTGCTTCCCACACCAAGTACATGGTATGTAATACCTGCCAGAAATGTAGTCTCTGTCACGTGTGTAGCTATGGCATGTAATAGCATGTGAGCTATTGTTCCCTATTGTTCTCTATATTACGTATGACTGTTCTCTGGAAAATAGCAATTGTTCTACACTGGATATCTAATTGTAGAGTTTCTCTTTACTTCCAGATTTTGACTTTGGCTGGAGCTCTAAAGTGAAGTTCTATTACCCCCCTCCCCTTAAAGAGAAGGAATGGAGCCTAAAATCCAAAGGTTATGTTCTATAAGTCCTTTAGAAGGGTAATATCTTTTTATTGTCATCAGAATGGGAATTGGAGAGGTGGGGGAAATGACATGGGATTTCCTTCCACCAAAAGAATCTGTTTCCAGACTTTAATTAAAATAGCTTTCTCTAAAAAGGGAGATTCCTCATCCCTGACATCAAGCTTATTATAACATAGAATAATCTCAAGTGACTAGTAGATATTTATTGGCTTAAATCGATTTTTCCCTCTGCTTCCTGATCTCTAAGAGCAAGATATCTTAAAAGCCTCATTCTAAGTGAGAGTAGAAATGACTTTAGCAAGGTGGGAGTCCTTTCAGTGATTAATGTTATGTATGTTGTAGAATGAGGTCAGAGTATTGATTGGTTTTTCTTAACTTGTTTTTCTTTTTGTCACAAGGAAAGTCTACCTAAGGGATGGAAAGAGAGGAAAAAAGGCAGAAAGGCAGAAAAAAGAAGCATATTCTATCAACACAACATCCTGCAACATTATATCAATCACCCACAACTCTTATTTCCCCCAAGAAAGAATATCTTATCCTTTTCTTATATCTACAGCATTTTCTTACATCCATTAAAATCCTTCTTCCACTACACTATTCAACACACCTACAGGACTCGAATAAATTCCTACCCTTTCCAGCTGCCTCTGCAGAAGCAAAAATAGTGAAGAAAATATTCTCATACTACAAATGTATGTATTCTCCTTCCAACTCCACCCCTCAACACACAAATATCCCAATTTCCTACCCATCTGGACCTTAGAGATTATCTAGTCCAATCCTCTCATTTGATGAATGAGAAAAATACAGCCCATGCTATTATTGTCCCATTTTATAAATGAGGTAGACAGAAATTAAGGGACTCGCCTAGAGTTACACAGCTAATGGGTATCTGAAGTCATATTTGAATTAAGGTCTTCCAACAACGGCCTAAAACTTTTCCCACTGCACCATAGCAAGTTGTAGATAGAAGTATGACAGTTCTGCCCTGAACATACTAATTTCTGCAAAAAAGAAAGGGGAGTGTACAATGGACAGAAGTCATTTCTAGAAAAAGAACTATGGAGATTGAATGTAAATCAATACATGCTATGTTCACTTCTTTTTTCTGTTTTTTTATCTCTCCCATTATTTTTCCCTTTTGTTCTGATTTTTCTCTCCCAACATGATTCATAAAGAAATGTGTATTAAAATAAACTAATTACTTTAAAAAAAAAGAAGTCATTTCCAAGAGAGAGTGACAGCCCTAGGCTCAAACTTACCTTCAATAACAACTAAATAAGTCTCTCTGGCCAACTAAGTTCACATTTTCTTCACTAAAATGAAAGTGGCATTAACTGATATTAAGCTATCAGTGTCTTGTCAGGAGATAACATGAGAGCTCATGAAGAGAGCTCTGGAGTTATCAGAGACCCAGTCAGAATGATCTCCCTGCTATCTCAGGTAGTCATGAGCAGAAGGCAATTTGGCCAGATGGGGATTAAAGACATCTCAGAAATAAAAAGGGGGACAGGGAGTCTGGGACTGGATGACAGAAACTTGAATGTATATAAAAGATGTCTCTAGCTGATAAGTAAATGGAAATAAAGGCTTTAATCTTATATAATTTTCTTTATGGGGCATTGACTCCATTGATGTTATTGGTTTATAATTAAATGGATGAACTTTTTACTTGTCAACTATCTTCTTGTGTCTTTATATTATATTTATATTTGTTTCCCACAAATTCCAAAGTGACTTTTCTGTTTAGTTATAGCTATCAAAACATGTGGGCATCTACCAACACAGGATGAGATGTAAGAGTCAAGAATGATTTTGAAGTTGCAAAACTAGATTTTTGGAAGTTCAAACAAGTTCCTGCTTTCAACAAAAATAGATAAACTTGGAAGAGGTTTAGGGAGAGAAGATAATGAGTTCTATTTTTAGTATGCTTAACTTAAGATGTACAGAAGACATCCAGGTGAAGGTATCTAGTCAGAAGTTGGCAATGTGGTGGTGTTGGAATTCAAAAAAGAAAGAAGAGCTGTCTATTTGGACCTATAAATCCTTTGATACTAGGATTGACACTCCCTTTTCCCCTTACTACCATGTCATCATCATCCTCATCATCATCATCAGTGTCATTATCATTTTAACTGGTGACAGTAAAAACCAAATATGGTCAGATTCTCAGCTAGGTTTAGAAGACCATGAACAAGAATTATCTCAAATCTCTTTAACAACAAAGATAATAGGACACTGAACAGCATTCGTAGTGCCCATTAGTGACAGGCATCACTATAGCAAAAAAAAAGTAAATTATACAGTAGAAAAGATAACCACTCAGAAACTCAGTCCTTAATTTGTAAAATGGAAAAGTTGATTGACCAGCTTGTCATCTGCAACTCCTTTTCTTCTTCCCTCTCTTCTCCCCAGTCAGTTTCTCAAGAAATGATTCCCAGGAGCAACCAAGATACAAAATTCACCCTCTCCTAGGTTGTTTACTTACCTGTCTACCCCAAGCATCCTTCTACAGCTTTTTACAAAAATAGCAACTGTAATTCAAAGCAAAATTCTCCCTGAGGAATAAGTCCCTAGCTCTGCACAAGAGGAGTTTTAGAGAAGGAATTCCTGAGTCAAATCTCTGAGAGGTCCTTCCTGTTGTTTGAGCCATGCTCCTGTTGCCAAGGTAATAGACCTTTAGAAACAGAATATACTGGGAACCAGTGCATGTGTATGTATGTGTTTGTGTTGGGGGTGGAGGTGGAGGACACAAAATGTCTCCAGAACCTTAGTAGGGAGAAGAGTCCTAGAAGGAAGGGCTTGGAATACAGTTCGGAAGGCAGCCAAGCCAGACTTGGTCTCCACTGGCTCAAAAACTCAAGAGTTTATAACTTTAAATTCTCCAAAGTTGATTAAAATCAAACTAAACAATCGCTGGGCTTTGATCTGAAATTGGTGACCTCCAGGGGAGTGCAGTGCACCTGGAAAATTGCTTCAGAAAACTTCATATCAATAAAGGAAATAATTTAATGGGCCTCTTAGCCTCAGGAGATGATACAAGAGGTAGGGTGTATAAATAGACTCAGGAAGCACTGAGGTAAATTGGTGAGCCATCAATCCACAGTAGGGGTTGAAGGAAGCCAGGGATATTTGGGACACCTCCAAACTTTTTGCTGTCAATATCATAGAGGACACCTTACATATCCTCCCTACTTTCTTATTTTAACTCAATTCAATTCAAAGAGTGTTTATTCAGCATCTATTATGAGCAAGACACAAGGCTAGATGGAGGCACAAAAAGAAAAAAGAAAACAAACAGTTGCTGTTTTCAAAGAGCCTATATTCTTAGATGGAGAAGGGGGAGGGAGAGAGAATCAGCCATAAATAGAGTAAAAATAATAATAATCTCATTTGATGAGAGATAGGACAAGGGAACTGGGGAATCAGGAAAGGTAGCACCTCAGTGTAGCTCTGGAAACTAAAAATTTTATTAGGCTAAGAGAAAGCTGTTTCAAAAAGGAGGACAGCACAAAGGTGGTCATGTCAGATTCAGGGAATAGCAAGTTGGTCAGTTTGGCTAGGAACTAGTGTATGAAAGAGAATAACAGGAAACAATTCTGGAAAGGTCATTGGCAAACATCTTATTATGACTTACAAATGTCAGACTAAAAATTTTACATTAGGAGCAAAAGATTTTTGCAAAGGATAATGATGTGATCAAATCTATATTTGGGGGAAATTTAATTTGATAGATGTGTAAGGATATATTGAAGAGTAGAGAAACTGGAAGCAAGAAGAATAATGATTAGGTTATTGCAATAGTCCAAGTAAGAGCTGATAAAAGCCTGATTAGAGTAGTGATCATGTGAATGGAAAGAACAGCATACAAGAGAAAAAAGGGGGGGGGAGGCAACAACAAAAACAAGATTTGGCATCTGAATGGCCACAAAGATAAGGTAGAAGAGATGAGAATGATTTTAAGGTTGAAATGGAAGAAAAAAAAAAGTTGAAATGGAAGGATAGTGATGCTCTCAGTACACATAGGGAAACTTGGAAGAGAGGGAGAGAAGAGAATGAGTTCTGAATTGAACAGGCTTAGATTAAGATGCATTTAGGACATCCAGGTGAAGATTTCTAGTCAGAAGTTAACAATGAGGTGATATAATTCAAAAAAAAAAAAAAAAAGAGAAACAAGTTATTTGGACCTGAAAGTCATTTGCTCTGAAATTCTGATACCCAGACTGATTCCTACCATTTTTCCCTTTACTTCATCATCATCATCATCATCATCATCATCATCATCATCATCATCATCATCATCATATCACCACCACCACCACCACCATCATCATCATCATAGCTGAAACTTAAGTTCCGCAAATAGTTACAAATAGTTTTTAATACAATCGCTCATTTGATCCACACAACAATTCCTTGTAAAACAATCTGAATTATCATCCCCATTTGATAAATAAGGAAATTTAGACCAAGAAATGGTAAATGATTTACCAAATGAATCATGCAAATAAGAGATAAGAGAATTCAAACACTCCAAATTCAGTGCTTTGATTAAAAAAAATCCTTATCTGAGCCATCTTGAGTATAAGTAAGGATATTAGGGTAAGAAGGTAGAGAAACTTTTGTTAAAGCAGCAGGAATTCAGGGCAGACAGAGGTTTATTTCCTTCAGTGTTTCTAAGGGACCGGTTAAGATTTATCCAGAGGATGTCTTAACCAGGGAACTTCCCAGGGTCTAGATTTTCCCCACCAGGGACATTATGGGAGTCAAAAGGAAAGGCTTGGAACGTTTCCCACTGACAGGGAGTGAATGAAGTCAAAAAGTAGAGTTGGGGATATTTTGTAGTAGCAAAGAATGGAAACAAAGTAACTACTTAATGTTTGGGAAATGACTAACCCATTGTGGTATAGGAATATAATGGAATATTACTAAGCTGTGAGAAATGTTGAATATGATGAAATCAGAGAGCTTGGGAAGACATATTGACTGATGCAAAGTGAAGTAAACAGAACCAAGAAAAGAATGTAACTACTATAATAATGTATTTGTAAAGAAATTGAATGAGATGAAATTCTAATTATCAAGCATGGCTCCAAAGGAAAGAAAATGGTACCTCCCTTCTTTGTGGATAGAGATGGGTGACTATGGGTATAGAATATGCAGATATGTAGATAATGTTGGCCTTTTTTTCATGTGTGGGTTAGTTTTGCTGAACTGATTTAAAAATTTTTTGCTATGAAGCCAGGATAGGCAAACTGTGGCCCACCAGTCATTCCCAGCTAAGAATATTTTTTACATTTTAAAATAAAGTTTTTTTGCATTTTAATATAAAGGATGAGTCTCCAGGAGTTGGGGGGAAAGGTCTACATTGGGAAATGTAGGTATATAAAAACAAAAGATATCTATTAAAATTATCTTTTAAAATCTAAAATATAATATATAATTTTAAAGCCCCCTAATAAATTTTTCATTTGACTTTTTTTCTTCAAAAAATTCTAAAGAGATATCTTGGCAGCTGTCTAAGGGGCACTTTTGTGTTCTGGTTGATGATAGCTATAGGTCTGACATTACCTCTAGGTTTTCTGACTGGAGATGTCTTATAAAAAGAATAACTTTTTTTATATTTTTTTATTAAAGCTTTTTATTTGTATAACATATGTATGGGTAGTTCCCCAACATTGATCTTTACAAAGCTTTCCATTACAAATTTTACCCCC
Organism: Myrmecobius fasciatus; assembly: GCA_023553655.1. Taxonomy (NCBI): domain Eukaryota; kingdom Metazoa; phylum Chordata; class Mammalia; order Dasyuromorphia; family Myrmecobiidae; genus Myrmecobius; species Myrmecobius fasciatus. The sequence continues at coordinate 64,313 of JAJPUD010002366.1, forward strand.
AGTCCCCTCCCCTCCCCTAGATGGCAGGAAGTCCACTACAGATAACATTTTTTTTTAAGAAAGAAGAAGCCCCAATAACAGATGACAGTTCCAGAGGCAATACTTTGTTGGAGAAGTAGTAAATGGCATCTTTGCAGGTGGAGTGAAATAGCAATGAGACAATTAGTTGCTGGGAAACCAAGACATCACTATGATGCAAGCAAAGCAGCAAGAGTTCAAAGTACAAGTACAAAGTACAAGTTGTCATAGGATACCAAAAGCAAAAATTTAGAGTTAGAAGAGATTCTTAGAGTCTCTCTCTGTGTATGTGTTTCTCTGTCTGTCTCTGTCTCTCTCCCCTTTCTCTCTCTTTTCTCTGTCTCTCTCTCCTCTCTCTCTCTGTCTCTCTCTACATATATTTAAATGATGTTCTGAATGATTAATTATGATCACACAGACAATAAGTGAGGAAGTTAGAACTAAAATTTCAAATCCAGCATTTTCCCCACTGTATCATAACTAGGGAAAGCCCAGGGAGCGTTCCCTCGCCTGTAAATGCTTGAATCTGTGAGAAATTACACATTTTGGGGTATGGGTAGGTGGAGAATAATTCTAATCTTTGATTTCCTCTTGTTATTTACTTTACTATTCTGTCCTAATTAAAATTTCTGCTATTTGCTTTATTCTTCTTCTCTAGTTTGTTGGTAGAAACTGCACTGGGTGGTATATTCAGGCTGTGTTTACTTAACTAAGATGAACCAAAGCCCTCCCTCTCTCCTTCCCTGCTCCCCTAACCTGGGGGAGTAAACCATTATAAGAGTCATGGGGTAGCCAGGTTGCATGTATTTACAAGAAAGTGCCCTTTGTAAACTACATAAGTATAAGCTATTATTGTTACAAAAGAAAAGAGAATATTAGTTAAATAATACACTAGGGTGAGGTAATTAGGAGTACATTTAAAAGAACTCTACTCAGCCTAATTAGAGTTAGCAACCATGGTGGAGGGGTGGAGGAACACAGCTGAGGCTATGACTCAAAATTGAGCATTAGGAGCTCCCCTCATAACGGGTTTACATTTAACTTGTTTGTCTTTAACTCTGGTCAAACTGGCTTATCTCCGATGAGAAACACAGTATGATGGGGAGGCAGATGGCAGATAGGGCTCCCAGAAGCTTAATATGGCTTAGCTGTGATGATACAGCTTTCACCCTTCTGTCTCTCTTCTGGAGACACTAGTCAGGAGTTCATATGACATAGTTATGAGAATCTTATGTGGTTCACATTTGGAACTTGTGCCATTCTAGAATATGGGCACAGAGAATATCTAAGAGAAAACAAGACATGGCCTGCAGATTTGGCTTAAGGACTTTCACAATAAAAATCCAATATTCATCCTGGGGACATATTTCTTAACAGGGGACATCTTTATGCCAACTAGGTGGCTTCCAATTTGCCACTCACCTGGGGTAATTAGTTGATATAGTGGACAGAGCACCAGCCCTGAAGTCAGAGGACCTGAGTTCAAATCTGGTCTCAGACATTTAACATTTCCTAGATGTGTGCCCTTGGGCAAGTCACTTAATCCCAATTGCTTCAACAAAAAGAAAAAGAATGTTCTAATTTGCTACTCATCTCCCCAAAGTTATCTTGACTGATCCCATGACTAAGATGACTCCCTTCCTTTTTGGGAGCCTTTAACTTGCTCCTTCATGGCTTAGGAAGAACAACAACATCCTGTGTCCCAGGATATTTCCATTCATATTTAGAATTCCTCCCTCTGGATACTCGGATTTGAGGTCATTTGCCCTCATTTAAAAAACCTATTAGAAGATAACATTTTTTGGAATATTCCACCCATAGTCTAATCATTAGCTAAATTTCCTTTTCTTACAATCAAAAGAAATCTTAAAATTATGAAATAAAACAATATTTCCATCACCTCACTGATCAGATCAATCCAATATGATCCACAATCTTTTCTAAAATTTGCAGGTTTTCGTTACAATGAAGATCTATAGCTAACTTATTCCTCCCCTCCTCCAGAGCTGGGGACCAGCCTAAGGGTACCCAACATCTGAAACTAGGATTAAATATGAGCCAAGAGGAGCTAAATACCCTTCTTAAAATACAGAACTCCAAATTGCAACAGTCACAGCACGGGATATTTGGTACTTTTAAGGTTTACAAGGAACTTTATACTTCTCATGACTTTTGATCTTCACACCATGGCAGGCGTTGCCAGTATCATCATTCCCATTTTACAAATTAGAAAACCAAGGATCAGGGAGGTTAAGTGATTCACCCTTGCTCACACAGCTAGTAATTAAGAATCAAAGGCTGGATTAAAAACCAAGTAACCCCTAACCCCAACTCCAGCATACTTTTCACTACAATGCACTACAATGAACAATACTCTCCTTGTGGTCTGACCAGGGCAGACTACAGTATGTATATAACATTTCCTTAGTCTTGGACACTATGTCCCTCTCTTAATATAACACAAAATTAAGTCATCTTTTAGGATTTTCATGTCTTATTTAACTCCTATGGAGATTACAATCCATTGAAAGCCCCCATATTATTTTTTGTCATGAATTATAAACCAGCTTTGCTTCCCTGTTTTGTTTCCTTGTGATGTTTTTTTTTTTTCATCCCAAATGTAGAGTTTTACATTTATACCTATTACAAGCCATTTTATGATGATGGGCTTCCCTGGGCTCATTTTCATATCTATAAAATGAAATCGAGAAGACTAGATAACTTCCAAGGTTCTTATAGCTCTATCAATCCCAGCTTCATGTTTTTGTGTGTGTGTGTATTTGATAAATAAGGCAATCATGTTTTTATTCAAGTCGATAATAATATTAAATGCCACAGGGCCAAGGAAAGAGCCTTGAAGACAACTGGAGACTCAATTGAAACTTGGCATTGTTCTATTAATGCCTAACTCTTTGGACCCAAAGACTCAATCAACTCCAAATGCACTAAACTGTATCATCCACTAAACCACAAAAACAGATTGGAAGATTGTCAAATGTTTTGTTGAAATCTAAGTATACCACCCAGAAAGAGGGATATGAGATGTGGACCACAACATAACATTTTCATGCTCTCTGTAGATGTTTGCTTGAATTGAGTTTCCTTTCTCAGATACTTTTTTGTTCACGTAGATACGATTGTTCTTGCACAGCAAGATAAGTATGGAAATATGTATACATATATTCGACTTGTCAAATATTTTAACATAATTAACATGTGGATTTCCTGCCATCTAGGGGAGGGGAAGGGACTGGGAGGGGGGGAATTTGTAATGGAAAGCTTTGTAAGGATCAATGTTGAAGAACTACCCATACATATGTTATGCAAATAAAAAGCTTTAATAAAAAAAAAAAAAAAGAAAAGAAATCTAAGTATACCATAGCTAGAGAGAAGTTACCTATTCTACAATCAAAATTACTCCATCAGAAAAGAAAATGAGATTAGTCCAAGATGACCTGCTCTTGATAAAGTCATGGTAGTGAAGTACTTGTGAATGTTCACAGACCATCCCTTTGATGATGTTCCTGAGTTTTGCCAGGAATTGAACACACTTATTGGCACTCTGACATCTGAAGAGTTTGCCCATTTCCCCTTTTTGACCACTGGTCCAGCATTCACCTTTTTATTATATGCCCTGGCACATCTCCCATTCTCTATAATCTTTCAGAGGTCACTGACAGCGAAACACAAATGGCATCTATCAGTTCTTTCACTGGTTATTTCATCTAGATCTGGTAATTTAGAGTCATATTTTTTTTAAATTTTTTTATTAAAACTTTTTATTTGCAAAACATATGTATGGGTAATTCTTCAACACTGATCCTTCAGTGTAACAGAAAAAGCTTTCTGTTACAAATTTTCCCCCCCTAGTTCCCACCCTTCCCCTAGATGGCAGGAAATTCACTACATGTTAATTATGTTAAAATACTTGTAGAGTCATAATTTTTTACCTAAAAGCAACCTTAGAAGCCTTCAAGTTTAAATCCTTCATTTTACAGATGAGGAAACGGAGGAGAAGTTAAATGACTAACCCAAAATCACAGCTAGTAAGTCTCTGAAGTTTACTTTGTCCAAGACAGTTCTCACCACCCCTCACTTATCTTGGGTAGAAACCCAAGTTTCTTTTCTCTCTATTCTTCTGTGCCATTGACAGATCCAGCAAAGTACTAACCATGTCAGCTATACTAGTCCAGTGGATCATTTGTTCAAGGTACAATCAAGAAGATAATGCACACTTACCACTTGGTTAATCAAACCCATTAACTAGAAATTCTAGCTCAATGATGGCATATATTTTCAGATTATATATGTGTGTATATGTATACATACATATGTGTGTATGTAGATATGTTTGTGCATATATGTGTGTATAGAGATGGATATATAGGTGTATATATAGGATTCTAAGGTAAATATCTCTTTATGACTTTTATATCAGAGACCTAAATAAGAGTTAAGAAACTGAGATGTGATGAAGCTACTGCAGATTTCTAAATTGCTTATTTCAGGTTAATAAATAGCTGCTTCTGTAACCCTTAGCAGGAAAACATAGACTACCACTTACAATTTCTTCTTCCTCTGAGCATTACGCAAATATCTTTACCTTAATGCTTCCTGTGGATGTATTCTAGCATTTCTTAAAGCACAAGAGATTGCTTCTCTTGTTGTCCAAGTCCTCCCTCCACAGGAAGAACCCCATACCCAATGATCCAGCTTCAGTGTCCCAAAGTTCTCCTTTTCTTTTCACAGCTATCACATTCTACTACCCTCCAGTCTCCTGCCACAGGTTAGGACTCCCTCCTTAACAAAGAACTTAACAAAGTGCTTCTCTCTGAAGCACTCCTTTCATTATTTGAAAGAACACTTTATTCTCACTGATAATGGGAAGAATAAGGATATATTGTCCCAGTCTCTTCCCCATCTCCAGTGGGAGGGAGACCAGCTTGTACTTTGCATTTTATGTTTGTATTCATTCCAGCCTCCACATTTAGATTGATTAATGGAAAGAGTTATTTTTGATGAGTACATCAAGAAAAGTATGATCAGGAGAAAGTTTGTCAAGATTCAAGGATTAAGAGCCTCTTGGCAGAAAAAGAGTCCCTCTTTATGTGGAAAAGAGATCAGAAATGTACCCAGAGTAAGGCATGAAAAGCAATGGGCAGAAGTTTCAAAGAGATAAACTTGAATTCAACATAAATGCAATATTTATAAACTTGGGGAAGGGATTCTTATCCCAACTCCTACTTTCACTGATATTTTGGGTTCCCAGGTCTCCTTTTAGAGTTCTTGAGGTTACCTGAATAGTTTTTTCTAATGCTACCAAGTCCCAAATTAGAAGTATTCTCTCTAATGATTAGAGACCCAGTATTACTCAACCAATTAAAATCAATTAGTTTTTCAAAAACATTATTTCCTGAAAATAGCAAGAAACAAAATATAAATATCACAAGAAGCAATAAACAAACATCCCCCCATGGATGGGAGCCACATGGGGGATCCATTCTTCCCAAAACTACCTCAGCTCATAAGGAGAGCAAGATGAAATATAAAATAGAAGCTATAAAGTTTCTCCACACTGATTCATTTCATAGTCAATTGATGGAATGAATTCCTTACTGTTATAAAAGGCACATCAGAGTCAGTGGAGTTCTGGGCTGTGTCAAGCAAATTACTCCTGAGGGCCTTGCAAACACCTCACCAGGCTCAAATAAAGTCAAACTGTGCTCTGGACTCCAGTTGCTGAATTGATGATGGCTCTTTCTAGTTTTCAAAGCTCACAAAATCATAACCTAGTTCATTCTATCTCCTTTATTCCTTCAAATAAGGTGGATTTTTTTTTTTTGCTGAGGCAATTGGGGTTAAATGACTTACCCAGGGTCACACAGCTAGGAAGTGTTGAGTGTCTGAGACCAGATTTGAACTCAGGTCCTCCTGACTTCAGGGCTAAGGTGGATTTTTAACTTTTTTTATGATATAAGCTCTTTTGGCAATCTGATGAAGGCTATTCTCAGAAGTGTTTTTAAATATATAACCATAAAAATATAGGATTGCAAAGAAATCCAATTACATAGAAATACAGTTCCCAAAATATATAAGCAAATTCATGGATCCCTAGGTTAAGAACCCCCGAGTGGGAAAGAATAATTGCAACAAGGCAAAGAAACAGAGACCATATAACAGTTCAGAGGGGCAGAAAGGCAGCTGGCAGCAGGAGACCATTGTTACCACTGCTGCTACCTCGCTTCCCACCAGGAGGCTTTTAGCAGGTTTTGCCTCACTTGCTCCCAAGGAAGAGAATGTGATTTGCCTAGTTAGTATCATATTCAGTTTTGGCTCAACAGCTAGAAACAGTCAAAAAAAACCAGCTGTGCATATTTTGGATTAGAGAATGGGGCCCTTCCATTGCATGTTATCACACATTCCTAGAAGCAAGCTCACCAAGTCGCCCCATGTAGTTTGGCAGCAGATACAGCATACTTTGTATGATCTGAGATGGAGTTCCCATTGGTCAATCCTCATTATAAAAGAAATAGTTTCCTAAAATTTAGTGCTGTCC
>JAJPUD010002366.1:70896-121910 GCA_023553655.1 Myrmecobius fasciatus
CAGCCACCTAGCATAAAGGCTCAAAGGGTCCCTCTCCTTTCTGGAGGTACCTGCTTTGTCATTAAGACCTCAGAAAAGGGAAAAGCAAGCGTGAAGCTTTCTTTGAGGGATTTCAGATTCAGGTAGGAGAAATCTGTTTCACTTTAAGAACAGGAATTTTTCTTACAACCCTCATATCATAGCAGCCAGCCAGAACCTCCTCTGCCTTCCTATAATGTGGGCTTTGTAGTTACAGCCCTGAATTTCCTAAGGACTTACAGGAAAAGAATGGCCTTGTTAAACAAGGTTATCTAAATATGTTTTGGACTCAGATGCTCTCTAGATATTTCTAGGCACTAGTCAATAGGGCACTGGGCAGGCTGAATCCCATTAAATAATCATGCAATTTTGCCTTGGAAGAAAGAAAGAGCTAATTGTGTATTTTTTTTATATGTGCACATGTAGCCTCCTCTATTGAATGTAAGCTTCTTGAGGGCAAGGACTGTCCTATTTTTGTCTTTATACCCACAGTGCCTAGCACAGTTCCTGGCATATATGGTAAGAAGTTAATAAATGTTTGTTGATTTATTGACCATATAAATTATAATGGACCATTAAGGGAAATTTCTAACACAATACAAACATACAAATACATAAAGAATTGACTTCAATGTGACAAAAATTGAATTATTCATAATAATCATAAATATGAGGAATACAATTATTTTTAAAGAAAAAATTATTCTTTTATATTTATTCTATATATATTTATGTGACATGAAGGCTCTGACCCTTCTCTCTCAGAGTTTAGCTTATCACATTTCCTCAGGGTCCTAAGATAAAATTGTCAAGGTTGCCATTGGCTTAAGTTCTTACCAGTTTGCTCCCTCCAGATGATAAGGGGAAGTGACTAGCATATTGCCTCAAATGGTCAACGTGCCCCATTTAATCATTTGACATCAGATAGTTTTTTAAAAATATATCAAGAACAAATGTACAGATAATTCCTTCAATATCTTCAGAGCATACTCTCTCCTATGCTATCAACTCAAACTCTGCCTCTGCAACTTGGGGTGCTTCTCTTTGCTCCAGGCTCTTCCAGATATGAATGGAGTAAAGAGAAGCATCCAAAGTTGTTTTTTCCCTTGAAAATACCAACAGTTTTTGTTACAGGTGGTTAAGCCACCAAAACCAGTTACAGAATGTCCACATATGCCCCACAATCTCACCACAGCCCCTCCTTTATATGGCATCTCTACTCTCCTAGAAGCCATCTTCCTAATATACTCCACATGGAGGAGTCAGAACAGCCAAATGAGTTAATGAGGTCTGAACATGTCTCAGATCCCCATTATACTTATACACACACTTGCTATCTCCCCCTTAGAATGTATGCTCTTTGAGAGCAAGGATTAATTTCTTCCTTTGTACTTATAGAAACTTTATGTTTCATAAAGAAGGCACTCCAATGTTCTCTAACCAGATTAGGAAAAATGAATGAGATAAAGCCCCTAGAATGAGATTGTCAATTTGACAGAAAGGAGAGAGGTCAAGTTAAAGAACATGAAGATAGATAATTACTTCCAGAGTCCTCCCTCTAATTATTTCTTATTTATCATAAATATCCTTGCTTTGTGTATATTTGTTTGCATGTGTCTTTCTCATTAGATTGCAAGTCCTTTAAGAATGGGGGCCATCTTTTGCCTCTTTGTATCCTCAGTGCTTAGCACAGTGTTTGAAATAGTAGGCGTTTAATAAGTATTGATTGATTGGTTGATTGATAGGTACTAAACCTGTGAGATATAGGGATCTTCCAGATGAGGAAACTTCCCTTACCAATGTAAGTCATCAACTTCTCTATAACTAGGAGGCTGCCTTGAACACTAAAAAGGATGTTAAATGACATAACAGAGGTTACAGAGATGTTATGTTATCAGAGATGTTTATAACCCAAGAGGGAAATTGAACACAGTTCCAAACTCGGTTCTCTCTCTAGACCCCAGCTTCTTAAATTGTTCCTTGAGATTTCATATGAGGTCTCATAATCAAATATAGGAGTCAAGAAATTATGGTTTATTTTTAGTAGATATTTGATCTGTATATCTTTTTTTATATTTATATACCTGGGGGACACATAAAAATTTCTTGGACAAAAAAGGGTCAGTGGAAAAAGTTTAAGAAGCTCTGCTCTAGATGCTATGCAATAGTTTCTAAACCCTATGTCTCTTTAAACCCTATCTGCTATTTCTATTTGTGACTAGATATCTTTCTTCTTGCTACAACCTAAACCTGATCAGATATGACCTCAAGTCAAAATTGTGTCCCTTTTTCCTTTATCAGATCGTTTTTGTTCATGTAGATAAGATTGTTCTAGCACAGCAAGATAAGTATGGAAATATGTATACATATATTCAACTTGTCAAATATTTTAATATAATTAACATGTAGTAGACTTCCTGCCATCTAGGGGAGGGAGAGGATGGGGGGGGGGAATTTGTAACGGAAAGCTTTGTAAGGATCAATGTTGAGGAACTATCCATACATATGTTATGCAAATAAAAAGTTTTAAGAAAAAAAAGAAAAAAAATTGTGTCCCTTTTATATTTCTACTGTTACCATATCTGAAAGTCAGTATTGCCTCCTTTTCCAAGGAATAGTAATCTTTTAATCATGAGAACCCTGCTTTATTCATAAAAAGCTGCCTCTCCAATTCAGTAGAAATGGCTCAATAAGGCCTACGTGCTGTTCTGTCTCAAACCCAGTGGGGAAACAGTGAGGCATTTTGCCCCACCCCCTTGCAAAAAGCCAGAAGGTAATTGGGTGTCAGCTGTTAAGTTACCATCTTGCCAAGGCTGGCTAAGCAGACAGGTTCCTAACATACTCCTCTACACCGATGGTGGGCTGCTGATGGTCAATCATCATGCTCAGTATATCATGGCAAAATAACCATGTTCCTAAAATATTGTGCAGGGGACAGGGGAAGTATCATTTAGCTTCGGATCCTTAGATCTGAAATTCTCTCAAAAACTCCTCTAAGCAAACTTGAAGATATAGAAGAAAGATATTAAAGGCAATAGGATACAAGGAGAAAAACCACAGAACAGGGAATTGAGATGCCTTCAATTACAGTGCCAGTTTGGGCAAGTAGAATAAGCATTTGTAGTGTTTTTATAAATATTCTCTCATTTGATTCTCACAACAACCCTGAAATCACTTAATCAATAAGCATTTATTAAGCACTTACTGTGTACCAGGCATTATGCCAAATGTTTTTGCAAATTTCTCATTTGATCCTCAAAACAAACCTACTGTTAATTAATCAATCAATCAACATTTATTAAGCACCTACTTTGGGTCAGGCACTGGGCTAAGTATTAGGGTTAGAAAAAGAGGAAAACAATTTCTGCTGTTATAATCCCCATTTAACAATTGAATAAACTGAGAAAACATTATGTTAAGTGACTTGTCCAAGGTCACATAGCTAGCAGTGTGAGGAAGCATCTGAACTCCTGTCTTCCTGATTATAAGCTCAGTGTTATATCTACTGCACCACCAGCTATGCTGCTCACTTGCTAAGTGACCCTGGAAAATTAATTCCCTCTCTCTGAGCCTCAATTTTCCTCCTCCAGCAAATGGAAAAATGGCTTAGAGTAGAAGACCAGTAAGGTCATTCCAGCTCTAACATTCTCCAATTTCTTATACTGGGTGGAGGAGTTTATTGTTCCTGTTCTCTTGGCACGTGCCCTTTAATTACTGGCTACCTCGGGGGTGATTAGCCTTGTGTGTCATGGCCCCCGTTAGGGTAAGCATCATACTAGTTAAGCCCTTTTATCTCTGTTCCAAGAATATACCCCTATGGTGGGTGTAGAGTAAAAATGTAAATATTTATTTCTCAGTCCCCACCCCCCAGTGATTTCACTCCACTGGGAAATCCTGCTATTTCTCTCCCCATGCTGATAGACAACCAGAACCTTTGGTTATTCACCTTGAGATTAGCAGGTTAAGCCCTGCCCTTGTCTTCAACTGAGATCACAGGAAGGGAGACTGTAGGGTGTCAATCAACCAGAAAAGCTTCTAGTTCTGGGAGAAATGTCCTCCCCCTCAAAATCAAATGTTTCCTACAAAGTTCCTGGTTTTCATCCTTAATATTTAAAACCATTTCTGTCCTGTAACAGATCTGACTCTGAGCCTTGGACCTTGCTGATCACATCAGCTTCTGGAGGTATCAGGTGCTCCTTGGGACTGATCCAAAAGACTCTTGCCCTTGGTCTGAATGATTCCTCCTTCACTATTTTATAAACCTTTCTGATTGCTAACTTCTGACTATACCAACCCCCATCTGCCCTTCTTGGTCCTTAGGCCTAGTCACCTCCTTGGGTTTTTTAGAAATCAACCCCATTTTTTAAATTGATGAGCTTGTGCACTCTTTCTTCATCGCCAGTATAACAGCACATCAAATTATAGCACTCTGCTTACTACCCCTTTCCCTTCTCCACCACAAAGTTGTGCCCCGGTACTAGACCACCAAAAACAAACAAACAAAAAAAAACATTGTATAGGAATATTCACATCCAGAAAAAATCCATATAAGCTAGTAAGAATTTTAAAAGTGTGCAAAGGTTCATATCCAACCTTACCTTACCCATGGGACTGAAAATGTCTGAACATGCTGAGTTATTCTCAATCTATAAAGTTTTCTAGACCAGACATGGTACTCATGCTCTGCCTTGTTACTTTTCTCATTACCCAAGACAAGAATGTCATCTTTTGCCCCAGAACACCACGAAACTGATGTGGTATTCACTCCTACATGCCAGATTCACTCTCTACCAATCAGAAAGCCTTTTGAACATGGGTTTTCAGCCTTATGTTTCATATTTTTATTTAATTACTAGCTACTCCAAAGGTGACTAACCTACCCATGGGGGGTGGACCTGACAATAGTATCCTATTAGTTCAGATTCAATACGGTGATGAAATTAGATATTCATAAGTGATTTTTAGATAGTTAGCAAGAGATTAATTTAGGCCTAACCTTAGACAATCTGGTGAAACTTATGGCCCCTTTTGAGAAGCTTTAATAATGTTTTATAATGTTTTAAAATGCATAAAATAAAATATAGAGGACTCTGAAGGAAATAAAAAATTAGTGAAAATAAAGACAGAGACAGACAAAGAAAAAAGAGAGACAGATGTTCCTTTAGTCCAGTGCTACCAGTCTTGGGATAGAACTTCTAGTCATTTATTTCTGACTTCAGGAACAAGCCGTAGCAGCAAGGAGTCTGGACTACTCCAGAGGTTATTGGGAATCTCCCTTGAAATAACTATCACTACATTGTGGGGAGAGGTAGGAGGGGAAGGGAAGAGACCAAAGGAAGGAGGAGTATTGACAAAAAGCCCTGGAAAACATCTCCAATGGGTAGACTAGTCCATTTCATTTAGTAATCTGTCCTAGGAGTTAGGGGAAGTCCTTGTTTTCATTTCTCAGGAAAATAAGGCCTATAGGATCTCATCTTTTCTGTTGCTATTCCATCTCCTTATCCCAAGCTGGAATTTTATTCTCAGGACTGAACCTTGCAAACTGATTCCTGCCTCTCCCCCAAATTGACCCACTCAACTTTAGAATTCTACCCTGAAGCCGAACAGCTGTCCTGATTGGTGAGTGAGAGAATAGAAACTCATTCTATCTAGCCAGTCCCAGAACATGCTTCTTTTCTCATCCATTCATTTACCAGGAAGCTGGGGCCTATCCTATCACTTTGCCATGTGCTCTGCCACTTGCTTTCTCACTCCACCCCCCATTTTCCACCTCTTGCTCTGGACACAATAATCAAATCAGTACTGCCATTGCTATTGGAAAAATCAATAGACTGTCATATGGCTTTGCTCACAATACCTAAAATAATCCATATCAAAATTCCCTTGCCTAGCCACACTTTCTCCCCTCCCCCTATTAAAAGGTAAGTTCAGTGGTAATTAGGTGGTACAGTGGATAGAGCACCAGCCCTAAAGTCAGGAGGACCTGAGTTCAAGATCTGGTCTCACTTAACATTCCCTAGCTGTGTGACCTTGGGCAAGTCACTTAACCTCAATTGCCTCAGGAAAAAAAATTTTAAAAAAAGGTAAGCTCCTTGAGGCAGGAACTGTCTCAGTTTTCTTTTTGTATCCCCAAAACTTCAGACTTCAAGGCACAACACTTTTCTTTACTAGTCATTTTCCTTTGTTACTTCTCTATTCTCCATTACTCTATCCCACGGCTTCTCTCCCCACCTGCTCCCACCCAAAAAAATCTCTAATCTCATGACCTTTCCTAGATCTCCCCCAATATGCACATCAACCAAAGAGGAAGTTGAGATGGAATATCTTCTGAGCAGAATGTGGTCAGAGGGACCTGGTGTAACAGATACAATTCTGTGACTAGGAGGTTCAAAGCTGTGCGTTCCAGACACAGGTGTGCCATTGACTCACTGTGAAACCTTAATCAACTTACATAATCTACTGTGGACTCAGTTTCCACATTTGCAAAATGTGGTTACTATGATCTGATTTAATAATCACTCTCATTAATGTCTTTCTCTCAATGATTCAGTATTGCATGGAGGTGAATTCTCCAATTCTACCAGTTAAGTCAGTTCTTCTCAAACTAGAAAGGCTTCAAAAGCAAGCCTGGCAAATGTTGTTCAAGCATCAATCAGATCAAACATGGAGAGATTCGTCCCCAGGAAAGGAGAGCAGCAGGTGATGGATTTTTGTCACAGAAACTCATGAACCATCTCCTAAGACCAGGGCAGAGCATCCTCACCTACCTTATCTTGTCTCCTTTGAGACTGACTACCTCATAGGTTTGCCTCTAGATCAAATAAGAAATTGTCTGTGACAGTGCTTTGTAAATTGTAAAGCGTCATACAGAATCCAAGGATTTTTATTCACTGATTAAGCTAGCTTTGGAGAGGGGATGAGGACAGGGAGCTAGGCCGGTCTGTAAACAGCTGGGTTTGGGGTTTCCATATACACTGAAGCCATTTTTGTCATAGTCACCTGGGGCCAAAGCCAGGAAGCCCCAGGGTGTCATGGGACGTGACTCAAAGGGGAAAGAGCTTGGAGATGGGAGGGAACTTCTCCTTTCTTTGTAGAAATAAATCAACAGCAATGCTAGAGTTTCCTCCAGACCTATTAGAATGGGGGTGAGGGGGAGCGGAGGGAGAGAAACAGCCGAGAGTCTACGTTTGTGTAGCATATGACAATCTGTAGCACGCATATCAAAATGTGTGGAAATGTGTAAAAGTGATGTGTTGCTGGCGTGTACAAGTCCTCTCAGGGAACGTATACCTGTGTCTGTGGCTTCCTGTCAAATTCTACCTGCCTGAAATTCTCTTTTCCACCTGCCATTCCCTTTTTTGCTCACCACTGTTCCTTCCAGTCTGTATCTGCGCGCCCCTTTTGGTCTCTCTCCCTCCTAGGCTACTGCAGCCCGGGGCCCAGAAGAAAAATCATGAATGAAATGGATGCTCCGGTTCTCTCCCTATTCAGGAAAACGCGGGTGCGGGGGCGGAATCGCCTGTCGCTCAAAGCAGAGAAGAGGAAGAGGGGGCGGCCCCGGCTTCAAGCCCAGCCTGGCCGAGGGTCCTGCCCTGGACTCGCTCTGGCCATAGGACCGCCTTTACCCGATCCCAGGCCCCCCAGCCCAAACCCCACAGTCCCTGCGCAATTCCCCAAGAGAGAGGGGGGTGAGGAGTGCGCCCGGGGGCGGGGGCGCAGAGACAGCCCCAGCGGCTGCGCCGGCGAAACCCGCAGCCGAGCCGCCGCGTCCGGGCTGTACGGAGGGGCGGGGGAGCGCGCACGGACACCCGGACCCCTGGAGAGACAAACGGACAGACGCAGACGCACACAGCTACTGTCGCACAACCGGTCGGACCCCCGGTTTGCTTTCTCCTTCTCCCTTTCTCTCTCTTTCTCCCTTTCCCTCTCTCTCTCTCCCTTTCCCTCTCTCTCTCTCTTTCCCCCTCTCTTTCTCTCTCCCTTTCCCCCCCCCTCTCTCTCACACACACACACTCACACACGCACACACTCACAACCACGCACACACAGAGATGCGCACACGCACACACCCCCACTCTCCCTCCCTCCCTCCTTCCCTCTGCGCCTGGAGCCCGCTCGCTCGCTAGGTCTGTCCGGTGAGTGCTGCGCTTCCCTCTGCGCCTTTGTGTCTGGAGCCTGGGGGCGGTGGCGGAGGAGCCTTGTGGAGGGGAGGAGAAGGGAGGCGATGGGAGGGGCTGGGGCTGGGGCTGGGCTGAGATTGTAGGGGACTGGACACCAGAGCCTGTCCCGAGGGGCCTCTCTTTTTCTGCCCTGGGGCAATGCCAGGAAGGGAAAGGAGAAGGGGGTGCTCCTTTGGCTCCCCTTCCTCTATTCTGGTTTCGCCCTCGACGATTGCTGTGACCCGGGGCGGAATGGAAGAGTCTTAGGCTGTGGGGGAGGGAGTAGAGGAACTGGGTTGGGGACTGAGCTGGAAACCTGGGCGCGCCTGCAGCTCTCCCTCCCCCGGAGCCGGAGCGCGGGGGCGGCCCGGCTGGGCTGTCCTAGCTGAGCTCCTAGTCCCGGGGGAGTCAGCTGCCCAGTGGAAGGGCCGAAAGAGACCAGACGGGACTGGAAAGCGCGTTCTCCCCCGACACACATGCTGGGGGAGCCCGGAACGGAGAGTTCCTAGCCCGATGGGGAGGGAGAAAGGGGTCTTGGGCGCCCCAGGTATTTCCCGAGCAATGGTATCAAAGAATGCCCAGCCAAGTGGAGGTCTGGATGGCAGAGCATCCAGTGGGGGTGCTTCTGCGGGGGAGTCTTCTCAGCCTGCGGGATGTGGGGCTCTCCTAGATGGCTGTGAAGATGAGTGCGTGAGCAGCTGCTTCTCCCCACTGAGCACGCGTGGAGTGTCCCCTCGATTGGGCTGTTGGCAGGGACTGTCCCTCATTTCCCCACTGGCATACCCTCCCCATTCTCCCATCCCATCCTGGCCCAGACCTGTCTCTCCTGAGCCCAACTTGGCTCTTTTTGGGTCCCTAGTGTTTTCCAGGCTTAGCTGCCTGCCAGCTAGAAGTTAGACTTCCAGCATCTGCTTCGCCTCAGCTCCTGCTGTCATTCATGAACTCAGTGGACCAGGAGAGCTTCGGGGCTGATTGTTAATGATCACTGGGGAGGCGGCCACATCTAAGGCAAGAATTGTCACCTGGAGTCACATCATTGGTCTGCCCAGCCCCGAGTCCTGGGGAGGAAAGCAACCCGTATGAATGAGGATATCAGAAGGAAAGAGGAAGGAGAAGGAAAGGTTCAAGGTTAGAGCTGTCCTCCCTAAAAATAGTTCATAGCTTAGAGAGCCATCCCCAAAGCTTTCTATTTGTTGTTTTTTTTTTTTTAAATAAGTAGAATCATACAGAGATGAAAAGGATATTTGATCAATCTCTAGTTTTATTATATTTGAAGAATCTCGGGTCCTAAAAGGCCAAGTGATTTTGCCCAAGGTCATAGCAGCAAATAAGTATTTGAATTTAGGATAGTATCAGATAACTGGAAAGGAATTTTAAAGGCTAGGTAATCCGATTTATATCTGTATAGGAATTTTACCATTCTCAACAAGCTACCCATTAATGACTATTAGACTTGGCTAGCAGATCATTGGAAACTTGGGAAGAGTAATTTCAGTTGAATGGTAAGATAAGAAGCCAGTTGCAGAGGGCTTAAAACAGTGAGAGAAGAAGAAATGGATGTACCAGTTATACATAGTGATTGGTTTTTTTCCTAAGAAGTTTGGTTGATAAGGGGAGGGAAGATGATTGTTGAGAGGTGAGGTAGGATCCAGTAAGGGTTTTTTAAGTCTAGAGGAGATTTGGTCAGGTTTGTAGGCAGTAGGGATAGATCCAATATAGAGAAATAAAGATTGGAGAGATATTGAGGATTATGATTGTGGGATCAGTCTTTGGAGAAGACAGAAGGGGAAAGGATTAAAGATATTCATAGCAAGGTTGGCCTTAGCAATCAGAGGACCACTTCATCATAAGACACTAGAGTGAAGGAGAAGATGGTAGAACATGATGTCAGAGGGATATAAGATGAAAAAAAAGATAGGAGAGACTCCGAAAATGGCCTTAATTTGAGCAGTGAAATTTGAGATGAGACTCCCAGCAGAAGGTATGGGAGACTGAAGTAGCATGGGAGGCTTAAGAAGAATAGATTAAATTTAGAACAACTATTATGTTGAATGAAATAAGGAATCAGAAGTAATAGATTGCTTTGCTATAAGGGGCCCAATTAAAATTTACTTACATAAATGAATGGCAGACTTAGGAAGTTTCCTGATTTCCTACAGTTCCATCCCATAGAAAACAAATGAGGCAGATGATGAGAATTATCTAGTTGGGGGTTGGTAAAGTGAGATTCATGATAGAACAAGGAAGGAAACAAGGGATTAAGTAATAGAGCAAAATATAGTATGGAACTCTTTCACCAAGAGTTCAAGATTGGGAAAGTGGGACAGGATAACATAAGTTATGAAAAAGGCCTAGTATATTATTGGAGGGATTGGAGATAAGGATGAAAAGTAGGGTTAGGAAAATGTGACATAAGGAAAGATGGAAAGACAAAAGATCTTGATCGGAGAAAGGAAATGTAGAGTCCTGGAATATGGAAATGGAACACTTGTGGGTGGGAAAATAAGACAGGATAACACAAGTCCTGAAAAGGACCCTAGTATATTACTGGAGGGATTGGAGGTAAGGATGAAAAGTAGGGTTAGGAAAATGTAATATAAGGAAAGATGGAAAGATAAAAGATCATGGTCAGAGAAAGGAAATGTAGAGTCCTTAAACATGGAAGTGGTGGTGTTAAGACATAGAGGGGTGATGGTCATCCTATGTGTGGCTGAGGTGGAAAGGAGAAAGAGGAAATCATGGAAGTTCAAGAGATTGAGGAACTGGAAAATTAACATATTTGAAGTAAGATCAACCAGTATATTGAAGTCTCCTAAAATGGAGGAAGGAGTTGGGTTTGAGAAGAAGAGTATGATCTAGGCATTGAACTCGTTGAGAAAGAAGGAAAAATATTCCCAGAATTGGTGGATAACAGCTGCCAGGATATGGATTGAATACTAAATTTGTTTTGGATGACCCTTAAAGGAGGAGAGGTTATTGAGTAATAAGTGTTCACAGGAAAGTCTGGAGGTAGTAATGGGGAGCAAAGAATATTCCAACTCATAAATAGTGAGGGGACAGGGAGTGTGAGGGAAAGCCATGTGACCTTGGAAAAGTCACTCTAAACCTCAGTTTTCTTGTCAGTAAAATAAGAGAATTAGATTCAACTTTTAATGTCCCTTCTTGCTCTAAAAGTCCGACAATAATTTCAGCCTCACTCAGAATCAGACTAATTGGAAACCCAAGGCTAAGGTATATTACACAGCCCTTTGTCTCCCTGTTTAAGTAAATGTCTTTGCTCTAAACTTTTATGAAAAAGATCTAGAGAGTATAAATGGATGGATGTGAATGTAATAATACTTGTGGTTTGAGTTGGCGATCACTAATCTAAGACTTCCATAGTTATCTCTAAACGTGTTAACAATTTGGAATTATTTTTTTTTTACTTCAGTGTTCAATATGATGCTGAACACAGGGCAGAAGGATAGATATGGCCTGAATATCAACTGTTCAGAAACTTCTTTCTCTCCCCTCTTTCGCCGTTCTTTCTCTCTTCTTCCCCTTCTATGTCTCCTTTCCTCTCTATCTCCTTCTTCTTTCCCTTCCTCTTCCCCATTTGCCTCCTTACTCTCTCTCTCCTCCCTTACTCCCTCCCCTTTTTTCTCCTTTTTCCTTCTCTTCCTTTTCATTTCTCTTCTCATCTGTTCTTTTTCTCCTCCTTTCTTATCTTCTCTTTTCTTTCCTCTATCCTTTTTCTCTTCTCTCTTCCCTCCTACCTCTCTGCTTCTGCTTCTCCTTTGCCATCTCTTTCTTTTTTTCCTTCTTTCTCCCTCTCAATTCACTTTCCTTTCCCTTCTCTCCTTTCTTTTCTTCTTTTCTCCTTTTTTTCTTTCTTTCCTTTTTCCCCCTATTTCCTCTTCTCCCTATCCCTATTCCCTTATATTATTCTTCTCCAATTCTTTCTCCCTCTCTCTCACCTCCTTTTCTTCTCCCCTTTCCTTCTGCCTCTCCTTCTTTCTCCCTTCTTTTGTCTTCCTTCTCCTTCCCATTCTCTCTTTACCTCTCTTTCTCTTCTGTCTCTTCATCTCTCCTCTTTATCTCCATTCACCTCTCTCATTCCTCTCCTTTTTCTCTCTCCCTCTCTCATCCTCTACCTCTTTTCCTTTCCATTTCTTTCCCCCTTATACTTTACTTCTATTCTCCCTTTCCTTCTGCTTCTCCTTTTCTGTCTCCTCCTCTCTTTCCTTTCCTCTCATCTTCTTTCTTTCCTTTCTCTTTTCTTCTCCCTTTCCTTTCCCTTCTCACTTTCTGTTTCTTTCATTCCCTTTTTCCTCCAGTCTTCTCTGACTTTCTCTCTTTTCTCCCATTCTTCCCCCTCCCCTCTTCTTCCCTTTTGTAATCACCTTCTCCCTTCCATTCCCTACTTCTCCTCCTTCCTTCCCTTCTTCCTCTCCTTTTCTTCTCATTCCATTCCCTCCCTTTTCTTTCCCTCTTTCTCCTTTCTTCTTTCATCTCCTCATCTCCTTCCCCTTCTCCTCTCCATTCCTCTTTTTTCTGCTTTCTTATCCTTCTGCTTCCTTTCTTTTTCTTTCCCTCTCCCCTTTCTCTTTCTCCCTTCCTTCTTTCCCCCTTTCCTTCTTTTCCTTTCCCTTCTCTTATCCTACCCCTCTTTCTTCCTCATCCACTTTCTTTCTCCCTATTCTCTTTCCTTGTATTCTTCCCCTTTTCTCTCCTCTACTTTTTCCCTCTTCTTCCCTTACACCTCCTCTCTCTGCCTCTTCCTTCTCACTTTCTCTCACATCTCTTTTTCTCTTCTCTCCCCTTTCTCTCTCTTCCCTTCTCCTTTTCTCTCTTCCCTCTCCCATTCCCACACTCCCCTTCTCTTCCTGAGGTGAAGTATG
Source organism: Myrmecobius fasciatus (assembly GCA_023553655.1). NCBI lineage: Eukaryota > Metazoa > Chordata > Mammalia > Dasyuromorphia > Myrmecobiidae > Myrmecobius > Myrmecobius fasciatus. The sequence continues at coordinate 83,954 of JAJPUD010002366.1, forward strand.
TCTTTTATTCATCTTTCATCTTCATCCTTTATAGAATCACTCTCCTTATTCCAGGACAGGCAGATCTGATTTTAAGGGCCCAGAGCTTCATGTTCTCCTTGTTTATTCCTTTGCTATAGGAGTTTCTTATAAATGCTCCTAAGAAGACGAACCTTTCCTGCCTTTTCTTTCACTCAATAGCACAAGGCATTCATTTAATCAGATACTTTTCCAGAACTCAGATCTAATAAAGGAAGAAGGGAAAATCTAAAACCCAAGAAGAGAGCCAGGAAAAGAAAATCTCAGAACTCTGATACATCCACTTTACAGTTTTGCCAAAGGCCAGCCCTCATGTCATTCTTCTCCCCACCCCCCAGTGTAGACCTCCGGTTTTAACCCTGTCATACCACATGTAGACCTAATTCCTTCTGTGACCTTTGCTGTCTCCCCAGGATCTACATAATTTTATTCAATGGCAGGCAATTACCCTGGTCCCCCTTGCTTTCTCTGTTCATTGTTTATATATCACTTTATGAGGCATGAAGTGATTATTCCATTCTTGCGAATCCAAAATACACATAATCCAAAGAATACAAAACCATATTCACAGACTTACAAGCACTGCTGAGCCCACAATTCAACAGATATTTATTATGTATTTACTCTATACAGAGCATAATGTTAGGAGTTGAAGTAGGGCTATCCTTGCCCTAAGGGAGCAGATACACAGAGATTCATGCATACTTGAATATGTACATACAAATATACATATATTACATATACATTCATAGATTTATATATCTATCTACATACAGATAATGACTTAGAAATATAAATACCTGGAAAACCTGTTACCACTGGAATGGAAGTAAAAACTGCAACAACAAAGTTTCTGAAAAGATGGCAAATTATTTTTTTAAATTTATTTATTAATTTTAATAATAGCTTTTCATTTTCATTTTATTTATTTTTTGCTGAGGCAGTTGGGCTTAAGTGTCTTGCCCAGGGTCACACAGCTAGGAAGTGTTAAGTGTCTGAGGCCGGTGACTTCAGGGTCGGCCAATGCTCTATCCACTGTGCCATCTAGCTGGCCCTTAGCTTTTTATTTTCAAAATACATGAAAAATTAGTTTTCAACATTCACCCTTGCAAAACCTTGTGTTCCCAAATCTTTCTCCTCTTCCCCCTATTTCCCTTCCCTCCAATATAGTTCAAACATGTGTAATTCTTCTATACATATTTCCACATTTATGTTGCACAAGAAAAATCAGGTCAAAAAGGGAAAAAATGGGAAAGAAAACAAAAAAAGGTGAAAATATTGTGTTGTGATCCACATTCAGTTCCCCTGGTCTTCTTTCTGGATGCAGATGACTCACTCTATCAGAACTTTGTTGGAATTGGCCTGGATCACCTCACTGTTGAAAAGAGTCAAGTTAGGATGGCAAATTCTTTTTGAGCTTTCCTATTTGCTGAAATGGTATGTGTAGAAAGGATAAACTAAACTGAATGGTCCTGTAATAAATATCTAAAGAGTCCAGATCCAATAAGTTTCATCAGATAATGTGGCTTGAGAAGAAGTAGGGGAGAGAGAAAGAAAGAAAGAGAGAGAGAGAAAAAGACAGAGAGACAGACAGAAAGAGAGAGAGAGAGAGAGAGAGAGAGAGAGAGAGAGAGAGAGAGAGAGGAAGAGAGAGAGAACTAGAATGTTTATTAAATACTCACTATGTGGCAGGCAGGTTAATGGTTCAGTGGATAAACTGCTGGACTGGAGTCAGGAAGACCTGAGTTGAAATCTGAACTCACAAACCTTAAAGCATTATTTAAAAGTTAATTATTAGTATTATGTCTGTCCTCTCAGAAGTTGGGAATCATGTCCTTCCATTGTTGTATATAGTCCCCAGGTCAGCATCTTCTATATTTTGTGGGGAATCCAAAGGCATGGTTTGAAAAAGAAGCTATAGCAAGGAGGAATTTGGGAGTTGGGGTCACACTATTCAGTTTTGAGGCTTTATTCTCTGAAAGAAATATATTGATAACTTCTTTTGGTCTCCTTTCAGCTAGTATTTTGCTAGACAAGATTAGTTCCCATTCCCAGTTTTCCTTTGGTTTTTTTCTCACTCCTGAGATGTTCTAGTAGCACATCTGTCACTGGTGTCCTATGTTTATTCCCCGAAGGCTGGAGTTTTCCAATCAAATTTAATTCAAAAGACATGAGTAAATGTGTCCATGCCTGTGGCCTGGAGAGTGTGGGTTGCATATGCCCATTGTGGTGAGAGCTGCTTACCTTAAGTGGAGCCAATAAAAGGGTCTGAAAGCCTGCTAAGTGTATAGCAGTATAAAATTAAGAATCTTGTTCAGGGAAAGGCAGAGGGCTGCTTAGATCTCCTAAGGAAAAGTGTCAGTCAGCTGGAACAGTACTCTGAAAACCAAACATATTGAAGTTAGATAAGAGCAAGAAGTTTAACTTTCCCAAATTTTGCTCTAGAAGATTTACTTCTAAAAGCAAAGGTTTGCCTAAAAAGGCATTCTGTAACTCTACAAGAACTGGCGTAGTTAGAGGTAATTCTCTCATGCAAGTGATGCAATTCTGGAATAAAGGAGTTTGGAAGTATTAGATGGAGGAGATTTTGGAGACAGGAGTTGCCTATGCGAGGGTGTTATTTTGGAGGTAGAAAAGTCTTCTGAAATTAAATGTTTGTATAGATACAATATAAATATATTTCATTATTTCTGGGCAGGAGACAACTCTGACATTAGCAGCATCCACTTTTAAGACATTCTTAGGACAAAAATACTATGGATAACTGGACCAAGTATGAAGATTGGTAGAGAAGAAAAAAAGGAAAAGAGAGAGAAAAAAAAAGAGTCATATGTGCCCAGATGGTAGCTAATCTCAAGGAAAGAAGATGCTACAACCCAAGTTTTTATTTAGAATAGAGAACCAGACAGAGCCAGTCTAGCCTGAGAGGCCTCCAAGTCATTGACCAATAATTTCCAAAGAACAAACTCAAGAAAGAGACACAGAGAAGGAAAGGGCTTGGGAAAGTCACTAGTAGATGGTAATCCATCATACTTAAAATTGCAGAGATTGAAAAAAATGATGGGTTAGCAGTAATGGTTAAGCACCTACTGGAACGCCAGCTTAGGGGAGGCCATTGGCACTGTCCCCAAAAGTAGTTTCTGAGAAGTACCGTTTCCAAAAAAAAAGAGTTATCCATAAGGTAATGCAGCAGGGGCACCTCCAGGGCCTGGAAAATGAGGCAGTATGAAAAAAGGGCAGAAGCCACAGAGAGCATGATATAGTAACTAAAAAATACCAAGGTATCCAAACTCTTTTTCTGGAAAATTGGTATGGTTAGGGCAACATGTTTATGAATAAGAGAAGACCCTAAAGAGGAAATTATCAGTACTTTTAGTAGGTAGAAACTCAACCGCTTTAGTTCTTCTAATCTGAAAGAACAATGATCATCTTCAACCACTTAGCAACCATTAAGCAACTACTATGAACCAGGTGTTGTGCTAAATGCTGGGAATACAAAGACAAAAGAAATTTATATTCTAAGTGCATGCAAGATATGTACATATATCTTCATTTATTCTTTTTTTGATTCAGTTCAGCCATCATTTCTTAAGTGCCCACTGTGTACAAGACAATGGGAACAAACGTGGAAAACCAAGCCCAGGCCTTTGTAGGATTTACAATCCAGTATGAAGATGCAACATTTACATGAATAACTAATGCATGTGAAAAAGAGGTAGCGAGAACTGAATGAGAGTTAAGGAAGAAGGGCTTTACTTGTAATAATTAGGTAAGACTGGACTTTGAAAGAAAGATGAAGGTGGAGGAGGGAACTGATAGAAGGAAGTTTGTTCCATTCATGGGGAACGATAGGTAGTGACACAAAAGGAACAGAGGATATGATGAAACTGGGAGATCTTTAATTGTTTGGCTAAAACAGTGTGTGAAGTGGAAAGACACCTGGAGCTAGATTGTGGAAGACCTTGAATGCCGACCCAAGGAGTTTGCATTTTCCTTGCTTGGTGATGGAGAGCAAATGAAAATTTTTGAATATTCCTCAGAGGAGTGATGTGATCTGGTCTATGCATTAGGAAGATTCCATAGTGACATATAGAGTAGAGCAGGGAGAAACTTGTTAGGAGGTAATCCACATGTGTCAGTCCTATATTGTAGCCATAAGAATAGAGAGGAGAGGATGTGAGAAAAATTGCAGATAGACTCAGCCAGCACCAACATTTCTTGGAAAAGGCATCAGGGGAGAGTCAAGAGTGCTAGATTAACCACCCAAAGTACTAAAAAAGAGAGCTGAGGGGGATGGAGTGAGGGTTTGTCAGAAAAAGTGGGCTTTTAAGAAGGGGGTGGGAGGGAAAGAGGGCCAGACTTGGCCCAGAGGAGTGAGCAAAGCATTTAAAACTGAAGAAATGATACATATGAATGTACCATGTCAGGGATGAGCAAACAGAGCCATCAGGTGTGGAGTGATGGAGAAGGAGGGGAATTAAGTTGTGTTGAGGCTTTGAAGTAAGTCAGGGCTGGGCTTCCATCCCTGTATCAGACTTCTGTGCCACTTTTCCTGAGAGTAATCTGTTCAAGAGCATCTCACACATGAGGACAATTAAATCACTTTCAGGGATTACATAAATGTGATCTAAATAAGACAATTCATATTAAATGCGAGTTGCTATTGTTGTTGTTACACCATAGCACACTTTTGCTCCAAATGAATTTTCTCTGGTTCCTCACACATTACCAAGATCTAGCAAATTTTGTATGCACAGTAAATATTAAAGATCTCCAAGCACCCAACCACCTCCCATATTCATCCAATGTGTTGGGACCAAATAGAATGAATTTCTTTTTTTTTAAATTAAAGCTTTTTATTTGCAAAACATATGAATGGGTAGTTCTTCAACATTGACCCTTACAAAACTTTCTGTTACAAATTTTCCCCCCTAGTCCCCACCCCTCCCCTAGATGGCAGGAAGTCCACTACATGTTAATTATGTTAAAATACTTGACAAATTGAATATATGTATACATCAAATAGAATGAATTTCAAGGAACATTAGTAAATGTGCTTTAAGCATTTCTTATGAGCTCAGCACTAGGTTCAACACTGTAGGGATGCAAGACAAGACTGGCTACTACTTAGAGGACCTGACAATTTCCTTGGAGATGGACAGAGATTGAAAGAACTCAAAAATGCCACATGACAAGCTTAAAGATTAGGTGGGATTGACAGGACTCTAGGAACTCAGAGGGGAAAGAGCAATCACTGTGGCCAGGGTAGTTGGAGAAGACATCATAAAGGGAGGTAAAAGTCAAGCTGAGCCCTGAAAAAAGGTAGGGAGAGAAGAATGGGAAAGGCATTCTGCATGTGAGGAACTTTGTAAGCAAAGACAAAGAAATGGGAATGAGCCTGAGATATTTAGGAATTCCCAAAGATGAGCCTAATTTGGGAAATCTTAATTTTATGTCTTGTTCTTTAACACCAAAGCTCCCTGCTTCTGTGTAACCCCAGAAACTGGGAGGAGAGACAGTTTTATGGTTCATAGCATCTTTTATCCAAAGAAACTTTCATTTACTCATTATTATAAGTTGCTAAAGCTTTTTAGAGCCCCAGTTAATAAATAACAATAATTTATGCCCATTGATACCAACAGAAGCAGCTTCCTTTGTGCTGAATTTAATAGGAAAACTGAAATGAAAATGTAGATCCAAGTCACTAACCTAAAGCACCCAGAGTTTTCAGCCTGTGGAAATCTCACAGCTTTGTCCTAAGACAAAGGGAACTCACACATCTAATGGAGTTAGAAAAGTTAGAAACATTGAAGATATTTTCATTCATTACAAATCCTGACCAGCCCCCCCATGGGAGTCCTAAACCTCAGAGTACCAAAAGTACCAAAAGGCCTGTCATTGGAAGAACTCAGACTGAGGGCTGAGTGTTTGTGCAACAGACAGGATATCCTCTTAAATTTGCCCTATTATGTATGGGTCTGATGAGAGAGAGAGATGATAGAGTGCTCACTTAGTTTGCAAAAGGTATCAAGATCACTACCCACATCCCTAATTTTTGAGGCAGTGTGGTATAGTACCAAGGTGCACAACACTCCCACGTGAAGTCTGAATCAGTTTAAAATGTAATTAGGAAGTATTTAACAAAATAAAAATACAATAAAATATATAATAAAATATAACAATATGATAAAATAAAAAAATACAATAAAAAGTATATGGTTTTCTAAGTCAACATGCAGCCTGCAGGGATCCTTATATATGACTTAGTTGCCTCTTTCTATTTGAGTTTGACACAATTAGTGAAGTAGATTTGAAATTAAGAAGTGAATTCAAATACTACATCATATACTTTGTGAACCTGGATACTCTGTGCCTCAGTTTCCTTATCTGTAAAATAAAGGAGTTGGATTTCCTGGGAGGTCCCTTCCAGCTATAAATGTATGATTCTCTGATATCAGCTCAGAGTTCAATCTAGCCTGGCATATCTGAACCACGGGTATTTATTTATTAAACCAGATATCCAGTGAGAATTTCCTATTGCCTCCACTTTGGAATAATAAGCCATAGAAGATAGGGGGCACTAATTTACTGGGTGGGCATGGAAGGGGTGGGCTGCTTGGGGATCTTTAATATTCCCTTGTTACTCATCCTATTCTTTCCTTGAACCCTTGTCCACCACTTCCTTCCCTCTTCAACAAAGGACCTTGCCTCCTTTTTCCACAGATAAAACTAAAACCATCTGCAGTGAGCTTTCTCTGCTTCCCTTTTCTGCATTTCCAAGTTTTCTAGTTAATTTCACGTTCTCTCCTTTTTTCCAGAGTTTGGCCCTTCTTATTTACAATCCCATTCCCCATCAATCTCCCCTGGAATCTTGCTTTCTCAAACATTTCTTCTTATCTTAAATCTCTGTATCTTTTGGCTCCTTTCTCTATTTCCAACAAGCATTCTCCTATCTCACCCTTCCTAAAAAAATAAAAATTTAAAAATATTTCTTTTGACCCTGATGTACTCTCAAGCTTTCATCCTTTATCTCTCTTCCCTCCCTATTAACCAAATTCCCAGAAAGAGTTGTCTATATTCATTGCTTCTTGCTGCTCTCCTTTCACTCCTTCTTTCACCTATAAGATGGATTTCGGACTGGAGCTAGAGGAACAAAATTCATATCTGAGTCTCCTGTCTTCATCCTCCTTCTTTTAAGCATACTAAATGCTTAATAAATAAATGCTTGTTGGCTGACTAAGCTAAATCCACATTTCCATAGGCTTGCCATGGCAATCTTGGTGCATTTGTGCCCAATCAATCAATGAACAAGCATTCATAAAGCACCTATTAGGTGCAAGGCAATTGAGATACAAGTATTTAAAAAAATGAATACATTTGGCTGGCAAAGAGCTTACATTCTACTGGGGGAAATGTGTGTGTGTAAATAGAGATGTGTGAATGTATGTATATGCATGTATATATGTATACACACTTATATATGTATACAAATATGCATGCATGTACATGTGAATATAAGAACGAATCCCTTTCAGATTGGAGCGTGTTCTTTTGCACCTTGTAAAGGAGGATTTGGACACAGTGGTTGGAGAGCTGGCTTTTGAGCCAGGAAGATTTGCCTTCTGTTCCTGACAGGCAAACAAGCTTTGTGCCCCTGGCCCAATGGCTCAAGCCCTCCATACTCTAGATTATATTGCAGAGAAGGTGCCAACTTGCATTGGCAGAGGGAGTTTTTCCATTTGCATAGGACTTTCCAGACTGACATCATGCTTTAACTACCCCCTTATTCCACTGGTGAGTTCTTCCCAGGAACCTCAGTTTGGGGCTAAGGCTCCCACCAAGCATCCTTAATTCTCCAGACTATTCCACCTTCCACATTCCAAATCCCACTCCCATATGTGTCCCTTCCCCATCATTAAACAATCTTCTTCAAGGATAGGAACTATCTTTTTTCCCCAAGGATAGGAACTATCTCTCTCCCCCCCCCCCCATATATTTCTATCACCTGATAATAAGAGTTTAACAAGCTTAAGCTTACTAAGAGTTTACTGATTGATTGACCGACCTGGCCCAGAAAGCCTAGTGATCCATTTCCTATACATTCATCTCTGCAAGCTAGGCTACAACCAAGTGACAGCCACTTGCCCCATAATCACCAAATAGCCTCAAGGTTTGAAGCTTTCTACTTTTTTTGTTTTGGGGGGATTTGGGGTTTTTTTTGTTTTTTGTTTTTTTAACTAAAATCTCTCCTCCCAGCCCCTGTAAAGGAGCTGGTAGGAAGAAGGTACAGTAATAGTCTATGCCCAGGGGCAAGTTCATTGTGTCTAGCTGCAGGCTCAGCAGCTTGCCTGGTCTTTTCATATGCAGATGAACACACTTGCGTCTTTTACTAGGTGCAAAATGATCCATTTCCCTCTGAAAGGGGCCCACTTATATAACTATATACAAAATATCTGTAAAATAAATTCAGTGTAATGTGGGAGGGGAGAGGCTCTGGCAGCTGAGGGATCAGGAAAGGCCTCATGTAGGAGGCTGCATTTAACTAGGAATTCTAAGATGAGGAGGTGGGGAGAGAGTGTTTTCCAAGATTAGGGGACAGCAAGGACAAAGAGGTGGTGTTGGGATCTGGAAGGTTTGAGCCAAGGGCAGCATGCAGGGCAGTATGACTATTATTCCTGAAGGATGCTATATTTATTAAGGCTGAAAAAGTAGGCTCAAATCATGTTGTGAAGGCTTTAAAATGTCCTTCAATTAAGAAGAAATGGAGTTTGGTTTAGACCATCTGTGCAGCATAATAATTTCCAATATCTGTAAAGTTTCAGGACTTAGTATGGTAGAGCTGTTATGCCTCAGTTTCCCTGAATCATTATGTCTCAATTTCCCTGAATTATTATGCCCTGAATAAAATTATTATGGCCACCCTCCGCCTTTCTTGGCCATTAGGACTGGGAGAATTAAAATCTGGAAGCTCCGACCACTTTACTTTCCAAAGAGTCATGAAACTCCAGGTGGCTTATCTCAAATGTCTGCTGGGATTTGCCCCTCCGACTAAACTTGCTGTCTCCTGCCCTCGACCTCCTTATCTTGACCCCCATCCTGTCAGGACTAAGTTATGATTCTTCCCTGCTGGAATTATGGCTTGTTCCCCATCCAGTATCCTTGCCCCTTCTTATCTGCCTTATTCAGGCTATATACCCTGTATAGCTAAAAGAAACATAAAAGGGCTGGGTCTTAATTGCTAGGGAGTCGGACTTCTTTTGGACCTGAGTCCTGTCCGACCGGCTAATCCAAATTCTCCACTATTAAAATATTAAAAACTGGTCTCTGTCTTGCCTCAGTTTCTCCAATTTTACAAAGCAGAAGGCACCACAGTGCTCAGAGCACTGAGCCTGATCTTTCTGAGTTCAAATCTGCCTCAGACACTTCCTAGCTGTGTGACCAAGTCACTTAACCCTGTTTGCCTCAGTTTCCTCATCTGTAAAATGAGCTGGAGAAGGACATGGCCAACCTCTCCAGTATCTTTGCCATGAAAAAAATGCAGCCATAAAGAGTTGAACACAACTGAAAACCAAAACAACATGTTAGAGTAAGAAGAACAGGATGGTTTGGACAAGAAATATCCCACCCTAACCTACAGGTGCTTCTTCTAACAGCCTTCTAACTTCTAATTCACTTCTAACAGTGAATGTCCACTTGTCATTGATACTGTAATAATAATAATGCCATGTGCCAGATACTGTATTAAATACTTTCTAATTATTATCTCATTTGATCATCACAGCAACCCTGGAAGGTAGGTGCTATTATCACCATTTTACAGAGAGGGAAATTGACTGCAGGCCAGGTACTCTATCCATTGTACTACCTAGCAGCTTTTAGAAGGTATTCTTATAGTAAATGGGAGGTTGGACTATATAATCTTACATAAAGCAGGGATTCTTAATCTTTTTGTGTGTCCCTGCCCTTTGGCAGTCTGGTGAAACCTATGGACTGTCAGCAAGCACCTACTATGTGCCAAACTGTACGAATCACCAGAAGTACCCACAAAAAGGGAAAAAAGATAAAAGATAGAAAGCCAATTATTTTAAAATAGAGTTTATCAAAATACCTATTAAAAGCAAGTTCAAAGAATCCCTCCCAACTCTTAAGATTGTTTGAGCCAAGTAATTACTGATGCTCAGCATCCACTGAATCTTTACCCCTCTTCCAAACCTACTTGATGCCCACTAGGGAGGAGAGAGGAGCACAGGAAGGGGAGGATATAAGTACCACCCTGATGGTTGGGTGGATTAAGGTTCTTTTAAAATGTGGGAGAAGCAGGACCTTCAGTTCTGAGACTGCTTTATTTCCTTCTCAGATTGAAACAGACTCCTGAGCCCCCAGAGTCTGTGACAGTAGGGCTGCCTGGACCCTAGGGCTGCCTGGACCCTAGGGCTCGAGCTTCTACCACTGGCCCTAAGGAACTATGCTGTGAGAAGTGATGTTCTTAGCCCCAGGCTTCAATTGGAGGTATCACAAGTCTCCCCGGGATTCTCTGGGTGCTGGCTGTCAGGCTTGTGTCCTCACTGAAAGGCTGAAGCCCAAGCATTTGGGATCCTTCTTTTGCCTTCTTTTTGACTCACAAATTCTCTGATCCAGGAATTCTGCTAAAAAGGCAATCCTCATACTCCATCAGTGATGTGGAACCAAGATGAGCTGACAGCCTCCTCTCACTGCATCTCAATTCAGCCAAATGCAAGAGGGGGATTCAGATGCCCCTGAAACAGATGAGACTCTGGAGACACTAGAAGCTGTCTTTGTGCCTGAGCAAGTAATACCCACTTCCAGAGAAAAATGAGAAGAAATCCCCTGACTTAGCCCCCAAAATGTGTTCATCACAAACCTAGGTTTTGAGCCTCCTGCTATAACAAGCTCAGGGTCACCTCTTTGGTTATACCAGGGGGTTTTAGCTCTTTTTTGTGTCATGGACCCCTTGGGCAGCCTGGTAAAGCTACTGAATCCTTTTCCTAAGTAACTTTGAAATGCATTAAATAAAAATGCAAAAAATTACAAAGGAAACCTATATAAAAGAAATCAAAACAATTTTTAAAAAAGGAATTCATGGATCTCAAGTTCAGAATGTCTGAAAACCCAGCTCTCAAATCAGTCTACATGTCACTCTGCAGGCCAGATCATAGACACAGCTCACTTAGCCTCTCTGAGCCTCTGTGTTTACATCTGTAAAATGGTGATAATACCAATACCTGATGTTGTGCTTATGAAAATCAAATGAGAAGACATAGATAAAATCCTTTGTAAATGTTCAAGCTCTACTTGATCAGGTCAGCTATTATACGTTCCAAAAAGGACCATGAATGTGGTCCACGTGGGCCACGTACATCCTGGTGGTTGGCTTATTAATTCATTTTCCATGGGACTAACTGGGCCTCTGCCTTCATTCTTCATCCAAGTTCCTCTATGAATCTATGCAGAAAATAAATAAAACATCTGGCATTTGCTTGGCCCATTAGGGTAACGAAATAAGTGTTTTCATGTCCATTTCATCCTCACAGCATGACTACGAAGTTGGCAAGACAAGAATCATCTTCCCAAATTTGCAGATGATGAATTAATTGACTGCCCAGGCCCATAACTGAGCCAGGATGGAACCTGGCCCCTAAGTCCAGTCTTCTCTTCCTTCTATGCTATATTACCTTTCTTGGCCAAGTCTCTCTGACTTTTTGCCCTAAAATAGGAAGCTCCTTGAGACCAAGGATGACATAAAGAAAGGGATTTATGTCCCTAAAATTCAGAATCAATGAGGGTGACAGAAAGGAAAATCCATATCAGTCTACCTGGACCCAAGGCATAGGGTACATAACTTCAGAAATGCTCTTTATCACTGCTCCAAGAAAAAAGATCTCCATGATATTGCAAAGCATACCATAAAATAGAGCTTTATGTGCAAAACAGAGGAGATTGCATTTGATCTTGAAAGTGATAGAGAGCCAGTAGAGTTTATTAAACAAGGGAGTGAGTTTTCATCCAACAGATATTTACTTAACACCTATTGTGTTCAGTGTCTTATGTAGAGAAAGCAAAAGAGAGAGAGAAATAAGGCAGTGTCCTTTCTTTTTCTGGGAGTCCTAAAAAGACTTATCCATATAAATTGTAGTTCACAAAGCCTACAGGAATAGGAGTTCAGGACAGAGAGGTGATTGGGCAATCATTTCACCTGGGGACAAGGAAAGACATTCTGAGCCAAAGGCCCAGAGGCAAGAATAAACTTTCTCTGATTTTTTTTTTTATTAAAATGTTTTATTTTCAAAACATATGCATGGATAATTTTTCAACATTGACCCTTGCAAAGCCTTCTGTTCCAAATTATCCCCTCCTTCCCCCACCTCCTCCCCTAGTCCAATACATATTAAATATGTTAAAATATATGTTAAATCCAATATATGTATACATATTTATAGAGTTATCTTGCTGCAGAAAAATTGACTTTCTATGATCTTAAGACAGAGATTTGAGTAGAGCAAAGGGCACTTGTTAGGAAATCATAGAACTTTGATTAGCTGATTCTCACCAGTTCATCAGTGACAGCTGTGACATCTCTCAGGATTTATTGAATGAAAATAGAATACATTTTTATATGTGGATCAACATGCATATATGCTTGAAAACTCCACAGATCTCTGATTCTTTTGATCTGGGCACCTCCTTGACCAAGACAGTTGGAGTTCCATAAGTAAGCAGTTCCCTCTGTGGCCAGGCTGGTAAATGTATCTTTCTGAACTTAGCTTTCAGAAGGAAGAAAAGAATTTTAGAGTTGGAAAGGACTTCCATGGCCAGCTAGTATAAGTCTTAAAGTGAGAACTCTCTCTGCAGCACACACAAGGTGGTCATCTGGCCTTTGCTTGAAGCTCCCCATGAAAGAAAAATCCAGTTTAGGTCTCTCTCGTCCCATGGATGTTGTTTCTCTGGAAAGAATAGTGCTATTGCCTGTTGTCTGTCTAACCCAGAGAATAGTAAACATTTCTGAAAAGGCAGGGAGAAAGTTTGGGGTTGTGACAGGTGAATGTACTTGGGGATCAGGGAAAGATTTTTTGACCTGGACACTTTCATTTTTCTTTTCTTTTCTTTTCTTTTCTTTTTTTTTTTTTTTGACACTTTCATTTTTCAAGATTTAAATCCTGCAATCTATCATCTGCAAACAGAACTTCTCAGGAATGTTTCACATTCACTTAAAAGCATAATCTTAGAGGAGTTCTGGGGTACAGAGAAGACATCCGCACCTCAAACCCACATCCTACAGGACACAGGGCAGCTGGGGAGTTAGAATGTACATGAATCTGCTCATCCGGCCATTTCTCTATTATTGAGACTAATGTGAATCCAAAGAAGCAGTCACCTGCAGTAACCTAAGGAAAACAGCTATTTTAGCTCTGAACAGAGGTGGGACATGGAGCCAGGGATTAAACCTTTCATTTTAGTTAAGGGTGAGAGCATCTGTTCTTCTTGAAAAATTAATAGGTTTTTAAAACTACTGGAGGCACAGATTAAGCATCCATTCAATTGGTCAGGGTTTGAAAACACCCAGCTGCAAGAGGAGGAGATAACTAGGGCTTTCACTTCATTTTCATCTTCTATCTAGAAGTGCTACTCTTTCTGCCTTTCTGATTATGAAATTAATTATTTTCTGGGTAGACAGAATTGTTTGTGCCTGGGAAGTATTCCTCTGGCAGATAACTTAGATTGTGGGAGAACTCATTGCAAAGAGTAGGGGAAAAGAGAGAAAGTAGAAAAGCAGTGGGAAGTCTGTCCAGAAGGGATGGGAAGCTCTCGTGAATGGCACCCTAACAGCTCACATACAAATAGTTCAGATGAGGAAGAAAAGGGGAAGATGTCCATAGAGATATGGATGTACAGACATAGGATGAACACAAAAACATAAAGTAGCCCTGGAAGAATAATGTCAGGCATTCTCAAGCTCAGAACCAACCAGAGTTGGAAATGAATACTAAAGAAATGTGAAATACTTTTTTAAAAAGCTATGTTGGTCAACAAGATTATGTGATGATCAACTCTGATGGACCTCATTTCAACAATGAGGTGATTCAGGCCAGTTCCAATAGATCTGTGATGGAGAGAGCCATTTGCACCCAGAAAGAGGAACTGTGTGAACTGAATGTGGATCACAATATAGTATTTTCACCTTTTTTTGTGGTTATTTGCTTGGTTTTTTTTTTCCTTTTTGATCTGATTTTTCTTGTGCAGTATGATAAATGTGGAAATATGTTTAGAAGAATCGCACGTTTAACATATATTGGATTACTTGCTGTCTAAGGAAGAGGGGGAAGGAGGGGGAAAATTGGAACACAAGATTTTGCAAGGGTGAATGTTGAAAACTATTTTTGCATGTATTTCAAAAATAAAAAGTTTTTATCTTTTTAAAGCCATGTTGGTTAAAAAAATAAAATAAAGAACAAAAAACAGGACTGTTGAAAGGAGGGAACTCGATTCAGAATATGAATCTCTTATCCCATTTAAGAGAGGAACATTTTTTAACATGTGCAAAACAGCATATGGTCTTGGTTAATCCTTTAAACAAAAAAAGTTGTTATCTGAAAAAATGCAATTCAAGTGTGTCCATACATAAGTTCTTATTGTAAATGAGTGAAATTTGGTGTTAAAAATTTAAGTGAAAAGAAAAAGGATAAAACTTCTGTTTAGAGTGGGGAGGATGGAAACAGATGATGGATGGAGAGAAATCATATTTATTTAAGTTCTTATTTGATTTTGTTTTTTCTCCTAAGGATAATGATCTTCAGACTCAGAAGGATAAAGCAAAAATGGTTAACCGGGAGTTGAAAACCAAAATCAGTGAAAAGGTAAGAGTATTCACTGGGTTGTTTTCAATGAGTTAAAATCATTAAACTCCAATGAATTCTATCTCAAAGAAGTGAATAAACAGTATGTATTACTGAATGATATTGGTGATCTTTGAAAAGCACTGAAGAATGGAAAGATGCTATAGGACGAGAGAAATGCCAACTTTTTCTAATATTCAACAGGTTTCAGTATGAGAACACATCCTTGTTTACAAAATGAGCCTTTTAACAGCACTTAACCAATAGGGTTGTTGTGAGAATCAAATAAAATAACCTCTCCAAAGTGCTTTGCAAGCCTTAAAGTGCCATACAAACGCTAGTTATTGATACTTTTGTTATTATTATCATAATCATTACCATCAAGAATGGGTCATATCAAACTAACCTCATTTCAATTTTTACCCTGTAGAGCAAGAGAATTCCCCATGTATAGTATTTGCCAATTTCTCAGGTTATTCTTGAGGAGAAAGTAGGGAGGTGTAGGGCAGATGATAGTATAATTAAGTGCATTTGAATATCATTGAAAGCAGATTTAAAGAGTAGTTCTTATTGTTGACCAATGATCTATTGATCATTGTCAACATACAATGAAATCTCTAGTGGACTGATCCAGGAATCTATTTTTGATTTTTTGCTGTTAATCATTCTAATCAATGATGTTAATCAAGTTATCGGAAGCATAACTTTAATTATTAAATTTTTTGATAACACAAAGCATAAGAAATTAGATTTCTAATGCTAGATGACAAAAGAGATCCAAAACAAAAAAATTAATCTAATAATAGAAATCTAATAAGGGCAAGAATTGAAGCCTATATCTGGGTTCAGAAAATCAACTGCATGAATATAGGATGCATAATTAGGCAATGATTTGTATGGGGGAAAAACCCTGAGTTTTAGAGAATTATAAACTTAGTATGAATCAAAAGTGCAATATGACAATCCAAAAAAAAGTTAAACAAAATTTTAAAAGTTTTTAAAAAACTAATGGTAGACTGAATTAAAAGAGGTATAATGTTTATAAGCAAAACATGTCTGGAATTTCCAACCTCTGCATTTCAGGACAAGCAAGAGTATGTCAAAAGCAGATTAGCCAGAATGATGCTGAGTCTAAAAACAATTCCATAATGGTATTTGCTAGGAGCTTAGAGATTATTGCCATAATGTGGTTGGTTGCAGGAACTGAGAATGGTTAGTCTGAACCAAAAGAACATAATAGCTATCTCCAAATATTTAAAAATGAGCCATGTAGGAAAAAAAAAGAAAGGAAGGAAAGAAAACTTGTTAAGTATTTGCTATGTGCAAAATACTGTGCTAAGTGCTGGAGGTACAAATAGAAAAACAAGACAGTCCTTGTTTTCAAGAAGCTTACATTCTCAAGAGGGAGACAATACAGACAGCAGGTTTTGCAAGTTAGATAGAAAGGTCTTATGGTTCTTAGTATGCATTGGCAAAGCAGAGAGTAAAGAATCTTCTTAAATATCATTTCCTTGATAAATCCTTTCATTTTGTGGTTGAACCACTTGACAATGTCAGGGACTTTAATGGTGAGGACTTTTTTATCTCTATAATCAATAACAGTGTCTGAGGAATTAAATTTATTCTGCTTGCCCCTGGCAAAAAATAACAAACATTTCTTCACTTAAGTAATGGGTGGGAGTTACATAGAAGATGAGAAGAGATAACTTTATGATTAATATAAGGAAATGCCTCTTAATATTTGAGCAATCAAAAAGTAGAATGGGTTGCTTTGGAAATTAATATGTTCCCCTTGGAATTTCTTCCAGCCAAAGCTGAATGAACACCTGTGGGAGATCTGGTAGAGGTTCTTAGATATATTCCGAGGTATAGCCAGTTCTAAAATCTTTTTATTGTGGGAATCCAGAATTGAGTCACAGGCTTATCCCTCTTAAATAGATGATAGATAGAAAGAAAATAGGAGGAAGGAAGGAGAAAGAAAGAAAAGAAGGAAGGAGAGAGAAAGAAAAAGGGAGGGAGAAAGGAAGAGAGGCAGAGAGGGAGGAAAAGAAAGAAGTAGCAAGAGAAGAAGGAAGGAAGGGAGGGAGGGAGGGAGAGAAGATAAGACAAAGATCAGTCTGATAACTTCATATGGAAAAAGCATTCTTCTGCCTTCCTGGAATAAGCAGGGGGGAAACTCCTGGGGGAAGAACATAAATTTTCTTCCCCTTTCTCCATTGCTTAAGTGGGATCTAAGAATCAGTCCAAAGGATTTGCAAAGAGAGAATTGATGAAAAATAGTTGAAGACTTCTCTTATTGAAACACTGGTGCTACATTGCACACGTTAAAAAAGGCCAAGAAGGTACAATCTTTTTGCCAGAGGGAATAGGGGTCTAGGTCTTTGGGTGATTCAGATTCTATATGAATATGGTGGGAAGGACCTTAGAGTTTCAAAGGACATAATCATAATTTATCAAATCCAACAAATTGGAATTCATTTTATTAGATTTTTTTTTCAATATAAAGTGAGAAAGAATTTCTGTTTTACTAAGGAAATATAACATTTGAACAGATAAATACCTATGTGATGACTTGAGAAGTAGGGGGCGAACACTACCAATTAAGGGGCAGGAAAAGCTTATCATAAGGGATAGTGCATGACCTAAATTCTGAAGGAAACTGGGGAGTCTAAGAAGTGAAAGGGGGGCAAGAGAACATTTTAGGCATTGAGTATCACTTGTGTAAGCCCAGAGGCAGAAAATGGAGGGACAGTTTTGGAGCAGAGTAAATAGGGAGCTGGGCTAGAAAAGTGACAGTGGAAAGGGTGATAATATTCTATAAGCCAAGAGTCAGTTTGGGAAGGATTTTGAATGCTATAAAGTCTGTTTCCCCATACCATAAAGGATTCTTTCCTATAACATGTTGACATTTAATATTTCCAACAGGGAAGTAATCATGTCCTAAGGCAACCCATTCTATTACTGGGCAGATCTGATGGTCAAATCTTCCTTAGATTTGAATCAGAATGTTTCTCTGTATGACTTTATCAATTGACCCTAGTTTTAACATTATTCACACCATTGTTTATGCCATATTCTGTACCTAGAATGCTCTTGCCTATCCTTTTACATACTCAAATTTTACTTGTTTTTAATAGGCTTGGAATTATTCTACTTTTACACATTGGGGATATTTTAACTGAAGAAGAGAAGATGACCAGGGGCAGGATTGTTATCTTCAGGGAGCTGAAAGGCAGTTAAGAGAAAATTTTTTTAAAAAGTCAATTAACAAGCATTTATTAAGCACTTGTTGTGTAAATCACCATGCTAAGCCTTAGTTAGGGATACAAAGAAATACCAAAAAAAAAAAAAAAAAAAAAAATGCTATCTGCCCTCAAGGAGCTTACAGCCTAATGGAGATGATAATTTTAGGTATATACAAGATTGATGGGATAATTGGAAAGCAATCTAAAATGGAAAGGAACTAGCAGCTGGAAGAACCACAAAAAATCTTCTCCAGCAGCTGAGATTTGCACTGAGTATTGAAGGAAGTCAAGGAAACTAAAAGGCAGAGGTGAGAAGCAGAGCATTCTAAGCATGGGAGGTAGCAAAGTGACAGCAAAGGCACTGCTGCAAAGGTGGGAGATGAAAGAATACATTCACTATACTGCAAGTGGTTCAGTATCACTGAATCATGGATGGGAGGGCAGTGGCCCAGGTTGAAAAGAACTTTAAATTCTAATCAGAATATTATATATTTGATACCAGAGATAAGAGGGAGCCACCGGATCTCATTGAACATGGTGTTGATTATGATTAAGACTACTTTGCAAAAATCACCTTGGAAGCTAAGAATTAGAATAAGGAGAGACCTAAGGCATAGAGACCAATTAGAAGACTATTACAAATGACAGAAATGGCAACTTGAATCCATGACTTCCTGACTTTGAGAACAGTTCTGTCTGTTGTATCATAACTATCTCTCACCTTTGAAATTATGTATATTAATTTTCAATTGCTAATATCCTCTAAAGTATCATTTCATTGAAAGTAAACATTATTATAAGGGCAGATTTACTTCTGATTTGTAAATGACATTGTTTAATCAGAAAGAGTCAATAGGAAAATGATCACGGGTTATTTCCATTCTCTGATATGATACACCAAATGAAAAAGGAAAATCCTAGAAAAAGAAAACAGAACTTCTAAGACATTCCTTAAAAGACCTTACTTAAGATAATCAAAATTGGCAGAATCAAAATGGCAGAATACAGGCAGCAATAAAGCTGAAATCTCCCAACATTAGCCACTTAACTTTAAAATAACTCCTCAAGTTAAATTTTGGAGTGGGGAGCCAACAAAAAAATGAGACAGTTTCCAGTCTAAGACAATTTAGAAGTGGGATTGAGATCATGATTGTTATCCCTGACTTTTTTACTTGATCTTTATTGAGATCTTTACATTATCTCAATTCCATCAGAGTGGGAATATGATTCAAAGCATGGTAAGAGTACCAATGGTGGGCCTTGGAAATGGCACATGGGGGAAAACAGCAACAGCAGCTTCAGGAGCTCTCAGCCCAGAAATGATAAGGGGACCAGATACCCTATCAGAAAGAGATTACAGAAGACTCTTTGCTGACTCTGGGTATATCTGGTGCTGGGCAACTCTATAGCCCATAAGTAGTTCTGGGTCACAGTTCCAATGTGGAGAAGAGTGCTTGTGATTGGTCGAAAGGGAGCAGGGGCCCTGGTCAGACTTCTAAGGCAGGGGGCTGGAGCTCTTGGGACTACGGGAAAGCAGGAGACATAGTCACAATTCCAGAATAAAGAGGAATACTAATACTTACAGCTTTAGAGGAGATAAACACCAGAGCACAGATCAGGAGATCAGTGATCATATTTCTCCGTGGATCATGCCATCTTGGAAGCACCAAATATTCACACGTGCACATACACACACAAACTAACTCTAAAAACAGCAGCACAATAAAAGTTGATCCTTGGGACAGTGCTTGCCCACCCACAGGTGAACAGAGCTAAACTTTATGTTAACTTTAAAGATAGCTTAAAGATAGCATAAAGCTCAGTCAAGAAAGTGAACAAATGACAAAAAAGAACTTGACAGGGAAGACCAACATGTAAACTCAGAAGAAAGCAATGGTGGAAACAGCTACAAAGCCAGCCTCAAAAAAAATGTTGTTTTGACCCAAGCCCAACAAAAATTCTTGAAAGAGGTAAATAAAGAGATAAGAGTGATAGAAGAAAAATTGGGGGGGGGGAGTGAGTGATATAAGAAAATTATGAAAAGAAAATGAACAGTTTGGTAAAAAAAAGGCACAAAAAAATACTGAAGAAAATAATACCTTAAAAAACATAATTAACCTAATAATAAAAAAGGCACAAAACTTCACCAAAGAAAAGAAATCTTTAAAAAGCAGAATAGGCTACACAACTTTGTTGAATAAAAGAACTCCTTCAAAAGCAGAATTGGGGGAAAAAAGGGTACAAAAGCTCACTAAAGAAAATAACTCCTTAAAAATTAGTATTATATAAATGGAAGCCAATGATTTCATGAGAGATTAAGAAACAATAAGCAAAGTCAAAAGAATGAAAAATAGAAGAAAATATGAAATGTCTCATTGAAAAAACAACTAACCTGGGAAATAAATTGATGAGTTAATTTAAGAACTATTGGACTAATTGAAAGCTGTGATCAAAAAAAGAAAAACAAAAAAGAGCATATACATTGTATTTCCAGAAATTATAAAGGAAAACTGCCCTGATACCTTAGATCCAGGGAGTAAAATAAAAATTGAAAGAATACTTCTATCAGCTCCTAAAAGAAATCCCAAAAAGAAAACTTTCAGGAATACTATAGCCAAATTTCAAGGAGGCAGTGATCAAAAGTAAAACAGATTTTTGAGGAGGCTCAGGATAAAGAGAGAAAGGATAAACAGAAGAAAACAGGATGAAGAGAAATATACAATTTTATAACTGAATGTGAATAGGATGAGCTAAACCATAAAACTGAAGTGGAATGGATTAAAAACCAGAATCCAATAATTTGCAGTTTACAAGAGATACACTTGAAACAGAAAGATAAACACTGAGTTAAAATAAAGGGCTGGAACAGAATCTATTATTCTTCAGGTGAAGTAAAAAAGTCAGGGTTAGCAATCATGATCTCAAACAAAGCAAAAAAATAGGCATATATATGTTATATACATATATATATGTTTTATTTTTCCTCCCAATTATATGTTAAAACAAGTTTTGACAATTATTTTTTCTTTAAGTTTTGAGTTCCAATTTCTTTCCCTCTTTCTTTCCCTCTCTTCTCTCCTCCCTGAGATAGTAAATAAAATGATATAGGTTATACATATTCAATCACATAAAATATTTCTACATTAGTTATTTTATATAAGAATAGTGGAACCCAAAAAAAAGAATAAAAGAAAGTAAAAAGCTGTTATGTTTCAATCTGTATTCAGACAATATCAATTCTTTCTCTGGAGGTGGATAGCATAAGTCTTTTGGGATTGTCTTGTATCATTGTATTGCTGAGAATAGCTAAGTCATTCACACTTCATCATATAATTGTTAACATGTACAACATTCTCCTGGTTCTGTTGACTTCATTTTGCATCAGTTCCATTTAAATCCAGGTTTTTCTGAATCATCCTGCTTGCCATTTCTTATAGCCCAATAACATTCTATCATAATCATATGCCCCAACTTGTTCAGTCATTCCCCAACGATGGACATCATCTTATTTTTAATTCTTAGCATCACAAAAAGAACTGCTATTAAAAAAAATTAATCTTTTTGGAAGATAGACCTAACAGTGATATTGCTAGGTTTTATAGCACTTTAGACATAGTTCCAAATTGCTCTCCAGAATAGTTAACTCACTTCAAAACTCTACCAATAGTACATTAGTATCTCAATTTTCCCACATTCCATCCAACATTTATTATTTTCTTTATTTTTTGTCATTTCAGCCAATATGATTGGTGTGAAGTGATATGTCAGAGTTCTTTTAATTTGTATCTCTCTGAGAAATAATGTTTTAGAGCATTTTTTTTCATATGACTATGGATAGTTTTGATTTTTTTGTCTGAAAACTGCTTTTCATATCCTTTGACCATTTATCAGTTAGGGAAATACTTGTATTCATATCAATTTGATTTAGTTTTCTATATATTTAAGAAATTAGGCCTTTATCAGAGATATTTGCTGCAAAAATTTTTTACCCAGTTTCCTGCTTTCCTTCTAATTTTGTTTGCAATGGTTTTGTTTGTACAAGAAAATTTTCAATTTCATATAATCAAAATTATCAATTTTACATGTGGTAATGCTATCTATATTTTGTTTTATCCTAAATTCTTCCCTTACCCATACATCTGACAGGTAAACTATTCCTTCTTTGCTCTCCTAATTTGCTTTTGCTTTATGTCTAAATGATGTATTCGTCTCAACCTTATTTTGATATACAGTGTGAGATGTTGGTCAATACCTAGTTTCTGCCATACTTTTTTTACAGTTTTCCCAGGAGTTTTTGTCAAATGATGAATTTTGTCCCCAAAACCTAGACCTTTGGGTTTATCGTACACTAGACTACTATAGTCATTTACTACAGTGTATTGTGTATCAAATCTATTTCATTGATCCACCACTTTATTTCTTAACCAGCACCAGATTGTTTTGATAATTACTACTTTATAATACAGTTTGAAATCTGATAAAGCAAGACTACCTTCAATTTTCTTTGATTCCCTTGATGTTCTTCACCTTTTGTTCTTCCAAATGAATTTTGTTATTATTAAAAATAGACCTAATTAAAATAGCTAATCAGGGAAAGTATTATGCTAAAAGGTACTGATAAATGGTCAAGGGATAGGAATAGGTCATTTTCAGCAGGAGAAATTAAAGCTATCTATAGTCATGTTAAAAGAAATGTTCCAAAATACTATTGATTACAGAAATGAACATTAAAATAACTCTAATGTACTACCTCATACCCATCAGAATTGACTAATGTTGGACTGGTTGAGGAAAAAATAAATACATTAATAAATTGTGGGTAGAGTTGTAAATTGGTCAATGGCAAAGAATTGGAAATTAAGGAGATGGTTACCAATTGGGGAATGGCTGAACAAATTGTGGGATGTCATTGTGATAGAATGCTATTGTGCTATAAGAAATGATAAGAAGGGAGTAGTTTCAGGGAAAAAAAATTATGGCAAAACTCATATGAACTGATGCAAAGTTAAATGAAAAAATGGGGAGATCATTGTGTTCAGTAACAGCAATGTTATAATGATGGTCAACTGTAAAAGACTTAACTACTGTGATCAGTAGTGATCTCAGATAATTCCAAATGACTCACAGTGAAAAAAATGCTATCTACCTTCAGAGATAAAAATGATAAACTCTGAGTACAAATTGAAGAATAATTTTCTGGATTTATTTTTTGTAATATATCTAATGTGGAAATGCTTTACATGATTTCATGTGTATAATTAATTTATATCATTTTGTTTGCCTTCTTGTGGGTAGAGAAAGCATAGGCAAGAGGAAGAGAATTTGAAACTCAAAGATTAAAAAGAAAAGAATGCTAATAAATACGGGTAAAGAAAAAGATATAAGGGAGAGATTATGAAGGTAGAAACAAGATCTGCCAATCAATTAGACATGAGGGGTGAGTGAGAAGAAGGAGTCAAGTTTGACATTAGGTCTAGGAAGGATGCCGGTGCCCTTGATGGTAATGGGAACTTCAGAAATGAAAAGAGAGCAGAAAAAAAAAGCAAATTGCATTTTGGACATAGTAAGTTTGAGATACCTATCAGATGTCCATTTCAGGATGGTCCATTGATAATTCATGACTGTAGGTCAGGAGGAAGACTTGTCCTAGATGTATAATAAAGACCTAGGAATTATCCACATAGTGATGATAGTTGAACTCATGGAAGCTGAGGGAAAAGAGAGAGAGCCCAAGACTGAGTTTTAAGGGATATCCATGGTTAATAGATGTAACATGATGACAAGACAACAAAAGAAATTGAGAATTAGTCAGACAAGTAGGGATGAGAAGCAAGAGAAAGCAGTCTTGAAAACTCAGGGTATAATTAATAATAAATGATAATAACTAATATAAGATAATGATTTAAGGTTTGCAAAGTTGTTTAAAAATATCTCATTTGATCCTCATGACAGCCCTGAAAGGTAGGTGCTATTTTTATCCCTATTATACAGGTAAACTGAGGCAATCTTGCCCAGTCACATAGTAAATGTCAGAAGTCAGAACTGAACTCAGGTTTTCCTGACTCCGGGTCCAGGGCTTTATCACCTATCTGGAAGAGAGATCGGTCAACAGGGTTAAATGCTGAAGAAGTTAAGAAGGATGAGAATTCAATCCAATTCAATAAACACTTATTTAGTGCCTACTATGTGCCAGGCATGGTGCTAAGCAATAATTAATAAAAAAGAAATACAGTCTCTGCCCTCAAGGAGCTTATAATCTAAAGAGGGACACAATAACCAAAAAAGAGGCAGGAAAAGGATTGAATGGAGCACCAAGGGCTACCCAGTAAGAAGCGCATCTTGCTCCATGAAGTTGAAACCATGGAAGGCAGCAGATGCATAGTGGAGTAAGGTCAAATCCAGTTCTTGTCCTTTATAAAAGAAGGCATTGGGAGGATTTTAGCACACTGTCCTCCAGTCAGAAGGAAGATTAAGCTAAGGGAGATGGTTTTAATAAGACTTGAGTAGTATGATGGTGAATTTAGAAGTGATGAGCTTATTTGGGTTGATGTTATCCACCTATTTCAGTTATGTCTGACTTTTGGTGGCCCCTTTGGTCCTTTCTTGGCAAACGTACTAGATGGTTTGCCATTTCCTTCTCCAGAGACTAACAGAGTTGTGTGAATTGTTCAGGGTCACAAAGCAGAAAACAAGGCAGTAACTCAATTCTCCTGAGCCCTGGAGCTGAATGGAGGGAAATATATAGTTCAAAGCAGGGCTGGAAGGTACCTTTTAGGAGGCTAACTCTGTGCTCTGAGGGAAAGCTGTGGTATAGTGAATAAAAAGCAAGCCTAGCAATCAGAGTCATGGACAGAGAGAAACTGTATAATGACTAGCAATTCTCTTAACATCTCAATGCCTCAAGCAACTGTCTATAATAATAGCTTAGGGACAGCTAGATGAGGGAGTAGGTAGAGCACCAGCCTTGGAGTCAGGAGAATCTCAGTTCAAATCCAGCCTCAGACATTTCAGGCTTACTAACTATATGACTCTAGGCAAGTCACTTCACTCCAATTGCCTTGCAAAAAAATAAAATAAAATAAAAATTAATTAATTAATAGGTTACAGATGAGTAGCTGATAACTATATCATTAGAGGAAATTTCCATACAAAGAATTTATTATATAGATGTTATATCAGAACTAACCCTCAAAAAAATGTTCTAAGTAAAAGATCCCCCTCACCTCAGTTTACAGCTGTAACTCTAATAACTTTTTTATGAGATATTATCATTAGTCAGAAAGTCACCTTGGAATCTCTATTGCATTCAGAAACAGCTGCTGAAAATCTATAGAGGTAAGTCCTCTATCCCCTTAGCTTTTCACACCCTCCAGGATGTCCAAGAACAAGGCATGAGACTTCCAGCCTTTTTCTTTAAACCATTAAGCCTGTTGTGCTATTGCTGCTGCTGCCTTTGGCCCACTCATTTGGGCTCCCTTTGCAGAACCCTTACTAAAAATGTAGGATCTGGGCTGGGCCTTGAAGAATAAATAAAATCTGAACATAAGGAAAGGTGCAGGGTACTGTTCCTTTGTGAGCATCCAGGGTTTTCTCACAGTGATGGGCAGCCAGTCTAAAATTAGCAGCTTTCTCAAAGCATGGCTATGAGATTGAACATTCCTTCAAGGAGCCTTCATGACCTCAGCTAATCAATTAAATTGTTATGTTAAAGGAGTTTGAATCATAACAGGATAGAATTTTGGAGGTAGAAGGGACCTTAAAAGTTACTTTTAAGTTGATGATACATTGTAGTGATTCATGTTCCATTTGCTAGTCACAATGTGA
This sequence comes from Myrmecobius fasciatus, assembly GCA_023553655.1. Classification (NCBI taxonomy): domain Eukaryota; kingdom Metazoa; phylum Chordata; class Mammalia; order Dasyuromorphia; family Myrmecobiidae; genus Myrmecobius; species Myrmecobius fasciatus. The sequence continues at coordinate 109,893 of JAJPUD010002366.1, forward strand.
CTATTTCATTACCTATTTTATGGCTTAGTAAGCAGCAGGAGAGATAGAGAGAGAGAGAGAAGACAGACGGAGAGGGAGACAGAGATAGAAACAGAGACTCGGAGAAGAGACAGACAGACAGAGAGAGAAAAAGAGAGACAGAGAGACAGACAGAGAGGAGACAGACAGACAGAGACAGAGACAGAGAGAGAGACAGAGAAGAGGCAGACAGAGACAGAGACACAGAGACAAAGACAGAAAGACAGAGAGAGAGAGAGAATGCTTCTTTTAAAGTCAGGAAGACATTCCAATTCTACTTCTGGCACATACTAACTGTGTGACATAGAGTAAGTCACTTTTTCCTCCCATTTTATTTTTCTATTGTTTTTCATTTTTATTTTCAGTTCCAAATTCTCTCCTTCCCTCTTCTCCCTTCCCCTACCCATTAAGAAAGCAACAAATGTGATACCCATTATACATACAAAGTAATGCAAAATATATTTCCACATTAGTCATATTGCAGGTGAAAAAAGCAAGAAAAATAAAGTAGATATAGATCTAGATATCCTTTAATCTACATTCATAGTCCATCAGTTTTCTGTCTGAAAATGTAATATTTTTCATCATGAGTGCTTAGAATTGTCATGAATCATTGTCTTGATCAGTAAGTCATTCACAATTGAAAATCACCACAATATTGTTGTTACTATGTACAATGTTCTCTTAGTTCTTCTTATTTCACTTTACAATTCATATAATTCTTACTGGGTTTTTCTGATTTGTTTTATTTAATTAATATTTTCCCAGTTACATTGAAAACATTTTTTAATATTTGTTTTTTTTTTATTTTTGAGTTCTAGGTTCTTTCCCTTATCTCCACCCACAATTAAGAAACCACATGTGAAGTTATGCAAAACATTTCCATAAAAGTCAAGTTGTGAAAAAAAGCATTGATTGCCCACCCTAATGAAAATAAAAACCCTCAAGAAAAATTAAATTTAAAAAAGAGAGAAGGAGAGAATGCTTCATTCTGTATTCAGATACAATCAGTTCCTTCTCTGGATATGGATAGGATTTTTGATCAGAAGTCCTTCAGAGTAGTTGTGGTGTTTGTACTACAAAGTCATTTACAACTGGTCATCCCAGAACATGGCTATTACTTTGTATGCAGTACATATCACTTTGCTTGAATTCATGGAGGACCTTCCAGGGTGTTCATGGAGGACCTTCCAGGGTGTTTTTTTTTTTTTTTTTCTGAGAGCATCCTACTCATCGTGTCCCATAAAAGGATAATTTGTTCATCATCCTGTTCATCATTTTTTAAAGCACAATCATGTAACAGAATTTGATCAACCACACCTCAATTGATGGGTATTCTCTCACTTTTCAATTCTTTGCCACCATAAAAAGAGTTGCTATATTTTTTTACATATAGATTCTTTTCCTTTTCTTTGATTTTTTTTTTTTTTTTTTTGGTACAGACTTAATAGTGGTATTACTGGGTCAAAGGATATGCGAAATTTCATAGCATTTTGGGCTTAGTTACAAAGTGTTCTCTGGAATGATGGGATCAGTTTACACCTTTACTAAAAGTGCATTAGTGACCTATTTTTCCACATACCCAGTATTTGAAATTTTTCTTTTCTGTCATGTTAGCTAATCTAATGTTTGTAAGGTGGTACCTCAAAGTTATTTTAATTTGTGTTTAGAACAATTTTTCATATGACTATTGGTAGCTTTAATTTCTTTTTTCTGAAAACTGCCCATTCATATCCTTTGACCATTTATCAAATAGAGAATGTAGAGCAAGTCATTTAACCTCTCAATGCATAAGGCAACTTGTAGACTATAAGTTACATGATGAATATGATGATCAGTTTGAAAGGGTAAACTATTCTGATTCATGACGATCCAAGACAATACCAAAGGACTCATGATGAAAAATGTTCTCCACCTTCAGAAAGAAAACCAATGGACTCTTCTTCTCTTTCCTTGTTTCTCTTTTTTTTGTAATATGGTTCATATGAAAATGTGGTTTTGTATGAATTCACTTATATAATCAATATTACAACCATTGCCTTCTCAATGAATGAAAAAAGAACAAGAGTAAGTGAATTTGGAACTCACAATTTGGTTTAAGTTTTTTAGAAAATTGAATATTTTTAAAATTTTAGAAAGACTTTAAGAAACAGAGGATTAACCAGTTTGTATCAACTGATAGAATCTCTATATTGGAAACTGTTACATGAATGACTTAATCATAAAATAATAATAATAGCTAGCATTCACATAGCACGTTAAGATTTGCAAAAGACTTTACATGTGTTGTCTCCTTTTATCCTCACAACAACCTGGAAGGCAAATGCCATTATTAACTTCATTTTACAAAGGAGGAAACTGAGATTAAATAACTTCCTAGGGCCACACAGCTAATTGAACCAACTCTTCTTAACTTTGAGAAAACAGGACTAACCATTTACATTTTATTTTATAAAACTAAAACCATATGTTGATGTTTCTTCAAGACCCAGAGGTAATATTGAGTTCCTGAAGGCTACAGTAAAAAGAAAAAGCCCAAGAGGAGCCTACCAAATGAGAAAATCTTCAAGTATGTGCTTAGTGATAGGTCATGCACCCCTTCCTTTTTCCTGACCCAGCCAAGTTCAGAAATGCTTATCTCCAAGAAATTAGCATTATCACGGAATATTTTGGATATGGTTAAGTGGTTTACTGGATAGCATGTTGGAGTTGAACTCAGAAAGTCCCAAGTTCAAATGCTGCCTCAGATATTCTCTAGCTATACAACCTTGGACAAATCACTTAATCAGTACCTTCATCTGCAAAATGGGGATAATCATAGCACCTACCTCTCACGGTTTTGTAAGGATCAAATGAGATAACATATAAAATGCTTTGCAAAGTTTAAATATTGTAGACATATTTCGGTGTTAGCAACTTTCAAAAAAGCACTAATTCAGTCATGAAAGGTTGAAATATCTGTTGATCAAGGAAGTTCATGAATTCATAGTTCTTTGAAGTATTGAAGCTGTGTATTATATTTGAATAACAGAAGTTTATTTCTTTTTAAGTAGCCAACAGTTGATTGTTGAATACCTACCATGTAGGAGGGCCTGTAGAGAGGGTTTGGGAGGAACTTTAGATAACCAAAGCCTGACTTAAGTGCCTTCTATGCCATTCCCATCAAAGAAGCATTCATCCTTTATTTAAAGATCTCAAATGAGATAGAACCTCTTAAAGCAGCCCACTCCGCCTTTTGAAAGATCAGTTTGTTAAGAAATTTTTCTTTATCTTCAGTTGAAACCAACTCACTGAAACTAAGAATCATAACTCTACTCTGCTGATAGAGAATCAGTCTCTGATAGCCTTGTAAACAGCACAGGACCAAGGACAGATCTGTCTAATCCCTTCTTCCTCTGATGGCACATTAATGGCACAGGACTTTCACTAAAAACTTCTCCCCAAACTGACTGGGGTTTCAAGTTCTTCAATCGTTAATGACTATTCTTTGGGTTTAAACGCTGAATCCGTCTATAAACCGAATAACTGTACTTCAGAATAACACAGGAGTTCTTAATCTGAAATCCAAGGGATCCTCCATGCATAGATTTCAGGAGGTCTGTGAATATGGAAGGAGAAAATGAATTGTCTCTTATTTTCACTACCTGAAAGTGAACATTTCCTTCAATATTTAAAAACATTCTGAGAAGGGACTGTAAATTTCTGCAGATTGCCACCAGAGTCCATGACTTAATAAAAGATTAAGAACCTCTGGAATATCTTGTCCACAAGGTTAGTATGACAGATATCATTAAGGGCCATGCAGAAATCCAGATTGTCTGTAGCATGCCCCTGATCTACCAGATTAGCTTCTATCAACAAGGAAAATATATTAGTCAGGCATTTCCTCTTCTAGATCCTGGAATTGCTTTGGAGTTTAAGACAAAGCAGGATTTGTACTCTCCTCTGATACTTAACAGGTTTGTGGCCAAGAACAAGTCACTTAAACTCTGTATTTCAGTTTCCTTATCTGTGAAATATAAGGCTCAGGTTTAATGGTCTCTAAGGTCCCTTCCAGGTCTAGATTTATAATACTCCAACCCTAAGTACTTACCTCACAAAGCTTTTTGTGAAAATAAAATGATGGAAAATACATGTAAAGTTTTTTGAAAACCATTTTCTAGCTGCCATAGAAATGTCAGCTACTATTATTATTAGTTTTACCCTTTAATAATACCTTCTAGAATTTTTGAGGAATTTATGTTTAACTCACTATCCTACAAATTTTTCCCATTTTTGAAAATCATGACTTAATAAGGCTCTGGAATTACTCTTCCAACCCACATATGCAATCGCAGATAAGGTCATCAGAGCAAGGCTGGCTACATCTACCCTTTGGGTTCTAAGGATACCCCAGGTACAATTGAGTTCTAATACTGTCAGGATGAGTCCTTGATGTGATATATATTTCTCCAGCATCATTTGCTGTGTACATTCACATGTTATGTATATTTAGTATATTCCCTGTACTGATTATCTCAGTGATTTGTGGCCTAACATCAATTTGACCAATTAACATCAATTAGGGTTTTACAAAAGGATAGTTACTGAGAAAACATAGCAAGAACAGAAGTTACAAAGCTTTTTCCTCAATTCCAAAGACATACTTCTTCCTCTACCACCTTAGACCCCAAGAGAAGTGGACTTAGACTTAAAGTCATTCTCACAAAGCATTTGTCCCTCCCTACAAGTTGACTTCCAAGTACAGCATAGACAATAGACAGGGTTCCCTTGCCTGGGACTCAATGTCTTATTTACCAGGTGATTTTACTGCTATACTAACTAAAGTAAGTTGTTTTTCAGGACTCTGCTAGCACTTCACTGGGCCCAACTTTTTGAAAACTCTAGTATAGACATCAGTTCATGGACTTACAAATGACTTACTTTTCTGACCTTTCAAAGCCCACCAGATTATGTAATTGTCTCTAATACTCTTTCCCTAAAAATAGGAAAAAGTAAACAAAAAATAAAACCTAAAAACTCCCTACCCCAAACCTCCAAAAAAGTTGGCCTATGTATCATGAGCCACATGTTGACCCTTTTGGAAAGGGTGTGAAGCCTCAGTCTATCAGAGACTTCCCAGCACACTTCAATTTTGGCTTGACAATCAATCAAAAGACCTTTCTTCATTCAGTAATCAGACAAAAAACAATCACCAAATATCTGCACATGCTTGGAGTCAGGGAGCAGGATCTTTCTATTGCATAAAATCATTCGCTTCCAGCAGACTTACCAAGCCCTCCCTACCTTAACCCTCCCCACAGTTAGCAGTAAGCAGAGCAAGCTGTGCGTGTTCTCAGGATATTTGCCCTTTCCTAGTTCTGTAGAACCTCTCCCCCTTTCTCTATAGTCTTCAAAAATTTCTGACAGTGCAATTGTATAACCTGGGTTTTTTGATGTCCTGGGATGTAGTTCATTTGGTACTAGAGACTTGACTATTGGAGGGGAGAAAAAGAGGGAAGGAGTGAAGAAGAGAAAAAGGAAGGGAAAGGAAGAGAGAGTGAATGGGAAGGAGGGAGGAAGGAGGAGAGGGAGACAGAGAGACAAAGAGAGAGAAAAAGAGAGAGGGAGAAGGGGAGAGAGAGAGAGGAAGAGAAAAAGAGAGAGAGAGAGGACTCATAGTCCTCAGAACATTTGAAATTTAATTTTTAAATGCCCAGAAAAGAAGGAAAGTCAGTAGGAAACATAGACAAGAACATTTTTTTAAATAATACGTTGATAGTATTGCAGAAACTAGGCATTGACCCACATCTAACCTATATCAAGATAGGGTTGAAATGGGTTCATGATTTAGACATAAAGAGTTAAATTATAAGCAAATTAGAGGAACACTGGATAGTTTACCTCTCAGATCTGTGGAGAAGGAAGAAATTTGTGACCAAAAAAGAAATGGAGCTCATTATTGAACACAAAATAGATAATTTTGATTATATTAAGTTAAAAAGTTTTTGTACAAACAAAACTAATGCAGACAAGATCAGAAGGGATCTTGTTCCCTTCTAAGTTCCTAAGTTCCAAACTAAAATCAAGAACCAAAACATTTTGTAATATAGTCAGAAAGAATAAAATACCAATATTAATCAATCAACAAGCATCTGTTAAGTGCTTCCTGTGTGCCAGGCACTATGCTGTTAGCTAACAATGCAAATACAAAGAATGAAATAACCCTTATTCTCAAGGAGTTTACATTCTGTAGAGGGTAGGAGGACATAACAAGTGTGTATATACATATATATAGGATAAATTTAGAAAGAATGCAAAATAGTTAAATATAAGTAGTTAAATACAAGGCAGTTAAGTAGTACAGAGAATAGAGTGCCGAGTTGGAAAGAGTTGAGTTTAAAACCAGGCTCAGACACTTATTGGTTGTGTGATACTGGGCAAGTCATTTGACCTTTTTTTTGCCTCAGTTTCCTCAAAAGTAAAATGGAGATAATAATGGCACTTACCTCCTAAGGTTTTTGTAAGGCATTTATAAAGCATTTAACACAATTCCTGATACATAATAGGTACTTCATAAATGCTTGTTTCCTTCCACCTTTCCTACAAGCTAGGGAGGGAATATGATATATAGTAAATACTTCATAAATGTTTTTCCTTTCCTTCCTTCTCACAAAACAGGGAGGGAATATGGCACATGGTAGGACTTAATGAAAACTTGTTTCTTTCCTTCCTTCCTGCAAGATAGGAAGGGAATATGAGTTGCTGTAATAACAGGTAGAATATAATAAGTGTGTGGGAGAGGTACAAGGTGCTAAGAAAATCCAGATAGGCAAATCACTTCCACCTAAAAAATTATTGATAGCTTCATAGAGGAGGTAGGATTTCATCTGGGCCTTGAAGAATAAAGAGGATTTGTAAATGCTGAGGGAGCTCATTTCAAAAATAGGAAACAGTGTGAGCCAAGTTACAAAGAATGGGAAAGAAAGGGGGCATGTTTGAGGTTTGAAGGAAAGGAAATCAGTCAGATATTCTTGGAGCCTACATGTAACTGTAAAGGGCTGGATTTTGAAAGCCTATTATCCCAGGCTTTAGAACTTGGATTTTATTCATTTGGCATTGGGAAGCTTTTGAAAAAAAAAGTGACATGATCAGAGTGTAGTACATTAACAGGATTACTCTAGCAGGATGCATAGGCTGGATCAAAGAGTCTAACCAATTAGAAGGTTATTGAAATAGTCTAGAACATGGGTTATGAGGATCAGTACTTGGGTAATGACAAAGAGAATGATATGAAGAGAAGTGAAAGATGTTGGATCATTAATCCAACTTTGTGATTAATTGTATGAAAGACAAGGAAAATCAAGCACAAAGGAAGATGCTAAGATCTCAACTTTTGGTGAATATGATAATATTAGTGTCATCAGAAATAAGCAAATCATGCGGTGAGGCAGTTTTTGAAGGGGACATGATGAGTTTCCTCATTTGTAAATGGAAAAAGTCAACTTAAGTCATCTCTAAGTCCCTTTCAATTCTAATATTGTTTCTTTGAGTTCAATTTTAGATATATTTAATTTGCGATAATAGCAGGACATTCAAACGAAGACTTCCATTACCCAGCTGAAAATGTATACACAGGGCTAACAAGCCAGGTAAAGGCTGGAGATAGAGGGCCATATTCAGATCATTGGCAAACATCTGTATTAAGTAGAAGAAGAGCAAAAAGAATCAGCAAAAGAGACAGAGATGTTGAGGATAGAGAGGTGGGAAATTCAGGAAAGAGAAAACAATGAAGATACATACCTGGCCTAGAAAATTTGGAATTTTGCTATGATATTCTATGGGTTTTCTTTCTAGGGATGACCAGTAGATTCTTGCTGTGTTCTCTTTGCTTTCTGGTTCTAATAGATCTGATCAGTTTTTGTTTATGATTTCTTGAAATATGGTATGTAAGCTGTAAAGTTATGAACTATTGCAAAGTGAAGTCAGGAGAACCATCATCATATAGCAGCAAGAATGTACAATGAAGAACTGTGAATGACTTAGTTATAATCAATACAATGATTCAAGACAGTTTCAAAGGATTTATGATGAAAAGTGCTATCTGCCTCTAGAGAAAGAATTGATGGAATCTAAATGCATACTTTTCTTGCTTTATTTTTCTTGATCTGTTTTTTTTTCATGACTAATATGAAAATATGTTTTGCATGACTGCACTTGTATAATCTGTATCACAAATCGCTTGCCTTTTCAATAAGGAGGTAGGGGAGGGATGAGAGAAATAAATTTGGGACTCAAAATTGTTTAATTGTAAAATTTTACATGTAATTGGAAAAATACTGAAATGTGGATTTTTCTTTTGTCATAGTTTTCAAGTAATTAACTGATAACCTTAAATTATCTCTCATTGAATCCTTTTCTAAATCACTTATTTATGATAGCAAATACCTTACATTTTTCTTCTATTTTTCAATCTTTCACCTTTTGATAATATTTCTTGTTACCTAATGAAGTTATCTGTTTCTGTTTAAGGTCATTCCATTAGAATACTGCCCTTTAGGAGTTCCCTTAATAGAAATTATACTTCAGGATCTGAAAATCAAAAGATAGTTTGGTATAATTGGGAGTGTACATTGGTTCTGGAATCAGAGGACCTGAGTTCAAATTCTGATTTTATTACTTATTACCTATGCCACTTTATGCAAATTACTTAACATTTTGGGGTCTCAGTTTCCTCATCTGTAAAATGTAAAAGTAGAGGTTAGATAGGCATTAAGGGCCTTTCCAGTTTTAAGTGTGAGTATATATGTAAGAGATAGATTTTCCTATACAAAATGACCATATAGATGTCCTGATGGCCATTCATACTCAACAAAACATGTAAAAGGCACACAGAATGTTTGCTTTACCTCAAAAATAAGAACGTCTCAGCTCAACCAAGAGTTTACTGGAAAGCTAAGGAAGATTACATTGCATAGTCTTGATTTCAGAAAAGGAGAATAAGAAAGATGGAAGTAAAGTTCATGGAGAATGTAAACAGACACTGGTAGAAATGTCATTATTCAGACTTTTTACTGTCAGGATACTCTTGATTCAGTTCAACAAACATTTATTAAGTTACTATGTGCAAAGTACAAAAGCCCAGAACAAAGCCATTGATATCCTCAACAAACTCATATTCTAGTGGGTGGATACAACATGTAGACAGATAAATAAAAAGAAGATAATATAAGGAGAGAACATTAACAGCTGGGGAGAGAGGGAGATCAAGAAAGCTTTCATTTCTGAAGCTACATCTAAACTGAGCCTATAAGAATATAGTTTTCAAAATATGAAGATGAGAATGGAATATATTTCAGCAAGAAGGACAGTCTGTATGCAAAGGTGTAGGGGCAAGAGATGTAATGCTGAGTTTGTAACCCATTTAGCTGGAATATTAAGTTTGGGAAAGGAATTAATGATGAGACTGAAAAATAGGTCAGAGACAAGTTATGTAGCCCCTTGGACCGCAGGCTTAGTTTGTCTTTTATCCTAAAAAGCATAGAGGACCACTAAAAGTTTTTGATCAGGGAAATGGTATGATCAGACCTGTACCTTAGGGAAAATGTCTTTGCATATGTTAGGAAGATGGATTGGAAAAGGAAGAAACTAGAAGCAGAGAGATCAAATAGAAGATGATTACAATATTCCAGGTTGGAGGGGATCAGAGTCTGAATTAGAACGGATTAGAGTCAAATGAGTAGAGTCAAAAAAGTGTGAGAAATGTTGTGGCCATAGAACTGACAAGATTTTTCAATCTAATGGTCATGAAGAAGGGTGAGGAGGAGGGGAAAGGAGAACGATAATTTCTGAGGTTATAAACTTGAGGGACTGGGAAAATGATGGTACCCTCAATTGAAATAGGACAGCAACTTATATCATTGGACATTCACTACATCATTGAAATCACAAATCCAGGGGAGAGGAGATGTAAAACAAGTTAATTTCACTCACATAGCTAAATTTGCAGTGCCAAAGGTCCACTCCATTGGATTTATCCTACTTCTACTATTTCAAATTAATGATTTCATTGTTTGCTGTTGTCAAAGACTTGATGCTTGGGATCCCATAGGTATGAATGTGGTGAACCATTGGATTCATGATGGCTTTGAGAAGATAATAGGCAGAATTTACAAGCCTGGGAACAATCTATGCAGTGTCATAGATTCTGTCATAGTTCTTTGTCCATCAAATCAACCTTTCTGTATTTTTTGACTTTTCTCATCCTAGTGATGTGTTTATTTAGTCTGCATTTAGATCTAGCTTGACAAGTCAGGTTAAAATAAGACTAACCACATGGCAAATGTGTTCATATTTCTTCTTTTTGTTCCCATGGTTTCTTTTTATTTTAAACTTTCACCGTGGAGGGGGGTTAAGACTAATAACACCTCACAAAGACAGGAGGAAAAGGAATGAGAGTGTTTATACAACCTTAGACTTGTAGATATAGATTTCTAAGGGATGTTAAAGATCATCTAGCTCTAGTTTATTTTATAGATGAGGAAACTTAAGTTGTAGAGAGATTAAGTGACTTGCTTTAAATCTGACTTTTCAAAATTCAAGTCTAGTGTTCTTCCCAGAACCACATACCAGATTATTTCAAGTAACTGGGGCTTCTTATCCTGGAGTACAGAAGGTTAGAAGGAAGGAAATGACAGATACAACATGGTACAATGGAGATAGCAGTGACTTTGGAGCCATAGAACCTGAGTTCCAATCTTGATCCTGTTGCTTATTATGTACTATGTGATTCTGGGAGAGTAACTTCATTTCTCTGCCCCCTAGATTCTTCCAACTATAAAATGAGGGAGGTAGACTAGATACCCTCTCAATTCCCTTTCAGCTCTAAATCTGTGATAGCATCTCCAAATATCTTCAGAGTTGTCATCTACCACACTGCTTCTGTTTAATCACAGCAAATTAAGGAGCAAAGAAACAGGTTACAGGGAGGCAGGGTTAGGATTAATATCAGGGAAAATGTCTTCCCTATTAGAATGCCTCATAAATGGAACTGGCTGCCTCAAGAACCAGGACTCCATCACTGGGCAGTCTTTAAGCAAAAGACCTCAGCAAACTTCTTACCCAGTTTATTGTAGAGATTATTTCTATTCAAGTACATGTTGGTGTAGATACTCTCTGACAGCCGTTACATCTCTGAAAATTCTGTGATTCTAACTAAAATCATTGCTGAATCTATTTTACAAAGTGGTTTCGTGGGCTGAAAAACTGTACTTCTATTACAGAGATGGGGGGGGGGCAGCTACTGCTTCAGCTCTTATTAGAGAATAATTTGGAATACAATCTTCATTTCAATGAGGTAGTGTTCTACTAACAAGTGAAGGGATAGGAGCCCTCCCTGGAAACTGAAGCTCAGTACTTAGCTCCCACTACTGCCTGGGACTCCCATGCTTTGAATATTATGGAATTCTTCCCTGAGAAACCTGAAAAATCTTTGGGATAGATTACAGATTAGTTCCTAGTTTGGCTGCTATTTTTCCATCCCTTCCTCTATCCTCACCTTCCTTTTACATTGAGGAATTGCATACGAAGGAACATTGAGTCAAAGAATCATGGTGGGTATTCATTGATAACATATTTTCCTTTTATAGTTCTTCAGCAGCAACCTCTCCTTTCCTTTCTGATGCAGGAGAAAGAGCATCACACTTCTGATGACTCCACTGAAGGGTCCCTGGACATGTGCTGCAGTGAGTGGCTATCTGGTGAGTCTCCTCCTCCATTCTATATCCACGTTTTCCGTCAGGATGTCAGCTCAGATGTAAAATGCCCAGCAATCAATTTGGAGCATACCAAGTCAATAGGGCAGCTCTTTCATCTATGGAGCTGCTAATCCATTGATGCTAAGATTTGTGCCAGTCTTTGTTGCTAAAAGCTACTGAAGCTTTTCCTTATTTGGATCATTCTTATTGACTTGGGCAGTAAAGCATAATAGAAAGGGCACTGGTCTGGGAATCAGTATAGCTG
>JAJPUD010002366.1:123571-166200 GCA_023553655.1 Myrmecobius fasciatus
TTTTTTTTTTTTTTTTTTTTTTTTTTTTTTTTGCTTTTGCTGAGGCAATTGAGGTTAAGTGACTTGCCCAGAGTCACACAGCTAGGTAATGTTAAGTGTTCTGAGACCAAATTTGAACTCAGGTCCTCCTGACTTCAGGGCTGGTGCTGTATCCACTGCACCACCTAGCTGCCCTCCTTTGTCATTTCTTAAAGAAAAATATTATTCATCACAGTCATATACCACAACTTATATAGCCTTTCCTCAATTAGCAGGGATCCCCTCAATTTCTAATTCTTTGCCATTACAAAAAGAGGTGCTATAAATGTTTGTACATATGGATCCTCTGGGTCCTTTTTCTTTTCTTTGATCTCTTTGGAGTACAGACCTAGAAGCAGTATTGCTAGATCAAAGACAGTATGCACAGTTTTTTAACCCTTTGGTTCTAGAATTAAATTATTCTCCAGAATGGTTAGATTATTTCACAACTTTACCAGAAGTGTATTAGTGTGCCTATTGTTCCACATCTCCTCCACGATTTGTCATTTCCTTTTCTGTTATGTTAGCCAATCTGATGTGTGTGAGATAACACCTCAAAATTATTTTTATTTGAATTTTAAAGAGTAATACAGTTTCAAGAAATATTCTGAGAGATATTCTTTGTAAGGACTAGACTACCAGGAGATGAGAATAGATGGCAAATAGATTCACATATCTGAACAACCTTGGTCTCTAAACCACCTTTTATCTATATCACAAAAGTGCTAAACTACGCCATACTAGCCAGACTACCATTGAATTATTGAATAGAGCTATAAAAAATAGTCAAAAAAATTCATCTGGAAGAACAAAGGGTCAAAAATGTTAAGGGAATCAATTTTTGAAATATGAAAGAAGGTAGCCTAGCCGTACCAAATTTCAAACTCTGTTACAAAGTGATAATCATGAAAACAATCTCATACTGGCTAGAAAATAGAGAGATGGATCTGTGGAACAGATTAGATACACCATACACAATATTAAATGACCATAGTAATCCATTATTTGATAAACCCAAAGATCCTTGCTTTGGGGACTGAGCTCACTTGACAAAAATTTCTGGGAAAACTGGAAAGCAGTTTGGCAGAAACTAGGTATAGATCAACATCTCACACTATATACCAAAATCAGGTGAAAATGGGTAATTGTTTAGACAAAAAGGGTGATATCATAAATAAATTAGAAACAGAGAAATAGAAGAAGAGGTAGAAAGAGAAATTCCATCTAAAATAATTGTAAATTCTATAACATATTTGGAGTCTGCCTGCCAAAACAAACACAGGGATTATATGAGCACAATCACAAATGCTTTTCTCACAAATAAAGACAGATCTAAACAACTGGAGAAATATTAATTACTCATGAGTAGGCCAACCTAATATATAATTCTACCTAAGCTAATACACTTTTTTAGTGTCATATCAATTAAACTACCAAAAACTTATTTTATAGAATTAGAAAAAATAGTAACAAAAATCATCTGGAAGAACAAAAGAACAAAAAATGTCAAAGGAATCAATGAAAAAAATTAAACACAGACTAGAACTTCTAGATTTCAAAACATTGCAAAATGATAATCATCAAACAATATGCTACTGACTAGGAAATAAAGTTGTAGATCAATGGAACAAATTAGATATACAATACACACTAGTAAATGAACATAATAATCTAATGTTTGACAAAATCCCGGGTCTTGTTTCTCAAATATATGGGGATCTGAGCCAAATTTATAAAAATAAGAATCATTCCTCATTTGACAAATGGTCAAAGAATATGAACAGGTTATTTTCAGAAGAAGAAATCAAAGTTCTCTAACCTATGAAAAAAAGTATTCTAAATCACTGTTGATTAGAGAAATGCAAACCAAAACAACTTTAAAATACCACCTCACTTCCATCAGATTAGCTAACATAACAGAAAAGCAAAAAAGATAAATCCTGGAGGGGATATGAGAAAAAAAAAAGTACATTGATGCATTGTTGGTAGAGCTGTGAACTGATCCAACCATTCTGAAGAGTCCAAAGGGCTATAAAACTGCTTTCTCTTTGACCCAGTAATACCAATACTAGGTCTGTATCCCAAAGATATCAAAGAAAAGGGGGAAAGACCTACTTGTTGGTTTTTTTTTTTTAATTTTTTTTTATAAAGCTTTTTATTTACAAAACATGAGTGACCTTTCAACATTGACCTTTGCAAAAAAACTTTTTTTTCCCAAGCTTTTCCTTTCCTTCCCCCCATCCCCCACCCCTAGATGACAGGTAATCTACTACATGCTAGATAGGATAAATTATATGACAAATACAGTACATGTATACATATCTATACATTTATCATACTGCAAAAGAAACATCAGATCTAGAAAGAGAAGAAGAAAAAAACAACCTAAGAAGGAAAACAGAATGCATGGAAATATTCACAGAAAGCGTTAAAATGCTGTGTTGTGGTTCACTCTCAGTTCCCACAGGCCTCTCTCTGGATGTATATGACTATCTTCATCGCAGCACAACTGGTTTGAATCACATCATTGTTGAAGAGAACCATGTCCATCAAAATTGATCATCGTATAGTCTTATTGCTGTGTATAATGTTCTCCTGGTTCTGCTGATTTCACTCAGCATCAGTTCATGCAAGTCTCTCCAATCCTCTCTGAAATCCTCCTGTTGGTCATTTCTTACAGAACAATAATCTTCCATAACATTCATATACCATAATTTATTCAGCCATTCTCCAATTGATGGGCATCTTTTCAATTTCCAGTTTCTTGCCACTACAAAAAGGGCTGCCACAAACATTTTTGCACATGTGGGTCCCGGAAAGACCTACTTGTACAAAAATATTTGTAGCAGCCCTTTTTGAGGTGGCAAAAAAAAAAAATAGAAAAGCTAGGCAATGCTCATCAGTTGAAGAATGGTTAGACAAGTTGTAATATATGATTATGATGTAATATTGTTGTGTTATAAGAAATGATGAGCATGATGGTTTTAGAAAAACCTGGAAAGACTTAAACGAACTGATACAAAATGAAATAAGCAGAACCAGGAGAAAATTGAACCTAGTAAGCAATATTGTAACAGTGATCAGCTGTGAAAGACTTAGCTACTCTGATCAAAACAGTGATCCAAGATAATTAAAAAAAAAAAGATGAAAAATGCCATCCACCTCCAGAGAGATAATTGATGGACTCAAGGCAGATTGAAGCAGATTTTTTCACTTTCTTTAGTCATCTTGCTTTTTTCCCATAACATGGCTAATATGGAAATGTTTTGCAAAATTTATGTATATAATTGGTATTATATTGTTTGCCTTCTTAGTGAGTGGGGAAATGACTGGAGTGAGGGAGAGAATTGGGAATTCAAGATTTTTAAAACTTAGTGTTAAAAATAAATGAATGAATGAATGAATAAAGCATCACAAAAGTGCTGAGCCACAGCCTCTGCTCTAGGCCTTGTTGCTTCTTTTGCTTCTGCTCCAACCTAATTCATGTCATGGGAATCCAGAGCAACTCAATTTTATTTAGCAGACATTTGTTAAGTACCTGCTTTGTGCAGATATATAGAAAAGGCACATTCTAGAGACAGTGTAGCTTGATAGACAGAATGCTGGACACGAGTTCAAGAAGATTCTGGAGCTTTAACTCCCTTCTCTGATATTTATTAGTTGTGTGACCTGAGCCAGGGGAGGGTAAAGAAAGGGAGATGGATTATTTACCCTTCAAGTACTTCAAAAGACTCTTTAAAGCTTGTCAACTGTGTTATCTTGCAGTCTGGATCTTGCAAAGAGTGTCCACATCTTTTCTGTACCAACAATCACCCACACTGACAAAATCACCTTTCTTTCTCATACCCACTTATAATTACTGTTAGGCAGTGAAGATTACCAAAAGGAAAATAAGCCATTTCTTGTCCTTAGGAAGGTGAGAATCAACTTCCTGGCCCTGCTGAGCTAAATATTCTACACTAGAGGCAAGGAATCATATTATCAATGAGTGTTAAGTGAGCACCTACTATATACCTAGCACTGAGATAGATAGTGCATGATTGCAAGTCAATATGTGTCCTGCAGTTTCCTACTCTATGCTGGAGACAGATGCATATACTTCAATAGTTAACTAATAAAACAAAACAATTTGCCGAATGAGTCATTTTTTCTGGTTCCTTACTATTTATATCTCTCTTTGCCATTCATCTTCTTATTTCATCATAACATCAGCCCTATGTGGGAGACAAGAAAGGGATGACTATCCCCAAAGATGAGGAAACAGAGGCTCCAAATGCTATTCCCTATTATTGGGCCCTGGGCCCTCTTCCAGTTTAGGAAGTGAGTAACAGGTAAAGAAGATGGGGTCTAAAACCAGTATTTGGATTTTCAAGACCACAGCTTGAGATTCAAAAATTAAAGGGTTTTGGACAAGAGTGGAGTATATCTAATATATTGGCAAAATATATTTGCTTGGTCTATTCTTCATTTCTGTTAACAAATGGCAAAATATGAAACTAGAAAATGGCATATGCTGTCTATGGCAAACACTCTATTAGAGAGTTTTGCCAAACTATTTTAGAGAATGTACTTGGGAGGGGGTGGTATTTGGTTATACGTTGAAATATTTGTTGAATTAAAATAAGATATATCAACAAAAGATATTTGGGGCAGATAGGTAGCAAAGTGGATAGAGTATCAGCCCTGAAGTCGGAAGGACCTAAGTTCAAATCTGATCTGAGACACTTAACATGTCTTAGCTGTGTGACCCTGGGCAAGTCACTTGACCCCAATTGTCTCAGCAAGAAAGGAAGGAAGGAAGGATACTGTAAAATATAGTTATATATTTGGACGGATTTATGTATTTAATCAAGAGGACTTAAACTGAAAATGAAGAGGAAAGAAGAAACATGTCCATATAAATCTTCCAAACCAGAAACCTAGAGGGTCATCATACACAGATATAACATAAGGGAAAATATATCAATGAAAAAGATCAGTCATTCATAGGAGATGTTATCCAAAAAGAGGAACAATAATAAAACTTTTGGCCTCAAATATCAATATGCAAATGGACAGCATGTGAATAATAAATTTAAAAGGTGAACAAGCTCTTAGGGCAAGAAACTAAATTAGTCTTCATGGATATGACTGGGATTTATGGGATATAATTCCTACCTGGAAGGTAAATCTTAAAAGGTACTGATTAGATGAATGAGGCAGTGAAATAGGATTACACATTAAAAATATCCTGCCATGAAGGAGTCTATGAACTGTAGGAGAAAATATAGTGAGATTTTTGGCTTGAAGATTCATCAAAGAAAGAGAAAGAATATTCTAGTGATAGTATACTTTAGACCAGAGATATCAGCAGCATGTGGATACCAATGCTTCTTAGTGTAGCCTGTACCAGATTAAAATGTAAAAAATTGGAAATATTTAATAAAATAAATAAAAGTACAATAAAATATAATGTCAATATGTGCTTTTCTAAGTCAGTTTTCATTCTCTGGGATCCTTGTGTTTGGTTTAGTGGTCCTGTTTCTATTTGAATTTAACACTGCTCTTGATCACCTAATCAGTTGGTTATAGAAATAGATCTTGTGTTCAAGAAACAACATAAACTAGGCATAGAAAAATGATGTAATAGTAATTGTAAGTAATAATAATAATAATAATAATAGCAAAAAAAACAAAAAATAACAATAGCTAGCAATTATATAGTACTTTATAAGGCTTACAAAGTTCTTTAAATATGTTAATTCAGTTGATCTTCACAACAACCTGGAGACATAGGTGAAATTATTACCCTGATTTTACAGATTAAGAAACTTGAGCTACAGAAGTATTAATGGATTACAGTTACACAGCTAAGGAAGTATCTGAGGTAGAATTCAAACTCAGGCCTTCCTGCGTTCTGAGCTGTACTGTTATATCACCTAGCTGTCTAGAAGAACTTCAAGTATTTGGACTATTAAATCTCTGTCTCTGCCAAAAGCAGGGAAACTGATAAATTCTTGATTTATTATAATGACTATTTGATTCTTTAATCTGTTTTATAAACATAATAAACACATACAAACAAAAAAGATCATTGCAGAAAACAGTAAAATAAAACAACAAAAAGAGTGATTATAATTAATTGTACATGGTACCATATGCTTTTGTAATTTGCCAGTTATTAAAAGTTTGGCACAGTGGCTAGAAAGCTAACCTCAATAGTCAGAAGAATTGAGTTCATGTCCTGCTTCTGACATCTACAAACTATGTGATCCTAGGCAGATAACTTAAAACTCTCATTCAGTGCTTTAGGTAATTCTAAATCTAAAAGTTGCAGAGAAAATGTCAACCTGCACTAAGAAAGAGGGTTCCCAATCTGGGAATTCTCTATATTATGAAATAAAGTCAATTTTCTATCCCCTAAAAAAAAAAGAAAAGATTTCAACTGTAATAATCTCCCTTGTGTTTTACCAGTTTTGTTGCATTTAATGTCAATTTCATTTAATGTCAGCATGGTCAGTGTTCATAATGTTCTTTTGGATCTGCATTCTCTACATCTCTACATAGAAATCTTCCCAAATTTCTTTGAATTCTTCATGTGCATTAT
This sequence comes from Myrmecobius fasciatus, assembly GCA_023553655.1. Classification (NCBI taxonomy): domain Eukaryota; kingdom Metazoa; phylum Chordata; class Mammalia; order Dasyuromorphia; family Myrmecobiidae; genus Myrmecobius; species Myrmecobius fasciatus. Next base: position 130,176 of record JAJPUD010002366.1, read on the forward strand.
TATTATATAACCATATATTTTGCCATAATGTATCATCATTTTGCTAAGCAATGAGTGCATAGTTTGTGTCCAGGTTTTTTTTTTTTTTTTGCTATTATAAATAGAGATACTATGTATATTTTAGTATAGATAACTTTTTCTTTCAGTCAACAACCTAAGTATAAACATTTTGCATTAGAATTTCTGGGTTAAAAGCCACACACAACTTTTGTAATTTTTAGGCACATTATTCTTCAAAAGTAAAGGAAATCACGTGAGGCATTTCAGTACTGAACTTGATGTTAAACAACAGTATGCAATCCTTATAAACTGTGAGAATCCTGATCCCAATTTCCACTCTCATAGGTGAGTCTCAGGACCCAGAAAAAGGCTACATTACCCACTCAGAGTTTCAGGAATTGAGAGTAATGTTCTCTTGACATTTGTTCATACATACACACTCCCACAACTAGTGTATTTCTCTCAAAGATTAGCAGCTGGGAATCCATTAGTCAGTTAATCTTAATAACTTTTGGAAAGAGATATTACTAAGGAGGTATAGTAAGAATAGGTGATAAAAACTATCTCTCCCTCCCCCCCAAAAAAAGTCTGAGATACTTCCACAAGAAATACAGAATCCAAGGGGAAGTTCAAACTTAGAAATCATTTGTGACAAAAGTAATAATTTTTGGGGATGCCCAAGAAACTCTCTTTAGATGTATCATAATTTCTTTGCTGTACTCATGATGGAGCCATGAATCTATAGAGTTTGTTCCTGGTCACAAATGCAGACACTGCCATCAACTAATCTGGATACACTTCCAGAATGTTGATGGGAAGTCCAACATCTTCTGAACCCTTCACAGCTTGAAAGGTCCAGCCAAAGGGAAGAGGGGAAGGAGATCTAATCTCAAAGCCAAGGTTTCTCTTCTTCTCTACCCCCTGCTTTCATAGTTCCTTTCAGGGAAGTGAGGGAGAAGTTAGAAAGCTGTGTTTCCAATTTCTGGAACTGCTCAATTTCAACAATTTGGTATTTTTATGTAGTACCCAAAAGTATGATGAAAACAGTCCTTGAAGCCCTTGGAACAGACTTCCTTTCTGGTTTCAGTTATGCTTTACCTAATGTCTTTTAATTCATTTCACAAGTAGCCTAACATCTATAATTGATTGATTGAAAAGTGTTCTCACAAGCTAAAGGGGGTGGAATGGTTTCAACCCCATATTATTACAAATTTAAAAACTGTTTAAGAGGTAGAAAAGATTAGAAAGCTGGGGAAAAAGTAGTCAATCCATCTTATTATTTGTAGCAAGAAAAGATACCAGATGCTGAGATCCTTTCTCATCTAAACCGCCAGGTATTCCAGCTTTTCTGCAAAGAACACAACTTCATTGAGCAGACCACATTGTTCTAATTCTAAATGTTTGCTTGTCAAAAAGATTATTTTATGGAGAACTCACCCAGGGCAGGCACTCACAGAAAAATTGATACAAGGACACTCTCAAGGTCTCTCTTACGAAGTTTAGAAGTGATTGTATAACATGGCACAGGACTACCCAGCATATTGTACCCTCATCAGAGAAGGTGCTGTGCTCTGTGAGCAAAGCAGAATTGAATTAGCTCAGAAGAACTCGAGATGTTCTTAGAGACTGTTTTTGCCAGAGCATTCCCAGCTCATATTGGTTTGATCAGCTACAGACATAGATCAGCTACAGTTAAACACACTGTAACTAATATTTTTGTCTAATATCATGATGTCAACTAATAGATAAGGAGAGGAAATCTGGGTGTGGTTTATAGTGAACCATACTTTTCATTCAGAAAAAAACTGATTGACTCCTTTTCCCTAAAATTCTTGATAGGGAAGTTATTCCAGGATGAGTAATATGTTCTCATCTTACTGTTAGAATCTTTTAGTGCCTTCCTCTCAAAATTGACTTTAATCTATATGTGGGTTTTTTGTGCAGGTACAAACATACATATTGTTTCACCTGAAGACTCTAAGTTCTTTGGAGGCATGTACTATTTATTTTTGCCCTTCTAACTTCAGTACATAGCACAGAGCCTGAGACAGAGTAGGAATAGTAATTGATTATGAGTTATTGAGAAATTTTACAGGCTCTGAAAGTCCCCAGAAATGGAGAGTGAAAGCAAATATCTATTCTTCTATGTGCTGGTTGATAAAGAATGCTTTATGTAACAGAGTTGGATCACTTAATTTGAGATACTCATCTCTGGTAAGATGCAAATCTCTGTGGGGGAAAAAAACCACAGAACACTATAAATGAAGAAACATAACAAAGGTTTGTTTGGATTTTTTTCCATGTTCAATGATACAGTAGGCACTTTAACTTACACAATGTAAATCCATAAATGTGAAGGTGAAAGCAGATGAAGAAAATTTGGGAGAGGAAAAGCAGGATAAAATTTCAGATGTGGCAAAAAAAATTAATATACTTGCTTATTAGGGGTATCCAAGAGAATGTAAAGACAATTCTATGTGTGTCCTCCTTGACTTCTTATTAGTAAATATGGTAATACAAACAAAAATCAAATAAAAATTGCAGCCCATAGGATAGAGTTAGGAAATGGTGTGGGGTGCAGAGAATCCAAGTTAAACAAATTATTTGTAATCCTAAAATCATGTAAAAAAATAGGAATGATAATAATACTATCTAAATTCTAGAATTAATGTAAGAATCAAATGAGATAATATTTTGTTAAGTACCTAGCACAGGTGCTTAATAAATATTTCCTTCCTTCCTTTCATCTTCCTTCCTTCCTCCCTTTTCTCTTTCCTTCCTTCCTCATATCCTAGCTAAGGAGAATAAAGAAATGTGTCTTATCTCTATTAGTACTGCCATGTCTATCAAATTAATTAATAATATGGATATACGGGTGTTCAGAGAGGATTAACATCACTGGAGTGAGGGCTTGCCAAACCCTTTTTTCCACTTTTGATGTCCACTTATCACCTAACTCTCACCTGTGGCTCGAAGAAACTGTAGCATGCATAGTAGCTATATCCCTTGGCAAAACAAAAAACTCAGTAGACAGGCTAAAGCATGTTAAGGATAATTCACTGGCCTCAAACTGTTAGTGAATTAAGGGGATGTCTACCCAAGTATGTAAAGAATTCACTGGGCAGAATAGGTGGATGAGAACAGTTTGCTTTAAATGTCATGAAGGTGGTTGACACAGGAGCTGGGGAGCACTTAGAACTTAGTCAAACATCAAAGACACCAAGGTGATTCATTACCAGTCGTCTTGACTTTTGTCTTGCCACTGGATTTTAATGACTGGAAGGGAGAATGAGGCTGATGACTTTGTGCAGCTCTACTTCATTTAAATCCAGTTTACTCAAAAGTCAAGACACTGGCCCTGTCATTGATCCTCTTCAAACATGAAGAACAGCAGCCACAAGATGTTTTCAGAAACCAGATGGCTCTGCTCTTGTCTCCTTGGATTTTTCCACCTCTACCCCAATGGCCTTCTTACCCTGAAGCTTTTGCCCCTGCAGGTGGTCCTGCCTTCCCATTGATAAATTCCTGCCTATTACCTCCATTTGAGGAAATGTCAGCCATGCTCTCTTTTCTCCTGGCTCTGATCCTGACTCCAGATTTTTCCATCATCTCTCCTTCTCCCTCATCCCCTGCTTTTCAGTTTCCTTTTATGTTTCTTTCCCCATTAGATTGTAAGTTTCTTTTTGTTTGAATTTGTATTCCCAACACTTAGTTCAGTGCTTAGGTTTCTATCTATCAGACATAATTCCAGAGTGTTCTGATTCATTAAACAAAAGGGGTAGGGAATGTTCCATATCAGATGCAGGTAATAGTCACGGATATATTTTTAAGAGACTTGTAAAAATGATGGAAGCAAAGACAGGTAAGTAAGAATGGATACAGATTACTGTAACATTAGTGTCAGGAGCTCTAAATCTCACAATGATCAGAGCTGAGCAGTGTTTGCTAAGGAAAACCAAAATATCATTTTGTTTGGGTACATGTTGTTTTAGCCATGTTATAAGCAAGAAAATGATAAAAGAAGTAATGGGTGACTTGAAAGCAAAGAAAAATGCAAGAAGGTAGACCTATTTCATTCCTTTACAGTTTCTGTTTTCTCTACCCAAGACTGGAAAAGATAGAACATTTTCTCTGCCCAAGACTAGGAAGGCTAGAATAAGAGTGTTTGAGAAAATTAGAACCTAAGGTAAATGAAGATATGGCAAGAAAATGCCTGGTTATCCTAAATGAGGCTGAACCAATTGGAACTAGACAACTTACATCCAGATATATTAAAGGAATTCTCTGATGTGATTGCTGAACCATTATTGATGATCTTTGAAAAAAATCTTGGAAAATAGGGAAAGTGCCACAGAATTGTAAATGGGCAAACATTTTCCAGATTAAAAAAATGGAAGGTATTGAAGCCTTCAAACTATAGGCTGTTGATGATGGTGTCATAGTAAAAAAAAAATGAAGGTTTCTACCTCCACCCTAATTAATATAAATGCCAAAGACTCATACTTTTCTTTTGAATCAGTCAGTGAAAGTCACAAAGTCCTAAATCAATTTGAATGGAGTGAAACTTTAGCCATTGGATTATGATACATGATATGATCAGCTAAAAGAATTAGAAGTACTTCTAGTTAACCCAGTTTGGAATTATTCCTTCAAACAACAATAAGTAGAATGCTGTATCCTTTGACCTAACAATACCACCACTAAGCATGAATACTAAAAGAGATTTGGGGAAAAAAAAAAGGAAAATGGCCAATGGGTACAAAAAATATTTGTAGTAGCTCTCTTCTCAGGGCAAAAAAAAAAAGTTGGAAATTGAGTTAATGCCCATCAATTGGGGAATGGTTCAATAAACTGTGGTAATGTGTTTGTGATAGAATATTACTCTTTATTATTCTATGAAAAATGATGAGAAGAAAAAAAAACTCTGGAAGATGCCCTGTGAACTCAAGCAAAATGAAATATACTGTATACAAAGTAATAGCAATGTTCTGGGATGACCAGCTGTAAATGACTTTGCTATTCTCAGTAGTACAATCATCCATGACTACTCTGAAGGACTTCTGATAATGAAAAATCCCATACATACCCAGAGAAGGAACTGATTATGTCTTAATACAAATTGAAGCATTCTCTCTTCCTCTCTCTATTTCTCTGTTTCTTTTAAACTTAATTTTTCTTGAGGATTTTTATTTTCATTAGGGTGGGTGATCTATGTTTTCTTTCACAGCTTGACTTTTATGGAAATGTTTTGCATAACTTCAAATATGGTTTCTTAATTATGGGTGGGGATAAAGGAGAGAATCTAGAAGTCAAGAATTTTAAAAACAAATGTCAATAAATTTATTTTGAATGTAACTAGGGAAAAATATTAAATAAAATAAAAATAAATAAGTAGATGGTGGTTAAATCCAGAACTTGCTTTAAAAAAAGATTTTCTGTTGGAGAAAGAAAGATTGAGTTTTCTTTCTCTATCCCCTATAACCCACAACCATCTAAATGAAGACTTAGAAATTTCAGAAGATCAGAACATAGGAACATATAAACATTAGCACTGCAACAATGAATGAATGACAAAGGAATGGAAGCTTAAGGACTTCACAAAACCACTGATCCTCATGGCTCAGAAGAGTATTATATCTAAGGGAAACTTCATGAGGACTACTGAAAAGACAGAAAGGAGAGGTAGCTACATGGTGCAAGTGGATAGATTACTGGCCCTGGAGTCAGGAGGACCTAAGTTCAAATTCAGTCTCAGACACTTAATATTTCTTAGCTGGGTAACCCTAGATAAGCCACTTAACCCTAATTGCCTCACAAAAGGAAAAAAGGGGGAAAGGATTTCTAGTAAAAAAGAGCTATGAACTTTTACCCTTTGATCCTATGTGCTCTCTAAGCTTTAGCCTTCTCTCCCTGGGGACTTTTTATATGCAAGGGGTCACCTAGAATGGTGAGATGTTCCTCTAACAACTGTCTTTGCTATACCTGCTTAGAAAATACCTTCAATTCAAGCCTTCTCCAGTCAATAAATGGTCAACAGATATGAACAATTTTCAGAGGATGAAATTAAAACTATTTGTAGTCATATGAAAAGGTACTCCAAATCACTATTGATCAGAGAAGTGCAAATTAAGACAACCCTGAGTGAGGTACCACTACACACCTGTCAGATTGGCTAAAATGACAGGAAAAGATAATGATGAATGTTGGAAGGCAGGTACACTGATGCATTGTTGGTGGAACTGTGAATGGATGGATCCAGCCATTCTGGAGAGCAGTTTGGAACTACGATCAAAACATTATCAAACTGTGCATATCCTTTGACCCAGCAGCATTTCTATTGGGCTTATATCCCAAAGAAATCATAAAGAAAGGAAAGGGCCCCACATGTGCAAAAATGTTTGTGGCAGCCCTTTTTGTAGTGGCTAGAAACTGGAAACTGAATAGATGCCCTTCAATTGGAGAATGGCTGAACAAATTATGGTACATGAATGTTATGGAATATTATTGCTCTGTAAGAAATGACCAGCAGGATGATTTCAGAGAGGCCTGGAGAGACTTACATGAACTGATGCTGAGTGAAATGAGCAGAACCAGGAGATCATTATACACGGCAACAACAATACTATATGACAATCAATTCTGATGGACATGGCTCTCTTCAACAATGAAATGTTTCAAACCACTTCCAATTCTTCACTGAAGAAAGCCATATACACCCAGAGAGAGAGATGTGAAATGTGGACCACAACATAACATTCTCATACTCTCGATTGATGTTTGCTTACATTGTATTTCCTGTATCTGATACGTCTTTCATGTAGATATGTTTTTTCTTGCACAACAATGATAAGTGTGGAAATATATATTCATATATTCGATTTGTCAAGTATTTTAACATAATTAACATGTAGTGGATATCCTGCCATCTAGGGGAGGGGTGGGGAGTAGGGAGGAAAAATTTGTAACATAGAGCTATGTAAGGGTTAATGTTGAAGAATTACCCATACATATGTTTTGCAAATAAAAGAAAAGAAAAGAAAAGAAAAAGAAAATACCCATTCAAAAAGCTAATTAACTTTGTCTGTTAATCAATGGGAAACATTAGAGAGGGGCTGCTAGAACTAGTATTAGAAACTCCAGGGCCATGCTTAGCATTATCCCTAGAATCCTGAGGAGAAAAGTAGTTAGCTACTCCCAACTGATCTTACCCTGCAAGGGGAAACTGGGGAAATAGACCTAGAGGGAGTCTTACACTGTGTAGGTTTTATCCAGGATAAATTGTGGGTCCTTCAAATTTGCAAGGACATTCTGGAGAGATTCTCCATTGAAGACTTTCATTCTTGGATATTCTAGAGAAAAATTGATATTTTTCTTCTTTTGTTTTGGATTATACTGGGAAAATCTATTTTTCAATGTGTTTTCCTTACAAATCAGACCAATTTCTTAGTGATAACCTTCACTTATTTAAATGGTTAACTACTCATATCTGTTCTGTCATATTGATTTTATGAGGTGTGTTGAAGCTAGGAGCCATATGAATTTTTGTGGGGATTTATTTTATATCCACTGAGCCAGGACTGAGCAGATTTGCTATGATTAAGACTCTCTCATCAACTTTCCCAGAGTCTATCTGAGCTGGGCCGAACACCCTTTTCACCTCAGTGAGACTGACCTTTCTTGAAGTTTTCTCAGGCTATCTTGAACTGTCAAGACTGTGTTCAAAGATTTGATTTTATGTGGTTTTCAAAGAAAACTGGGAGAGCTCAAGCAGCTTTCTGGCTTTATTCTACCATCTTGGCTCCATCCTCAGAAGTCACCATATGAATTTTTATATCCCAAAATATTGGTGTTTAACAGTTTGCCTAGAGTATACTATGATAGTTCAAGTATTTAATTTGGTTCTCAAAATTTTTATGTGTAAGAAGCCTTGGACTGCTTTTCTTATTATGGCATATATTCAGACACTCATTTGAGATCCTTATGGATTACAGGTCCATAGAATATGGTTTTTCTGCTGACCTAGAAATTCTGGATGTTCAAACCCAAATGATCAATTCCATTTTGAGAGCCCTACAACTCCTTAATATTTTTCTAAATTTGTTTTCATTTTAAGTTAACCTCTTGTAGTAATGATGACTGGATTAAGATCTCTCTTTGAATTATCCCATCAGATATCTTTGGGGGTAATTTCAGATGCCCTATGGTAAATGTGTGAAAGGAATCATTAAAGACATTTAGCTATGCTAAATAGGGGGAAAGACACATTCCAACTGGATCACCTTCTATATTAAGGAGAATCATAAAAGCATTTTCACCTAGGACAGTTTGATTTCTCACCTAAGGGTTAAGGAATTGACTTATGGTCAATCTCAGGTCGCTGATGCCTTCTGGAAACTCTGTAGGAACCAGTTCTTTTCTCTAAGAAGAAGACATTTTTTTCCCTTTATTGCCTTTAGATTAGGGGAGTTCTTTGAAAGTATCTAAAACAAGCAAAAACCTGTGAGAATTTTGTAAAATTATGTGTCTGTGTGCGTATATACAATTGGGTGCCCATATATTTGTATCCCTATATATTTGGAAGTGTAGAAGAATATTGATTTTAGAATTGACAGGGTTACCCCCATGCCTTGGATCAAGGAATGCTGTGGATATAGAATACCTAAATTTCAGCAAGGAAGTTAACAAAATCTCTGCTGATATCTATATGAAGAAGATGGGGAAGTGTGAAACAGATCATAACAGAATTCAGAAGATTCAACACTGGTTGAATCACTGGGCTCAAAGAATAATCACTAACGAATTTATTTTCACTCATAAGAAAATCCCCACTGGAGTTTCCAAGGGATCTGTCCTTGACCTTGCTGTGCTGCTTGACATTTATAATAATGATCTGGATAAACATATAAATTGCTATCCCTAATAAATCTGCAGATGACATAAAGCTGGAAGAAATAGCTTACATGAAAAAGAAGCAGGTTCAAAAAAGTCTTTTTTTATTAAAGCTTTTTATTTGCAAAACATATGCATGAGTAATTTTTCATCATTGACCCTGCAAAGCTTTCTGTTACAAAATTTTCCCTCCTTGCCCCCACCCCCTTCCCTAGATGGCAGGAAGTCTAATACATGTTAATTATGTTAAAATACTTGATAAATCAAATATGTATATACATATTTATACACTTACTTGCTGTACAAGAAAAATCGGATCTACAAGAAAAAAAAATCTGAGAAGGGAAACATAATGCAAGCAAACATCAATAGAGAGCATGAAAATGCTATATTGTGGTCCACCCTCAGATCCCATAGGCCTCTCCCTGGGTGTATATGCATTTCTTTATCACTGAACAACTGGAACTGGTTTGAAATATCATTGTTGAAGAGAACCATGTCCATAAGAATTGATCATCATATAATCTTGCTATTGCCATGTACAATGATCTTCTGGTTCTGCTCATTTCACTCAGCATCAGTCCGTGCAAGTCTCTCCAGGCCTCTCTGAAATTGTCCTGCTGGTCATTTCTCACAGAGCAATAATATTCCATAATATTCATATACCATAATTTATTCAGCCATTCTCCAATTGATGGGCATCCATTCAGTTTCCAGTTTCTAGCCACTACAAAAAGGGCTGCCACAAACATTCTTGCACATGTGGGTCCCTTTCCCTCCTCTAAAATCTCGTTGGGATATAGGCCCAGTAGAAACACTGCTGGGTCAAAGGGTATGCACAGTTTGATAACTTTTTGGACATAGTTCCAAATTGCTCTCCAGAATGGTTGGATCCATTCACAGTTCCACCAACAATGTATCAGTGTCCCAGTTTTCCCACATCCCCTCCAACATTCGTCATTATCTTTTCCTGTCATTTTAGCCAATCTGACAGGTGTGTAGTGGTATCTCAGAGTTGTCTTAATTGTATTTCTCTGATCAATAGGTTCAAAATAGTCTTAATAGTATAGAACAATGAGTAAAATTTTACAAAATCAAACTTAATAGGAATAAAAATAAAATTATGCACATTTTATAGAGTTAAAATTATACACAAGTTTTACAAAATCAACATTTATAAGTACAAAATGGAGTAGGCTGATAAAACAGGTTTGTGTGAAAAAGATACAAAGTTTTAGACAATTGCCAGCTCAATATGAATCTGCAACAAAATAGACCAAAAAAGCTGATGTGATCATAAGATACAATAATAATTTCAGTGTCTAGAAAAAAAGAAAATGGTCATCCCCCTGTAGTCTACTCCAGTCATATCACATATGGAGAATTGTGTTGATTTCTAAGCGTCCCATTTTAGGAAGAATGATAGACCAGAGAAGGATTACCACAATGATGAGGGGAATGGAGATGATGCCTTAAGATCAGCTAAAGGAAATGGAATTGTTTAACCTGGAGAAGACAGGGAAAAGTGTGAAGGCAGTTTTCAAGATCAGGAAAGGCATTTGTGTGGAAAGAGGGATTCCTGCTTGGAGCAGATGGAGTAGTGGGCAGGTTTCAGAGAAACAGATTTCAGCCCAACTTAAAAACTTCTTAACAATTAGAACTGTCCAAAAGTGGAACTAGCAGCCTCAAGGGATAATGAATTTCCTGTCACTAAGATCTTTGGGTAAAGGCTAGATGACAGTTTCTTAAGAGGAAATGTATAGAGGAGATTGCTGTTTAGGCATGAGTTAAATTGCATGACTTCTGAAATTCTGTGATTCTTTAATACCATCCCTAAAAGAAGGATTTGAGTAAGGGGTGAGAACAGCTGCCTGCCACTGCAGGTGACAGTGACATCAAGTGTGGGGAACACAACAGCCGCCTGCAGAATGCCTGTCATTGAGCATCACTCAGAGTGCCTACAATTGGGTGTCTCGTGGGAGCACAGGTGATGTACACACCCACAGACCTCCGGCTGACATCAGCTTCCTGCTTTCCTAGCAGCTGTTGTGTTCAGATTTGGAGTATCTACAATGGGGATGGGGGTTAGGGGGGATATGCTGGTTGATGTTGGGGGAAAGATGTTTTTGTACTTTGTGATCAAAGAGGCATGAGAGTCAGAGGGTACCCTATCCCATTTACAGAGGATGATGTGATATGGTGAAGAGAAAATTAGATTTAGAGTTAGAGTATCTGGGTTCAAATCCTGGGTCTGCTTTTTACTACTTAGAACTCATCTTTGGAAAAGTCACTTAACCTCCATGCATTTGGGTTTCCTCATCTATCAAATGACAAGGAGATTTCATGAACTCTAAGATCCTGTTCAGCTCTAAATCTAAGATCTTATGAGACAGAAGTCCTTGACTCCCATGTCAACCCCAAATGTCTACTCTGTGTTCCCTAAATGAGATTCTATTACACTGCTACGTCAAGGCATTTGTTTGCCCCAAACATAATGATGCTGCTGGTGGTATGTTGCTGCCCCAACCAAAACAAATTCCGGGGAGGTAGGCAGGTAAAACTTGCCTTATTTATCTGAGCATAAAATCCCCAAAGATCATGAAGAAACTAAACAAATTACCTTGGACTCTCTGCTAATCTGCAACCCAACCTCATTCTCCTAGTTCCATGACCCTTCTACCTGATTACCCTGGCCCTATTGTTTCACCTTCTGCTCAAATTTTATTAATCTTAATAATGACTCCCGACCTTCCATTTATTGTCTCCCCTTCCTCCCATCCCACCCCCCAGCTTTTACCGTCTCAGTAGTCAGCCTCTGACTCTATGTGACTAGCCCACTATTTCTGCTCCTTCCTACCAGTCACCTTTGCTGAATGTCTCAGCTAGCATTATGGGAAATCCTTAGCATCAATTCATTGTGCAACCAGGAGTATTACTAAGTGGAAACCTATTTCAGGATAAATGATATTAGGGTCAGGGAGAGAATGGCAGTGGCTTGAGCAAGGAAGGAAAGGAGAGGAGCAGTATGGTCTTATCTTCTCCTCTTTTTTAAAAAACAAAATCCCTGTATTCATTCTCCCATCATCAGCCAGAGCAGTAGAGTTAAGGCCAGTTAGCTTAATTACTTCAATCTCTCATTAATGATGCCTTATTATATTCCATAGCAAGGATGATGGTTTTCTTTTTTTTTTTGTTCTGCCATCCCATTGCCAAGGTCCTGCTCTAAAAATTAATATAGGCTAGTGTGGAACAACTACTGGCACCAATTCTCATCCTTTAGAAATCTAAGCCCAAAATTATGCTTAAATATATAATCTTGTTTTTCTCAAAATGGGCTTTAGCGTAATCAACTAACTCTACTGCCCAAAGCCATCTGAGTTTTTATCAAGTTTGAAATCAGATGCAGATACAATGCAGTCTTAACACTAAAGGAAAAGTTGGACAGATGGAGAAAGTCCCCAAATCTGTCATCATCATCATCATCTCTATGATTGTTAATATTAGCCTTATTCTCTATGTCAGTTATGGCTGGAATGGCAATACCCAGCCTATTTGATTGCTTTGACCTTATTTTTTGACAGAATGATTTATTTCTTTAAACAACGGCTGCTATCTTTATTAGGGGCTGTTAGAATATCAAATGTCATGTTCATTAAACACAACAATGTAATGAAATGTGCTTGTGTTTCCAAAAGTGAATTATTCACTGAGGGATAGTTATTTTGCCTTGTTTTATTTCCAAAAATAACCTTTTGATATAAAAACACCAATAATAATAATAATAATAATAATAAACATTTATCTAGGATTTGAGGTTTGCAAAGCATTTCACATATTTCTTTGATTTGAGCCTCTTCACAAACAAGAATGTAACTTTGTCATATCAGTTAAGGATTTGAAAATCATTCAATTCCTTCTTAAGACAGGAATAACCCTAGAATCCTGCCAAGGCATGCAACAGCATGCCTGCTGGCCAGAGAATCCTGAATCTGGGAGAAGTTGGAGACTGCTTCATTTCCACATGAAATTTCCAGCATTTAAATCACATCCAACAAATGGTTGTCCATTGCAGCCTAACCCAATCTCCACAGTAACAGGAGTTCCATAGGGACAGAAAATTTTTTTACTCCCTCTTTAGTGAGTTCTCAGAAAATTCTTCCTTATGTCTCCTTTAATCCCTTTCTTTTCAGTCAGTGTAATTCCATTTCATCTTGTTAAGACTTTTATGAAGAAGAAAGCAAGATATCCTCTTCCTCATAATAATCCTCCTCATCTGGTCAAAAGCTCCATGGTTTCTTCTGAACTGATCATTCTCATCATTAAGTGGATCATCCTTTCCTATTTTTCTTTTTCTCTCCTTCCTTCTGTTACTTTTCCCTGGATACTCCCTAGTGTCCCTGCTATCCTGAAAACAAATGTAAAAACATAACTCTAGTTAGGGCATGATTAACGTCAAGCTGAATCTTAGAACCACAAAATGTTAGAACCAAGAAAGACCCTCTGATTCGGTCTTCTTCATTTATAAAGAAACTGGGGCACAGTGAGTGGAAATGGCTTGCCTAAAGCCACACAGATACAACAGTTACAAGTTTAAGTCTTCTCTAATGCCCTCTCCACTGGACAACACTACCTAGAAGTTTTTGCTGAAATATGCTACTCATCTCTTATACTCCTGTTAGTACAACCCTGATTTTTTTACAGCCCTGATACATTCAAGTTTATGATCTTCTGTGACTTCCACATCTTTGTCTCCTATTTTATTGAATATGTAGACTTTCCCTTAGCCTCCATCTGCATGATTGTCTTTTTACCCCCAACGATACCATCTTTCTTTTTTTTATTAAAGCTTTTTATTTGCAAAACATATGTATGGGTAATTCTTCAACACTGACCCTTACAAAGCTTTCTGTTACAAATTTTCCCCCCTAGTTCCCACCCCTCCCCTAGATGGCAGGAAGTCCACTACCTGTTAATGATGGTAAAATACTTGACAAATAAAATATATATATACATATTTCCACACTCATCTTGTTGTGCAAGAAAAATCGTATTTACAAGAAAAAAAATCAGAAAGGAAACCCAATGCAAGCAAACATCAATAGAGAGCATGAAAATGTTATGTTGTGGTCTATATTTCATATCCCTCTCTCTGGGTGTATATGGCTTTCTTCACTGAACAATTGGAACTGGTTTGAAACATTTCATTATTGAAGAGAGCCATGTCCATCAGAATTGATCATCATATAGTCTTGTTGCCGTGTATAATGATCTCCTGGTTCTGCTCATTTCACTCAGCATCAGTTCATGTAAATCTCTCCAGGCCTCTTCAAAATCATCCTGCTGGTCGTTTCTTATAGAACAGTAATATTCCATGACATTCATATACCATAATTTATTCAGCCATTCTCCAATTGATGGGCATCCATTCAGTTTCCAGTTTCTAGCCACTACAAAAAGGGCTGCCGCAAACATTCTTGCACATGTGGGTCTCTTTCCTTCCTTTAAGATCTCTTTGGGATATAGGCCCAGTAGAAACACTGCTGGGTCAAAAGGTATGCACAGTTTGATAACTTTTTGAGCATAGTTCCAAATTGCTCTCCAGAATGGTTGGATCTGTTCACAGTTCCACCAACAATGTATCAGTGTCCCACAATACCATCTTTCATCTGATGATGATCTTCATCTTGGAAAATTATGCATCTGTCACAGAAGTGGCCACTTCAGATTCTGCTTCCTGACTTCTGTATATTATATTTCCATCACCTGACAATGTAGTGAATAGCCTCAGGATATATACAAGTCATTAATAGAGATACTTACCAACATCTGCACCAACACATAGATTGATACAGACCTGTAGCAATTTCCTGTTCTCTATTCCTCTCTACAGGGCCATAGATCCATGTTTCAGAATGAAAGAGTCAAGACAGAAGAAACCATTTTGTCAAACTCAGCTTACAAATGAGGAGACTGATATCTCAAGAAGTCATGTGGCTTCTCTTAAGTCACATAATTAATGAATGGCGAAGTGAGGATTCAGAACTAGACCTTTTCTCATTTGCCATTTTATTAACTCCAAGACCTACATCATGTCTGGATAGACCACTTTCAAGGCTTGATCTTTCTCTACAAGTAGATGCATAAGGCAGGGCACTTGACAGAACATGAATGAAAGTTACAAGGTAGAGGATTTTGGGGAAATAAGTTGCCCTCTCTCCTGTTAAAGTTGCCCCTGGAAGATAAATATCAGACAGGCATTTGGTGCTTTGAGGTCTTTATTCTGACTTAGCAGTGCATGGTCAGTTAACATAAGTGCTTTATCTTCAGAGTCCTGAAGATGGTAGAGAGGAGTTGGAAAGCCTTGTATTTCTAGGCAATACCCCTGATCAGGAAAAACAATAACCCCTTCCCAAGAAAGTCTAATACTAAACTTTCAAAGTTCCCAATGCCCCTTTTGTGCACTTTTCTCTCCTCACAATGTATAAGTTAAATCAAGAATCATTTATTAAGCACTTACTATGTGATAGTCACTATACCTCAATGCTGGGAATTTAAATACAAAAACAAAAAAATTCTGCTCTCTAGGAGCTATATTCTAAGGGGGGAAGACAACACATGAAAGAAAGCTAGAAAATGGGTAAGTTGGAGAAGAGAAGTGTCCCTATGAGGAACATGACAGAGAAACTGCAATGAGGAGTGTAGCCATGAAGAAGAATAAAGACATGGATGCCCTGAACATTCTCCTTAAAATGGAGGTTCTGGTGGAACCAGCCAATGAGAGGAAAAGTTACTTCCAGTGTGAAAAGGGAAATTCCAAGGTGAAGAGGTTTCTATGGTAAAATAGAAAAAATCCAAAGAATCAGGTATCTAGTCTGGAAAGGAATGAGGTTCATAAAAGCATATCCCTTCCTTAAATCAGCTCAACCTCTGTTCCCAGAAGAGCCATACCTTGAACTGTTCTTTGTTTTTAATTGTATTTTATTATTCCAAACTCATGTAAAGATAGCTTTCAACATTTTTGTAAGACTTTGTGTTCTAAATTCTTCTTCCTCTCTCCCTCATCTCCCCTCCCCAAGAGAACAAGCAATCTGATATAGGTTAAATATGTGCAATTCTTTTAAAAATATTTCCCTATTATGCTCAAAGGGCTATCAAACTGTGCATACCCTTTCATCCAGCAGCATCTCTACTGGGCCTGTATCCCAGAGATCATAAAACGGAAAAGAACCCACAATTTGCAGCAGCCCTTTTTGTAGTGCCAAGGAACTGGAAACTGAGTGGATGCCCATCAGTTGGAGAAGGGCTAAATAAGTTATGGTATATGAATGTCATGGAATATTATTATTCTGTAAGAAACAAACCAGCAGGATGATTTCAGAGAGGCCTGGAGAGACAACATGAACTGGTGCTAACTGAAGTAAGAAGAACCAAGAAAACATTGTACATAGCAACAAGAAGATTATAGAATGATCAATTCTGATGGACATGGCTCTTTTCAATAGCGAGGTGATTCAGGCCAGTTCCAATGGTCTTGTGATAAACAGTGTCATCTGCACCCAGAGAGAGGGTTATAAGGACTGAGTGTGGATCACAACACAGTATTTTCACTTTTTTGTTTTTGTTTGCTTGCATTTTGTTTTCTTTCTCATTTTTTTTCCTTTTTGATCTGATTTTTCTTGTGCAGCATGAGAATTATGGGAATATGTATAGAAGAATTACATATTTAACATATATTAGATTACTTGCCATGGCGGGGAGGGCAGCAGAGAAGAAAGGGAAGAAGAAAAAAATTTGGAACACAAGGTTTTGCAAGGGTGAATATTGAAAATTATCTATGCATATGTTTTGAAAATAAAAAGCTTTAATTTAAAAAATATATTTCCTTATTTATCATGTTGTGAAAGAAAAATCAGACCAAAGGGTTAAAATAAATGAGAAAGAAAAAGCAAACAAGGGTGAAAATCTTTGCTTCAATCCATTCAGTCTCCATAATTCTTCTGGTTGTGGATGGCATTTTCCATCCCAAATCTATTGGAATTGTCTTAAGACCCATATTGTTGAGAAGAGCTAAATCCGTCACAGTTAATCATCCCATAATCTTGTTACTATGTACAATGCTCTCCTGGTTCTATTGAAGTGTTCTCTTGAGGAGTAATTCCAAGGCCATAGAAGCACCTCAGCCTTCCCAAAAGCCTTTATCCAAGGAAAGCCCTAGACTGATGGGTGGGTGTTGCCAGAGACAGATAGCCTTGGCTGAGGTCATTCTTAGACTGGCATTACAATTCATCTGTAATCAGATTATTTTCCTTTGATTTGGGCATACCTTTGCATCAGAGAGGCTGGGCTGCTCATAGGGTTTGGGGTTGCCTAAAACTCTCAAACCACATGAGTAAGGAGCAAGAACAAGGGTAACCAATTGGAGGTAGAGTTATGAAAGGGGGAGGGCAATGATAGGCAGAGGACAAGTGAAGAAGTGAGTCATATGGCACAAAAAAAGTTTTCTTTGTTCTCTTTGTTCTTTTCTATATCTGTATCTATATATAGGTCCTATAGTTTACCTCTATATCTTATCAGTCTCATGATTCACCTTGATTCTTGAGTCAGTATATACCTGGGTGTTAAATACTGTCTCTGTCATTCACTAGCCATGTAACCTTGAGTAAATGACTTCACCCATCTAAATTTTGGCTTAATCCTCTATGAAATGAGAATCGTGATGTCTGTACTAGCTGGAATATTGTACAGAACAAGTTGAGTTCTTATCAACAAATATTCATGAAATATCAACAGTCTTGTATTCAGAGCACCAAGCAATGTACTGAAGGAAATGAATCATTTCCTTTTTTTATAATATCTTTTTTATTAAAGCTTTTTTATTTTTCAAAATATTCATATGCATAATTCTTTTACATTAACCCTTGCAAAACCTTATGTTCCAATTTTCCTTCCCCCAACCCCTCCCCTACATGGCAAGTAGTCTGATATATTATCATAAATTCTACCAATTAAATATGGTAGAAATATATGTTAAATCCAATATATGCATACATATTTATACAATTATCTTGCTGCACAAGAAAAAATCAAAAACAGAAAAAAATGAGAAAGAATAAAATGCAAGCATACAACAAAAAGAGTGAAAATGCTATGTTGTGAGCCATTCTCATTCCCCACAATCCTCTCTCTAGGTATAGCTGGCTGTCTTCATCACAAGATCATTGGAACTGTTCTGAATCGTCTCATTATTGAAAAGAGCCATGTTGAGATGAATCATTTTTATAAATTATGATACCTGACCTCATAGAGCTTATAAACTAGTAGAAAGATATATGATATGCATAGAAAATTGTGGTACAGAATCATAAAAAATAAGAGGACTGATAATAAAACATGCTATCCATGACAGAAAGATGACGGATGGATTCAGGATATAGAATAAGACAAGAGAGAGAGAGAGAGAGGTGAGAGAGAGAGAAAGGGAGAGAGGAGATCTTTGTATACAACCATTGAAGAAATTTGTTTTGCTTGACTATGTATATTTGTTATAAGGAATTTGTTTTTCTTTTCTTTCTTTTCAAATAGAATTGAGAAGTACCTCAGATGTGGAATATTGCAGGCACTCTCAGATGAAATCATTATAATTTTAGTTTTACTTATTCATTTTACTTTGTTAAAAAAAAAAAACCTCGATAGAAACCAGAGGAAATCTGTACATATTTGTAATATAAGAACAAAATACCCATAAAATGTGCTATATTTTTTTAAATGTGTGCATTGAAAACATTTGAACAAAGTCCTGTGAAGTCTGTGGAAGAAAGTAACTATTCTCAACAAAGAATATCAGGGAAGATTTAATGGAAAAGTAACCTTTGAGTTGGACTTCAAAGGATAGGTAGGAATTCCAAAGCCAAATAAAAGGAGAAAGAATATTTCAGGCACAGAGAAGAGAGTAAATGATGTTGGATTGGAAGAAAGGGAAAGGTACAGTATAAGCTTTAAAGATTAATCCAGTTTGAGTAGAGCATAAAGGAAGTGGAAGGTAAGCTCTACTTTAGTAAGATTACGTTTGAAGTATTGTGCTCAGTCTAGGTAAACATAGTTTAAAAAGGATATTGATAAGCTGAAAAGCACTACTATGTAGCACAGTGATTAAAGTACCAGGCCTGAAGTCAGGAAGATTCTTCTTCCTGAATTCAAATATGACCTCAAATACTTAGAAGTTGTGTGACCTGGGCAAGTCACTTCACCCTGTTTGTCTCAGTTTCTTACCTGTAAAATGAGCTGGAGAAGGAAACGACTTCCAGTAATATGAGGATTGGTTGAAGGAAATGGAATGCTCAGCATGGAGAAGAGAAGATTCGTGGGGACAGGATAGTTGTCTTCAAGTATTTGAAAGACTGATGTGGAAGAAAGAGTAGAATTATCCTGTTTGGTCCAGAAGGCCAAATAAAGAGCAGTGGGTGGATATTGTAGAATTCAATTTCAGCTAGGTGTCAGGAAAATCTTTGTCATGGTTAGAGTTGAGCAAAAGCGGAGTGGGCTGCTTTAAGAACTGATGGGTTTTCCCCTTTCTTGGAATTTTAAGTCAAAGTTGAATGACCATTTGTGAGGTATGTTATCATAGGGATTCCTTTCTTGGGATGGGTTGGATTAAATGTCTTCTGAGATCCCTTCTACTTCTAAATGACCATACTCTGTATATCAGTTTGAGAGTTTGGATGACCAAGAACCAGTATTATAAAAGATAGATTAAAATAATGTATTACTTTTATGAGAGAGGGATGTCTCATTTAGCAGAATGTAGATTCCAGAAAGATTTGTAACAATTCATATTTACAAAGGATTTTAAGGTTTACAAACATATTTTCTCAAAAGCCCTGTAAGGAAGATGGAGCAAACATTATCTTATCCATTTCATGGATAAAAGAACTGAGGCTCATAGAGGCAAGTTTAGAGTCAGACAACTTAAGTGTCAGAGCTGGGACTTGAGCTTGAATTTTGGTGATTTATAGAGTATTATTTATAATAATAAAGTACTATATAGATGCATCATCATTGTTACATCATAATTTGGTGATTTACTCTTAAGTTAAATCCCAATCTCCAAGGACAAAACTGTCTCTTCTTTTTGTTGTTTTTTAATTTTATTTATTTTATTGTGAACTTAATAAAACAAGCATTTCTATACCATAGGAGAATAGAAAAAAAAAAGATGATCACATAAGAAATGCAAATCTATTATATACAACTTACTCTTCCTTCTATTCCTTTTAAATACCTAATAAAAGTTATGATGCAACTTTTTTTTCTTTTCCTTCCCTTCCCCCTCCAAAATGGCTATCATTAGACATAAATATGCATATGGACAGATATATATATATATATATATATATATATATATGTAAAATCCTTCTACATGTACTTCTTTTTATTTATCTGGATGCAGATAGTGACTTCCTTCATATGTAAGCAAATGATTACATATTTGCCTTCTCCCACTCAAGGCCATCCTTCAGTCTTTCAAGTATTCTTAAAAGGAGCAGCATTATTTTAAAAAATCAGTCATGAAGACAAAACACCCACACTCTGTAGGTCTATTCACCATTTCCAAGATAATTCAATTCCTCATCCTGAGAATGGGGGAGAGAAAAGGAAAAGGGAGGGCAACAAAGAAGAGAGCTAGGGAATGGAATCAAATGAGAAATCTGATCAACTAGCCTCAGTTAGAAGAGATGGGGAGAGAGTAAATTGGGGAGCCCTAACAACCCTGTAAGCCCATCTTAAAGATGAAGAAATTGAGGTGACGTTAAATTATTTGCTCAGGGTCTTACAGTTAATTCAAATCTAACTTCCAAGTCCTGCATTCTTTCTATTATATCACAGCGCTTCCGATACAGATAGTTTGGGTTCATATGTAGCTAAATGAGTATTTCCTTAATTGAAAATCAGAAGCTATCTGAAATTGACTCTTTAAAGCCTAGGAAGATCTTCCTCAAAGGTAAGACTGGTTAGAAAGAGGAGATAATTTTCCTAGATTAGCTGACCAAGTCTTTCAGGGAGTTGTCCTTGGTGCTGCCCCAACCAGAACCCAGAGTCTTACTTATCTGTTTTTCTGGCATTGATCTACCTATTTTGTCTTGAGGTACAACCTTAGTCTGTTTGTGACTAAACTTTTTTCTCAGTCTCTCCAGGTCCTACTGTTTATATCTTGTACCCAGTCTGGAAATGCTTCACCTTTCCACCACAATTTGCCTCATTACCTATGACTGTATTTGAGTCTCAGCTTCGGATAGGACAGAAGGGTATGAGTTGTTCTGTCATCCCCACATAAACTATTTTTGTTCCAGGTCATCATCGTTAGCCTGGCAAATCACCAGAGATTCTGCACATTGGACCTGCATTAATTCTCTTCCTAACACACAGCTTTTCAGAAGAAAGAATAGTCCTTATCATCCTGTCCTTATCACCCCATGGTCTTCTGTTTGTTTTGTTCACTCTGGATCCTTTTAATTGTGGGTGACTTGGGGCTCCTCTCCCAGAGCTGCACAAGCCTTTCACAGATGTACTTTGTACATCTTCTAGAGAGGTTCTGAATGTGGGGCCCTTTGTTTGTAGAAACAAAGCTGTTTGTGATTTAAAATGTAATCATTTTATTATTTCCCTATGCAAAGACTACTTGAGTTTTGAAAAAAATCCATTAGCATTCCAAATTTAATTAACTTTGCAAGACAAAACCCTAGCTCCTCTCTTCCGGGGCCCATGCCCAAACCATCTGCTAAACCCATGGATGAAGATATGCACTAGATTACAAGCCACAAAGCCCCTGGCCAATATAATAATAATAGTAATTGTAATAACAATAATTGCCTTTATATAATACTTAAAGGTTTTTTTATTTTTAAATGCATTTTATTAAAGCTTTTTAATTGCAAAACATATGTATGGGTAATTCTTCAACAATGACCCTTACAAAGCTTTCTGTTACAAATTTTCCCTCCTAGTCCCCACTCCTCCCCTAGATGGCAGGAAGTCCACTACATGTTAATTATGTTAATGACAAATTGAATATATGTATGCATATCTCCACACCTATCTTGCTGTGCTAGAAAAATCGTGTCTACAAGAAAAAAAAAATCTGAGAAAGGAAACAATGCAAGCAAACATTAATAGAGGGCATGAAAATATTATGTTTCTTTCTTTTGCTTTTTTTTTTTTTTTTGCTGAGGCAATTGGGGTTAAGTGACTTGCCTAAGGTCACACAGCTAGGGAATGTTAAGTGTCTGAGAGCAGATTTGAACTCAGGTCCTCCGGACTTCAGGGCTGGTGCTCTAACCACTGCGCCACCTAGCTGCCCCTTACTAGTTTTCTTTTTTTTTTTCCTTTTGCTGAGGCAATTGAGGTTAAGTGACTTGCCCAGGATCACACAGCTAGGAATGTTAAGTGTCTGAGACCAGATTTGAACTCAGGTCCTCCTGACTTCAGGGCTAGTGCTCTATCTACTGCCCCACCTAGCTGCCCAAAAATGTTATGTTGTGGTTCACATTTCATATCCCTCTCTCTGAGTGTATATGGCTTTTCACTGACCAAATGGAACTGGTTTGAAGCATTTCATTGTTGAAGAGAGCCATGTCCATCAGAATTGATCATCATATAATATTGTTGTTGCTGTGTATAATGATCTCCTGGTTCTGCTCATTTCACTCAGCATCAGTCCATGCAAGTCTCTCCAGGCCTCTCTGAAATCATCCTGCTGGTCATTTCTTACAGAACAATAATATTCCATAACATTCATGTACCATAATATATTCAGCCATTCTCCAATTGATGGGCATCCATTCAGTTTCCAGTTTCTAGCCACTACAAAAAGGGCTGCCACAAACATTTTTGTACATGTGGGTCCCTTTCCCTCCTCTAAGATCTCTTTGGGATATAGGCCCAGTAGAAACACTGCTGAGTCAAAGGGTATGCACAGTTTGATAACTTTTTGAGCATAGCTCCAAATTGCTCTCCAGAATGGCTGCATCCATTCACAGTTCTACCAACAATGTATCAGTATCCCAGTCTTCCCACATCCTCTCCAACATTTGTCATTATCTTTTCCTTTCATTTTAACCAATCTGACAGGTGTGTAGTGGTATCTCAGATACTTTAAGGTTTGCAAAATTCTTTCAATATGTTATCTCATTTGGTTCTTACAAAAGTCCTATAAGATAGATGCTATTATTAGATCCATTTTACACTGAGGAAATTGAGGTTGGCAGGGTCAAACAACTTGTCTCTTGACTCCAACGCCATTACTTTCTCCCCGTCTCATATCCTTCTGCTTCATCTTCCTGGCTACCTTCTTGTTATCAACCTGTCATGCATCTATTCTCTTTGTCTACCTTTCTACTACTGCTATTCTCTATTGGCTTACATTGCAGGTGGTTGTAATTGACACCAGGTTTCTGAGAAATCAGAGTGTTTGGGGTGTGTCTCCATGTACACACACTATACTTGTCCTAGTTTTCCAGCTACACGTCCCCAAGCTACAGGGGGGGGGGGAAATGAGATTAACATTGAGAAGTCCTTCTGAAGTCATAGCACAGTCTCAAGTTCTATGGGAAAGGAAGGCTGCTAATATTCACAAAGGCCGTGAACTTTTCATGCAGTCAAATCTCACTAATATTCACAAAAGCTGTGAACTTTTCATGCAGTCAAACATTACTAATATTCACAAAGGCAGTGAACTTTCCATGCATTCTGGCCTAGAGCCCAGAGGAGAGCTATTTTGCTGTTCAAAGACAAAGAAAACATGATGGGAATGAAGTTAACATCTGTGTAATGACTGATATATATTTTTTCATCCCTTTAAAGTAGGAACTCTGATTAACATGTTTTTTATAATTTTTGGATAATTCTATTTCTATTGATTCCTTTGTAATCTTATACATTTTGTGCATATAACTGGAGTCCAGGAGAGAAAAAATAGGTTAAGAACCCCTAGTTTTCACATATCTCTTCAGAAACCTATTTAGTTCAGAAACCTGGGAGTTGGGGACTTCCCAATACAAAATATTTAACCTACAAAGTTGGTCCTTATCCCATTAGAATTAGCCTTTTCCTCCCCAAAATCTTATTGTGCTTCCTATCCCTTCCTAATTTTGGTCTCATCTGTCCTTTAACTAACGTCCCCAAAGCTTAATTACAAAGTACAGAAAGTGTTTCCTCTCTCAGAAGAATTTACATTGTAGAAGATTCCAGTGGATTCAAAAGCTTAAGAAGCAAATATATTACAGAGGTATTTTAAGTGATGGGACCTGAATTTCAGGTGCTTAAGAGGCTATAAATTATTATCCATGTGAAGAGAGGTTGAGGGTCCTGCTATTGTCCCTCAGATTACAACATATAAATGACTATGTCAGATTGTTAGCCCTAGGTATGTTCTATATGCAGGGAAGTCTAGGAAGTCAGTAAACAAACAGTTAGGGGCTGCAAAAAAGAGCACAAGAAGCTACATCACCCAAATCATGATTAAAGTCACACAAGTCTCTGCTTAGGGGTGAGAGGAGAAGTCTGTATATTAGAAACAGGGCTTGCTGCCTTTGTGACTACTGGACTTTGATAACTCTGGAAGGAAGAGTAAGGCTGACAACTTTGCACAAATCTGCTTCACTTAAATCCAATTCACTCACAAGTCAAGACATCATCCTATGATGTCGTTGGTCCTCTTCAAAAATAAAGGATAAACAGCAACAATAGCATTAGAAACACCCAGCAAAAAAAATCCAAATGGAGGAAGCTGGAAAGCACTTTGCATATCCTATTTGCAGTCAGATAGCATTGGTCCAACCTGACAATTGATTAATTCTCTAGGCTTTGGCAATTAATTTACACCTCCTGGACCTTGGTTTCTTCAGCTAAAAAATGGATTGGATGATTTCTAAAGTCCCGATTCTGATTTTTGTGAATTCCACTTGCTTAGTCACGGAGATGGAGATGGATAGAGGTGATTGTGACATTCTAATTGTAAGCAATCCCATGTGGTGATGTGGGGACTGAGCCAGGAGGTGTGTTTAGCAGACTGCTGTGTTGTATGTTTGGGAAAGGAGGAAAGTTGAATGGGACAAAGCCCCACTGTGTGTGTAAATATGGGCAGGCTCAGCAAGCTGTCAGTACCAATTCCCCACAGGGCTGGAAGCCAGGGAGGCATTATGGGGATGGGAGTGAGCACTACAAGGATGAGTCACAGAGAGAAGCAACAATTTACATACAAACTCGATCCAACTAAAGGGGCATCCACTAGAGCCACTTTTCATTGGACCTACAAGCCAAATTCAGTAAAATTTGGAGCATTTAGGAGGCTCACAAGATCATAGCCTTAGAAGTAAATGTAACTTTAGAAATTCAGCATTGTCTGGAACATTTAGGAGGCTCCCAAGATCATAGCCTTAGAGGTAGATGTAACTTTAGAAATTCAGGATAGTGTGGAACATTTAGGAGAATCACAAGATCATAGCCTTAGAGGTAGATGTGACTTTAGATATCAATACATCAGCCATCTCATTTGACTGATTAAAGAACTGAGGAGGGGCAGCTAGGTGGCGCAGTGGATAGAGCACCAGCCCTGAAGTCAGGAAGACCTGAGTTCAAATTTGATCTCAGACACTTAACATTCCCTAGCTGTGTGACCCTGAGCAAGTCACTTAACCCCAATTGCCTCAGCAAAAAAAAAAAAAAAAAAAGAACTGAGGAAACCTGTGTCCAAATCCTGCCTTAGAAACCTAATAGCTTTGTTACCTTGGGAAAGTAATTAATTTCTCTAGGAGTCTATTTACTCATTTCTAAATGAGGAAGTTAGTCCCTATGAGTTCTAAAGATTGTTTCCCATTCTAAATCTATAATGCTATGATCCTGAATTATTTGATCAAGGTCCTACAAATTGTAAGAGGCACAATTTGAATCCAAATCTTTGAAGTCAAAATCCAGTACTCTCTCCATTGTATCACTCAGGGGAAATTCACCCAGTTTGGCTTGATAGTGTCAAATATGCTCTCTTCATCATTGTAACCTAATGCATTAATCATTCAGGTCTGTGGTTGGTTTTTCATCATATCTCCTTTAGACAGTTCTCAAAGTGAAGTTCCATGGACCTTTCCCAAGATTCTTTCTAGAGGTCTGAAAAGTCAAAGCTATTTTCATACTAAAACTAAGATTTTATTTGCCCATTAAAATATTCTTGCTTTTTCCAACTTCATATTTGTATGAGGATGGATTTTCTTCATCCAAAATAACATTGAAAGAAATAGAATACAAAAGCAGATAGGAGAATCCAGCTCTTTTCTATTAGGCCAGACTTTTAAAACATTTGTAATAATATACAAAATGGTCCCATTCTCACTAATTTTTAAATGAAAAATATGACTTTTTTCATTTAAAATGTTTGTTAATATGTAATGAGTTTTTATTTTAAAATCAACTCATTTTTTAATCTATTTTTATTTCTGTTATGAAAAATATCAGTAGCTATTATAAGTCACATTTACAACAGTTCTTTGCAGTCTTTGATAATATTTGAAAGCATAAATGTTCCTGAGACCAAAAATTTCAAAATTTCAACTCTTGAAAATCATAGATTTTGAGCTGGAGTTAATCTTAAAAGTCTTTTATTCCAGCCCCCCTCATCCTATTGATCAGAGCTTCTTAAACTGTGCATTGCATCCTTATATATGACATTGCATAACTGAAAATGGGGGGGTCACAAAAAAGTTGACAATTGTAAAAGATAGCAAATATTCTGCCAAGATTTAATTCTTTATGTATAAATAAACAAACACCTTCATCTCAGTATGTAAATTTGCTTTCACCCTTAATCAATGGTAAAATTATATGTATACCAAAGAGTTGGTTTTTAAAAAATTAATGTATGAAAGCATTTAGCACATGCCTGGCACATAATAAATGCTTAATAATTACTTGTTTCCTTTTTTCCATGATTTGCTTCCTTATATAATATAGAATTCCAGCTTTGAATTACTGACCCAATAACTAATTTTCCTGATTGCCTCACACCTTTGAATCTTGGCACTTTTCAGATAACCTGTATTTGATTGGAGACACCTGAGTTGAAATGCAAACAGCTGGATGAGGAAAACAGAAGGAAAATACAGCTGTTCACAGTTGTTAGTCGTGTCTGTAAATTCCCCCACTACTTCAACATCATGGAAACATTCCTTTGATGTTGACAATTACTGTTTAATGTGGTAGGAGATCCAAGCCTTGAATGTTTGTGATGTAGCACTTCAAACATGAAATGGGAAGAAGGTAGAGCACAAATGGAGGGTTAGCATTGTGGTCAAGAATTAAGCCAATACTGAGATTTTATGCCAAAGTCAGCTTTCTTTCCCCCATACCAAACTGCCTTTTTGTGAGTTAAAGAATAAGAGACAAAAGAATATGGTATACATGAATATAGGTATGTTCAAATGTGTATTCCTGGAAAATTTTGAAGATGTCTAGTGTGTATCCCTGAAAGTTTGTAGGGATAATATAGATGTGAGTCCCCAGAAGGTTGATTTTTACCCTTGGGTAAACCTTGATTTAGGGAACATAGGGAGAGCAGGAATTAGGACAAGCTGAAAAAGACATTACTAACTGATTGCTGGACATTTTGAATTGGATGACCCCATAGGATTTCGAACTCAGATGTCCAAAACAGAGCTCATTATCTTTATCCCAAAATCCTTTTCTTCTGAACTATCCTGCTAATATAGAGGGCATCACCAGCCTTTCAGTGAATCAGGTTTATAACCTTAGTATCATCTTCAATTTCTCACATTTACTCTACCCAGGCAGCTGCAAAACCTTATTTCTTTCTCTACAATATTGCTTATATAACTTCCCTACTTTTTCTCTCACAAAGCTGCCATCTTATCTCATGTCCTTATTACTTCCCTCCTGAACTATTCAAATGGCCTTCTATTCCAATGGTCTCCGTATCTCAGATCTCTCTTCTCTCTTGAACAACTTCCACTTTTTGTCAACATGATTTTCCCAAATTGTTGGGCCAACCTTATCTCTTCCTTGCTCAGCCAATTCTATTACAACTCCCTATCACTTCTAGAATCAAATATAAGATCCTCATTTGAAATTTTCAATCCTACCTAACCTGGATCCCTTCTACCTTTCCTATCTCCTTCCATTCTCCTCCTCTCCATGAAGTCTACAATGCAACTATAGTGACTGTTATTCCTTGAATATAACACTCCCATCCCCTACTTCAAATCTTTGAACTAGATGTTCTGCATGCTTGAAATGCTCTTCCTCTAAGCATCTAACTCTTAGATCCCAAGCTCCATTTAAGACCCAAATTTTTTTAAAAAGACACCCCCCAAAAAATTTAAACACTACCTTCCCTATAATGCCTTTCTGGCTTCCCCACTTCTCCCAGATGGTCCCCTCTAAGGTTATCTTCCATCTATTCTGTATAGTCTAATTTATATAATTTGGCTCCATTATAATACAAGCTCCCTGAGGACAAGGACAGGTTTTTGGCTTTTCTTTTTCCACCTTCCCTAGTTCCTAGAACATAGAAAGTACTTAATGAATGCTTATTGATCAATTGACTAAAATGAGAGTGAAAAGGGGGGAAAAATTATCTAAATCACTAATAATTAAGGAAATGCAAATTAAAACAACTCTGAAGTTCCCCCTGCTTTCCAGAATTCCTGGACCAGTTCACAGGTCCACCAAGAGTACATTATTGTGCCTATTTTCCCACAGCTCCTCTCCAGCATTTGTCATTTTCCATTTTGTGTCAGCTGTGTCAATCTAGAGTTTCAGAGTTTTAGGGGTGGGTTTTGGATGAGCATTTCTCTGATTATTAGTCATTTAGATATAATGGAGGAGACAACATATATAAATTAAATCATCTTTTTCTTCATATTTCAATCAGTATTATTTCAGTCAATAAGCATTTGTTGATGCCCAGAAAGCTATTAAAGTTATTATTTTTTTTAACACGGCCAATGTGGGAATTGCTTTGCTTCATTATACATATTTGTAACAAAGATTTTGTTTTTCTTGCTTTCTCATGGGGAGGAGAAAAAGAGGTAGGAAAAGAAGGCAGATCTTTTAAAATAAAATTAATTTTTAAAAAGGACATGAAAATAAAAAATGACACATACTCTCAAGTTAAGAACCTGGATTACTAGAATAATGGTAGAAGGAATAGTGGGTTTTTGGGGGGAAATAGAGTTTGGTTTTGAACATGTGGGGATGTCCAGCAAGCATTTGGAGATAAAAAATTAAAGGTCTGTAATCACTTGAAAAAAGTTTAGCATATATATATATGTGTGTGTGAATACATATTTTAGATATATAGTGTGTATATATCTCTATTACATAGATATGTACATATGTGTATGTTTGAATACATATATATATAATGATATATGTGTGTGTTCAATATCTATATTCAAGGAGGAAAAAAATGCTTATTGTCCAAATAGTAATATGTAGTTAGATGCCGCCCCCATAGAGTTTTTCAGCAGTGTGTTTATTTTGAACAGATACTGTAGACAGAAAACAGTCTCAGAATTGAAGGAAGTAAGCAAGCTAGTTTGTTTTTGGGAAAGTGCTCAGTGATTTAGTGATTCCAAGTTTCTCCCTGAAACAAAAGCCCATTTTTTTTTAACACTAATATCCTTCAGGTAATGCTATATAGCTATAAATCATGGAAAGGGGGAGGGGGAGGTAGAAGAAAACAAAGGAATAAGGGAAGGGAATAAGCATTTATATAATGCTTCCTTTGTTCAAGGCACTGTTAAGTGCTTTTACAAATATTATCTCATTTGATCTTCACACCAATCCTGCAAGGGAAATTCTATTATGATCCCCATTTTACAGTTTAGAAAACTGAGACAAGGAAAAGTGATTTGCTCAAGGTGACACTCCAGGTAAAGGTCTAAGGCTAGATTTGAATCCTTTTCTTCTTGACTCCAGTCCCTGCACTCTATCCACTCTACCTACACCAGCTGCCTCCAAAATCTCCAAAACTATATATAATTAATCCAAGGGATACCAGGATAGATATATAGTGGGGGTAACCAGGATGCTATATGTTACCAACAAAGTACTGCATCCTAGAAGAAGAATATGACATATAATAATTAAAGAGAGTAGGAAATCTAGTCAGAAAATGCAACTGGTCCAGACCTGTAGGGACAGGGTGTGTTATTCTGATACCTATTTAATGTCGGAAAATCTGGAGGAAAGTCTCAGTATCCTATGTGGACCCCCAAAAAAAGAATAATAGGACATAGACAAGAGCCCCATAGGAGAAGAGTTAGATGTGTTTTGTTCACCATCATTGAAAACATCCAAATTCATGAGACTGTAGACTCTTTTGAAGTTACTTGGCCCTCTCATCCATCCTTCTCTTAGCAACTATCCACATTTTTTCCTAAAGTCACCCCAATCACAATTCTCATGGTTAATGACTACCCAGAGAAGTGGAGGCAACTCAGAGTTATTTACATTCTTCCCTACAAACAGCTGAGGTAGCATACAAATGGAGTTGACAGCCATTCCTAGGGAGCCTTGGAGCATAGAGTAATAACCTCCATCCCAGTAGCTATCTAGGATTTAATAGAAAAGGCAAAGGACTCATTCCTTTCCCTCAGATAATCAAACCTTTGGCCTGCCTGCTAGGCATTTGGAACACTCTGTATTCACTCCATGCCCTTTGGTATAATGTGTTCACCTTGACTTCTAAGTACATACTAAATCCTCACCCACCCCTTTAAATTGTGGATTAAGCAAAAATTCATTGTTCAAACTCTCCTAGACTCACAAATGTTAATGAGGTCTCCCGTGGTTCTTAGTGGGTAGAAAACAATATGGACCAAAGAAGAAACTATGGCAATCAATATACAAAGTTTAAAACTCAGAATTCATGGAGGTCTTTCACCAGTTCCATAATACAACCACCTTGGGAAGAAGAGAGACATTTCTTCAGGAGGGTTAGTGTAGAATCTCACAGCAGAACTGGAAAGAAGAATGATAGATCCTGCCCTGTACAACTGCCATCATTTAACCATGATGTTGGAGTTGGGAGTGGGGAGGGAAGACCAGGATAAGATGAGTAAGTAACATTAGCAGCTTCCATAAAAAGACCCAAGCTTTGAGGCTGAATGAGACAACTGGTCAACTCCCTAGCCCTTCCCTTAGTTTTACAACCTTATGTGGATTTCTAAACACAAATCCCTGCTACAAGAACTACATAGTCCAGTCCCACTCTATGGACACCCTGCCACCAGATCACCTGGTGTTTGGGATTGGGTTTTTTCTTTTTGACTAATAATTGACCTCCTCCCAATATAGCTTCTATCCTGAGTAAATGTTGCCTTATTCTTAGTGCCAGCCTTGTCTAATCACCTGCACCTAAGGAGAAGGTTATAGCTGTGGCCATGATCATGAGCTGGACAAGGTACCAAGCCACTTTTCCTGAATAGTGTTGTTTTTCTTCTATGAATACTGTCCCAGTAAAGTCAGTTTAACCAATCTCACATTCACCAGTGCTAATAGACTTTTGGTGCTGCCCGTAATTGTCCCTAACAGAGTAGTTACTGATCTCAGCTTACATATGTTTCCCTTTGCCTGGGTCTTCACTTGTTTAAACTGACAGCAACAATATTGACATGACTTCCATAGAGTTGTGCCTAAGGATTCATTCAGCTTTGACTGCTAACTGGCAGATAGAAGGTCCCCATCTCTTCCTACCTCTCACAGTCGGACAAATGCATGGTCTAAGCTAAGTCCTAAATCCGGAGACAAAGGTAGAAATGGTACCTGTTTCCTTATGATGCTTCCTTAACTATTTTTCACCTGTCTTGTTCCCATCATTAAACGTCACTAAGGAGAGAAATAAGAGAAAACTGGGGGCAGAAGGGAGGTATAACTGAGGAGGAAGGGCCAACACTCATTCCAGCTAAAGACAACAAGGTTTGTGGACCTGCCAGGTCCAGAGTGAATGATTTGAAGAAGAGATTTTAAAAAACAAAACACGAGAGTATTCCATCTCTCTACCTAATAGCCTCTATCACATCCTGTAAAACTACCTAACCCTCTTCCCAAGAGAGTTTCCCAGTCTACTACCTTGCTTGCTGTAAGCATTCGATAAATGTTTGTTGATCTGATTCAGTCTATTCAGTACCCAGTTTATTCTATCAGGTTCATGGGAGAAAAATAGGTCTTTGTTGCTGTATACGTTCTCATTCAAATACTGTTTCTATACAGCTCAACAAACCAACAGTATTATTGACCATGGCCAATAAATTATGGGCAATGTCATTAATATGGGATTCATAGACAAAAATGACATACATTAACAAGGTAAATGTTATGGGAGTGTTTCCATTGATGAAAATTACTTTTCCCTCTCCCTTACCTCTCATATCCAAGCAGTTGTCAGATTTTGCTGATGCTATTTCCATATTTTTCATCTATTCCTTTCTTACCACTTATACCTCAGCTACTCATCTCTCAATTTGCAAAATTTATTTATTCATCTCCCAGTCTCCAGCCTTTTTCCCCTCTGATCCATTCTCTGATTAACTAGTAAAGTGGATGTTCCTAAAGTACAGACCTAACTATGATACTTCTCTGCTACAGAAACTGCAATGGATCCCTCTTGCCTCTAGAATAAAATAAATACGCTACTTGACATTTACAGCCCCAGGCTATCCTTCCAGGCTTATTAGTCATTATAGTCTTTCAATGCACTCTAAGGAACAGCCAAAATTGGCTTAACTTGCTATATGATAATTCACAATATTCAACTCCCTCCCAGATTGCCCTCCATGCTTCTCCTCCTCCTCTTCCTCCCTATCTCTTAGAATCCCTAGCTTCCTTCAAAGTCCCACTCAAGTAGCATCTCCTACCAGAATTCTGTTCTGCTTTCACCATTTGCTAGGACCTTTCCCCCAGAAACCTACTTGTATATATTTTGTAATTAATTTTCAATATACATGCTATTTTCCCCTGAATAAAATGTAAGCTCTTCCAAGGCAGGGACTTGAGGTTTTGCCTTCCTGGCACACAGTAAGCCCTTAAATTGCTTATTGAATAAAACTAAAATTTTTTAAAAGCACTAAACAATTAAATACTCAATAAATTGCTTATTGAATATATAAGTTACATTTAACCCTTCCTTCTGCCTTAAATTGGGCATTTGAAAACACTTGGTGGAAGGGCTTTGAGCCCTCTTCAAAACCATAGGCCAGGACAGTGTTAAATAAGCCACATGAGGATCAAAGCCATGACCTCTACCCCACTAGCAACTGGGTCAAACCCTCTGAGCTAAGCTGCTGTGCCCAGGTGTGCCAGCCAACAAGAAAAGACCTGATTTTGTCTCTTTCTCCATTGTAGTGCCAGCTGTGTTGTCCTGGAGCAGGTGTAGAAACTACAGCCACTCACTGCTGAAACCTCTAACTACTGAATGAGAAACACAGGCAGAAATGGGTGGTGACTCAGTGACTGTGGGTCTGTAATAGAGAGAGCTCTTGATTTAGAATTGTCAGTAAACATTTATTAAATGTTTATTATGTGCCAAGCATTCCGCATTGTCTTTAAATGCATAAAATAAAATACATAGGATTACAAAAGAAATCAATTATATTGAATTGCAGTTACCATTTTTTTTTCAAAGTTTTCAGACCCTTGCCCTAGTATGATGTTATGAACAGGAAACAAGAAATTAGGTCAATTTGATGCAACCACAGAGTGTATGCAGTAAGTCTAGAAAAGGTATCATAAGGACAGTCTCAATTTCCCCCCCTTTCTCTCCCCTCCCATCCCCCAGCACCTAGCACAGTGCCTTATATATAGTAGGTGCTTAATAAATGCTTATTGAATTGCTAGGCTCCCATCAGACATGAGCTTTGTTATCATAGTAACTGCCAAGAAGCCAAGATCACTTCCATATTATGAATAAAAATCAGAGTAAGACCTGACTGAAAGCAGATCAGCAAACCTTTTCCAATGGATTTTTGAACCCTACAGACCAAGGCTCCTTTTCCTTGGGACATAAATGGCTGTCAAAGTTCTGAATGAGACAACCAAATGTCACAGAAAACTTAACTGTTCAATATATAAAGTTTTCTATTAAATCACAGACAGATCCATTGCTGACTTCTCCTGGTTAGCAAAGTAAGAGGGAAGGGGAGAAAAACAATAAACATTTATTAAGTGCCTACTATTTGCCAAGAATTGTGCTTAGCGTTTTATTAATATGATCTTATTTGATTCTTTATAAATATTAACTCATTTGATGGGAAGAAGAAGGCTTGTCAGGAACTATGACCTATTGCATTCCAGACAATTTGAACAAAAGAATAGACTTTCCTTTTCCCTGGATGAATATTTCTTCTGGTAATGGAGGTCTTTGTCTCACACAGCCAGTCACCAATCTGTGCCAAAAAAATCATAGCCCAGTGAGTACTGCTTATATCAAGAATATGAGAATGTAAAATGAGAAGATAGACAAACAGACAGATGGATGGATAGATAGACAGACAGATAGATAAATAGGTAGACAGACAGATGGATAGATAGATAGATAGATGGACAGATAGATATATAAACAGATGGATAGATGGATGGTTAGATAGATGGGTATGGATAGATGGGCGGATGGATAGATGGATGGATGGATAGATAGATGGATAGATAAATAGACAGATAAAAGATAGATAGAATGAGAATGTACCTAAAGACTGGTTTTGCATAGATGCAATCTCTTTCCTCAGTAATCATACCTTATATGCCTCTCTTATATGACCCTATGTGAACAGGACAGCATTCCTTATTTTTCTAATGACAGCCCCAAGAGGGCCTCAAGCTTTAAAGGCTATTTCATGTGCTAATTAATAAATAAACATTTATTTAAGCACTTATAATGTGTTAGTCACTATGCTTGGTACTAGGAATACAAAAAGAGGCAAAAGACAGCTTCTGCCCTCAAAAAACAATGAAGGAAGGTCCCATGTGTTAGGGTCCACTCTAAGGTGCTATAATCCCCACTTCCCAAACCCCTCAGCTTTCTGGGAGTCTGGCTGCTGACATGGCCATGGATCTATTCTTCAACCTCGGGACAAGAGACCATGAGGGCCTGGAACCCCAGGGACAGGTGTAGGTGGGAACAGAGAAGCTAGACTGACTGTGTGGGGCCAGGCCTTTAAAAATTGGATTTGGGGAGGTTGTTTTTTTGTTTCCTTAAGAAATGAAAAAGAATAAGACTGAATAAACATGAGTACATTAACTCGCTGAAAAACCTCCTGCCATTTTAACTCTGTTCCTGGAGAAATAAAAGAAAAATAATTTGTCCACCCACACTCAGATCTTTCTGACGAAGGTAGGTGAATATTGCTTTGCTAATCGAGTGTGACGGCTGGATGTGAAGCCACACTGACGGATGCAGGATTGAAAGGAATCAACAGCTAAAAAAAAAAAAAAAGGAAGTAGCTGCTACTGGTCCCAGCAGACCTGGGAGTCACTAAGCTTGACTTGTTCCTGGCTTCTGCAGGTCTCCCCCAACCCATAGCAATGGAGGCTATCGATGAGAATGAGGGGCACCCAGACCAACAGGGGGAAACGGCGTCACCCCCACAGTCCTCGGAGAGAGAAACACAGCCCGCCCAGTGTCCCTGGGGCCAACCTCTGACTGGGGGCGGCAGCATGTGCTTGTTCGCCATCTCCCAATTCTTGGTAAGGATGTGGGATGCACCAGGCTGGGGAGGGGGGAAGGGAGACAGGAAGCTGAGGGGCATCCCCAGCCTTAGCCCCCCAGGGGCTCTGCTGTCTCACCTGTAAGGGTTTCAGCCCAGTAGAATCCCTAGGGCTGGGATGAGCAGGAGATCTCAACTCTAGCATCTCCTTCCTGTGAGCACAGTCAGGATCCTCTCTGGAGGAGCCTTATCTCAGTGGGATTTCCTCTGGAAGGTCTCCTTTGGGAGGGCAGCTTTCCTTTCTGTAGGGTCTTCTTGTGTGATTCTTTCTGGGAAGTCAGCCCCTAAATGGGACCCCCCGACTTTTCTTTCTGTGGGGGATCTTCTTTTGGCAGCTGTCTCTCAGGGAGTCTTCTCTTCCAGGTGGTGAG
>JAJPUD010002366.1:166210-327434 GCA_023553655.1 Myrmecobius fasciatus
CTGCTCATCATTCCAGAGGTAAGTGGGTTCTGAAAGGACTGGGGAGAACAAGTACGGTTCTTTTCCCATCCCTTCCCCTTGCCAGGGCTTCCTTAATTCCAGCACTCAAATTTAAGGCTTCTGAAATCCCTCATTTGATTCTCTATCCCTGTTTGGGAATCCTCCAGAGAACAAGGGATTGACTTTCCCAGTCATTTGAAACTTTCCCTCCCCTGAGCTGTCCCATCTCTGGCAGCCCAAGCTTTGCGATATATGTCCAAGAGTCACAGGGCACTATCCTGACCCATCCCCTCAAGGTCTAGGAGATTTTAGCTTCTCCTGTCAGGGACATAACAATCCTCCTTCCTTTCCTAGTTCAGCTAAAACCAGATTGGGATTTTCAAAAGTAAATTTACCTTAAAAAAACTGATAAAAAATAAAATCCAATATAAAAACAGCTATGGATCATTAAAAAAAACTAGACTAAACTAGAAACTCCAGTCTGACCCCTGATAGGCAAAGCAAACACAGTTTACAGTCCCCCACTGGACCCCACACCTTCACCTTCTCCCTGAAATTTTTATCCATCACTGAAGCCACTTTTCCACTTTTTCTTGATGAGCATCTAAGCCTAGCCTCTTCATGTGGCTGGGTCCTTGATGACAAGTAGCATCAGTTCCTCCCCAGTAAGAAACAGACTCTCCTGTGTGAAGGAGTTCTCTTTTCTTGAACTGTCCACTCAACTCCTGTCCATTTTCTAAGGGTAGCCATGGGTTCTTAAATCATTAGCAGACCAAAATGAATTGCAGACTTCAGCCCAATAACTGTCACACTTTTTCTGAATCTATTTTCCTTACTCATTCATTTTCCTGAGCTCTTTTTAATGACTTGACTCTCAAATGTGTGTTTCCCTCCAAACCACTCCCTATGTGCGCTCTCTCCCCCTCTTCCCCCTTTCTTTCCCTCTCTCCTCCTCTTGTTGCTCTCCACTCCTTTCTTCTCTTCTATCTCTCTGTCTCTCTCTCTCTCTGTTCTCTCTATCTCTTCTCTCTCTCCTCTCTTCTCTCTCTGTCTCTAATCTCTCTTTCTTCTCTCTTCTTCTCTCTCTTTCTCCTTGTCTTCTACCCTCTCTCTCCTTGCCTCCCTCTTTCTGTCTCTTCTCTTTCTCTGTGTCTCTCTCTTCTCACTTTCTCTCTTTGTCTCTATTCTCTTTCTTCTTATCTCTCTCTCTTTCTCCTTGCCTTCTGCCCTCTCTCTCTCCCTGCTTCCCTTTCTCTTTCTCTCTTCCTCTCTCTCTCTCTTTTGTTCTTTCTTTCTCCTTTCCTCCCTTTCTTTTCTCTTTCACTTCCTCTTTCTATCTCTTTCTCCTCTCTCTTACTCTCTCTGTCTTTTTCTCTTTCACTCTCTACTTCTCTTTCTTTTTATCTCTTTCCCCTCTTTCTCTCTCTTTAGTTCTCTCTTCTCTCTTTCTTCCTCTCTCTTTCCCCTCTTTCTCTGTCTTTCCTTCTCTCTTACTCCCTCTTTTTCTCTCTCCCTTACACACACACACACACATACACACACAGAGAGAGAGAGAGAGAGAGAGAGAGAGAGAGAGAGAGAGAGAGAGAGAGAGAGAGAAAGGGGAGAATTCTGTGATGCAATATTTATAATCTCAAAGGAACATTTAACACACGGTTTAAGAGTTTCTACCAATAATCAGAAAAGAATCTTGGTATTCTACACCTGTCACCCAGAAGTGACTTGGTCACATCTGGATAGCTTACAGAAGGTATCACTCATATCTATAGACCCCAAATGCCTTGCTAGACAATGTGAGCCAAGCTTCTTTAGTGCCTAAGGCCTCAGTTTTTCTCCTGAGCAATGGGTCATATTCCCTCTCTCACTCTCCTTAATCCTGTCCCTGATGACCTGACCACTTTGTCTGATATTCCCTAGGTCTGCTTAAAGATAGGAAGCATGGAAACATCTGGATTTCTGGTGGCCTTCCTGGCTTTTGGCCTGATCCTTGCTATGATCTTGGTAAGTTGCCACCTGACTTTCCCTTCGATCTGTGACCCTTGTGTCCTTCTCTCTCACTCCAGAGCTCTCTGACCTAACGCCAGCCAGACCCTCATCCCCACTCCAGCTCCTCTAGCTTCTGGACCCTTATCTGGTCCAGTCCTTCTCTGCAGAAATAAGGAACTGCAGTTCCATAAAGCTGTAAAAGGTAGAAAAGAGAATATAAGGATCTTTGACAAGGTAATTGATGCATTGATTAGGCTGCAGGGCTTGAAGTCAGGATGATTTGAATTCAAATCCTTCTCATTCTAGCTGGATCCAGTGGCCAGATATAGATCAGGATGACTGGATGTCTTAGGACCCACTGGCCTTTTTAAGAGAAAAGGAATTGGAAAATGCAGGAGGGGTGGGAGGGGGAAAGCAGCAGGAATCTGCCCTTGGCTGCTGGAGACCACTTACTATGTAACCTGGCTGAAGTCAGCACATGGGACAGGATCATGAACTCCCCAGGTAGCAGGAAAGGTATACACTCTGACACCCATCCTGCTGCCCGACAAGGTCATTAATAATGCCATGTTATAATGGCCTTCCAGTAGCTGTGTGTCTTCCTCTGTCCCCCAGGTTTGGCATCTCCTGGGAACTTCCCCAGAGCTTCCCCCGAAGCAATCTGAGGACAGGCGCCAGTCTGTGAGCCGCCAGCCATCTTTCACCTACTCAGAATGGATGGAGGAAAAAACTGAGGATGACTTCTTGGATCTGGACCCTGTCCCGGAGACACCGGTGTTTGACTGCTCAATGGACATTAAACCAGAGGCTGATCCCACCTCCTTGACAGTCAAAGCCATGGGCCTACAAGAGAGGTGGAGGAGGGCCCCAGGGCCTCAGAGGCTCCAAGTATCTGAAAGCTTCCCCATTCCCTCTTTGTATCCCACTAAGAGCAAGGAAAAGCTATCTCTGATAGCCTGTGTCCCAGGACAAAGCCATGAGCAAGATGTGTCTGTGATTCAGAGAATTCTTCCGTGGTATATGATCCAGGAGACATAGTTCAGTGATAGAGAGAGAGGCAGCACTGGGGAGAACTTAGAACTAGGACTAAGTAGTCCTGGATTCTGATGCTAAATCTGCCCCCAATTTCCTGCTACCTGGAGAAAATCTAGATAACCCTTTTGATAGCCCTCAGTTTCCCCAGCTATAAAATGATAAGATAAGATTAAATGACTTTCTGTTGCCCTTCCTGTGGGGTCATTCTTGGATTCTAGAGATAGAGCCTCCAGGGCACTTGGACTGAAGTAGAAACTCTCACCACAGACCCTTCCCAAAGGTTCCCAGGACTGAAGACATTTCCTTATGTGGCTCTGAGCGGCTACCTTCCCTTTCTGGGCCTGATGGTCAGCTCTGCAGTGGCCAAAATGTGGGCAGACCAGGAGCCAGCCTAAGTGGGGATAGAAAGAAAAATGCAAAGATCATTCAGTCTAGGGCCAGAGAGTTAAACCTTGCTTCTCTTCTTTGGGCCCTCTAACCTCATATATGAGGTCTCCTTCCAGGCAGACAAAGGACCAAGACCTAAGCCTTAGTGACTGATATCAGGGTGAGAATTTGGGCTCTTTAAGAGAACAGGAATATATCTTTTTTTTAAAAGAAATGTCATACTGTCTTGTTATATCTCCATGAGGAATGGAGGTCCCTATTTCTGAGCCTGAACCATAATCCTTCATCTCGGAACCCTCCTCTTCCATCTCAAAGCTCATCCCCAAGTATCCATCCTTTATTCCTTAGCCTTCACCTCCATCCTTGGACTGTATCCTAATCTTTCATCCTTGGGCCCCATCCTTCCTCATCATGAGGCTCCCATGCTCCAGCCCTGGACCATTGTCATCCATCACTGATAGCAGGACCTTGCTTTCCAGGAGAGGCTCAAATGTGTCCTTGACACTGGACATGTGCACTCCAGGCTGCTCTGAGGAGGGCTTTGGCTACATCATGTCTCCACGTGAGGAGTCAGCTCGTGAGTACCTGCTCAGTGCCTCCCGGGTCCTCCAAGCTGAGGAGCTCCATGAGAAGGCATTAGACCCCTTCCTGCTACAGGCAGAGTTCTTTGTGAGTATCAAACCCTAAATCACCTCCTATCCATGCTATGAATAATTTTTGTTTCACTCATTCATGCTTCCTAAGCAGTTATTATTGATACATGTGTGTAAATCCATTGCTTTCTACAGGAACAGGCAGGGATCTGAATAGGTGACACCATATGATATGGTGAGGAAAAATTGGTTTTGGACTGAGAGAGCCTAGATTAAAATCCTGCCTTTCATAACTTTAGACAAGTCACTTAAAAATCTGGGTCTCCTATTTATTTCCTCAGCTGTAAATAAGGGGGTTAGACTAAATGACCTCTAAGATTCCTTCTTCCTCTTGATCTGTAATCCTATGAATCTTTAAAAAAAAAAAAACCTTCAGTTGACATGCCCCTGGCAGATCCAAATCCTATAGGAAGAGACTGTCACAAAAATCACACACTTAAGTTTCTGTTGAACCTTTAAGAAGAGAAAATATTGGCTCACCTCCTTGCCTTCCCTTTGTATTTCATTAGCACCAGGTCATAGTGACCAAAGTTAATCAACCTCAATTCCTCAATCTCCCCTTAGCCCAACCCCTATTCAGTCATGAAGGCCCATTGATTTCATCTTTGAAATGTGACTCAGTTCCAAACCCTTGTTTTCCATTCTCACCCTCATCCTAGTCCAAGCCCTCTCACCTCAAACTTGGACTATTACAATAGCCTTACTGTAAAATACTCTCTCATTGGTCTACTTTAAAGGTCATTGACAGATTCACTTCTCTAAAGAATAGCCTTGCTCAAAAACTTTCAATGGCTCCTTGTTGTCTACAGAAAACAGTCCAGATTCCTAAACCTGCTAGTCAAAGTTCTCCAGACTTTCTCTAAAGAATTTTTTTTAATTTCTAAATTTTTATTTATTATTTTTATTTTAGTTTGTTTATTTTTATCATTTTTCTTTTTCTTCATTATTTTTAATTTTGCTTATTTTTCTTTTTTCTTCTAGTTTCTTTTTCTTTTCTTTTCCTTTTTTTAGCTTAAGTACTCAGTATACCATTTACAAATATGGCTTGACTTTCCCACCTCTGTCTTTGTTCGCATCATTCCTCTCTCCATTCCTCTACTTTCTTAGTTTTCCCTGACTTATAGACAGTCATTTGGGTACATCATTCCTCTCTCCATTCTTCTACTTTCTCAGTTTTCCCTGACTTGTACACAGTCATTTGGGTACATTATAGCTCTCTCTATTCCTCTACTTTCTCATTTTTCCCTAACTTATACACAATCATTTGGGTCTACCACCACATCAAGTCATCTCCAGGTGTCCTGATCCATATCTTGCCAATGGACCCAGATGGCTCTGGAGGAGACAATGAGATTGGTGACTTTGCCCAGCCCACATTCACTTCAATCCAACTCATTTTCATGTTATGGCATCCCTTTCCTGACGTCATGGCCCTCTTCGGGAACAAAGGACAAACAACAACAATAAATTCATTTAACAGAAAGGTGCAATAGGAGTCAGGAAGGACCAGAAAACAAGCAGCAGTTTTCTCATCTATAAAATAGAGCCAAAGGAGCTGATGTGCCTTGTAAAGAGTATTGGAAGTCTTAAAACATTATATAAATGTTAGCTATTGTTATTACACTATCAGTAATTTTTATGTAAAATAGTATATGTTTTAAAATATTTCATATGTATGTATTATGTTTTATATTGGAAGAGATGGCCTGGGTTAGGAGATAGAACATTGGATCTTGAGTCAGGAAAACTCAAGTTCAAATCCTTCTTCACCCACTATCTGTGTGACCCTCATGTGACTTTTCTGTGCCTCAGTTTTCTGAAATGTAAAATGGTGATAATAAACGCTGCCTCACTGATTGTTGAGGGATTCAAATAAAATAATTTATGTCAAGCACTTTGTTAATCTAATCTATTTTTCAAAGTCCAACTCAAATCCCAACTCCTACATGAAGCCTTTCCCATTGAATCCAATTGACATGGAGCTTGGATTCCTCTAAGCTCCTAGACATATATTGTTCATAAAAACTTATTTTATAATGACTTTCTTTAAAACGACCCTTTTATGCCATGCTTATGATTCCCATCACCATCTTGGTAGCCCACCAATTAAGACTTTCTAAAAGATGGCTCCCAGAACTATATACCCTTTTACAGAGATGACCTCACCAGCACAAAAAATATCAGGACAATTGCCTCTCTAAATTTTGAAAACTGTGCCTCTTTTAATGAAAATTAAGATCACATGGGCTACTTTAGGTGGTGCATCTCACTGCTGACTCATCCTGAGCTTAGAGTCCAATACAACTTCCAGATCATTTTCACACATGTAGCAGTCTAGCCCTACTTCCCCAAGCTTATATTTATATGATTGGTTTGATTTTATTTTTAAACTTTAGGATTCTTTCATTAGAGTATGCTGTTTCATTCGTTATCTCAGCCTGTCAAGAATTTTTTGGATCTTAACTCAGTTGTCTGACAGTTTAGGGCTCCCTCCAAAGGTGATGAAATCTCCAAATCGTTTTTTATGCTGTAATCCAAGTTATTGATGAAACAGATTGGGTCCAAAGACAGATATTTCTACTATTACCTATGATTTGGAGAGTTTAGTCATTTGGCCTTTTCTGAAATCAATCAGTTTTACTCTCTGCCTTATCCAAAGACAGGTTGAAAGATTGATAGATACTTGTTGAAATGCTATATCTACAGGTATGTAGTGCAGTGGATAGAACACCTGATCTGGAGTTGGGAAGACCTGAATTCAAACCTGGCTTTAGACATCTTGTAACAAGTCACTTAATCTCTATTTACCTCAGTTTCCTCATCTGCAAAATAAGGCTTCTCAAGGTTGTTTTGAGAATCAAATAAAATAATTGCAAAGTGCTTGTAACAGTACCTGGAATATAGTGGGTGCTACATAAATTTAGCTATTATTATCATTTTGTTGTTTTTATTTTTATTATTATTATTATAGCACTCCTCTGACCTATCAGTCTGGTAAACTTAGAAAAAAAAAAAAGAAACAAGTTTAGTCTAACATGGAGTGTTCTTGATAAACCCTTGGCTGGCCCTTAGGGATTACTGCTTCCCTTTCTAAATGCTCACAATCCTGCTCTTTAATAATGCATTCAAAATAAGATTCAGATTGACCTCCAAGCACACAGCACCTGGAATAAATAATAATAATAACTAGCATTTATATTTCATCTTTAGGTTGTCAAAGTGCTTTACAAATATTATCCCTCACTTGATCTTCACAATGACCCTGGGAGGTAGGTGCTATGATTGTTCCCATTGTAGTGGTGAGGAAACTGAGGTAGTCAGAGATGAAGTGTCCAGATTCACATTAGTCCTTGTCTGATGTTCTTCGTTCTTCTTGACCCCAACCCCAGACTAATATATGGTCATGTACCTACAGACTTCTCATGTGATCCTTCTTCCTGCAGGAAATACCCATGAACTTTGTGGATCCAAAAGAGTATGACATTCCTGGCCTGGTGAGGAAGAATCGCTACAAAACCATCCTCCCCAGTGAGTACCCATCCCTACAAACTTGAATACTTGCTTCCCTTGGTCCATACACTTCTCTTTAAATGCAGAATGACCTAGGAGTTCCCAATGACAGTGAGATGGTAGAGTCTATCAATCAATAAACATTTATTAGCAATAAATACTTACTATGTTCCAGGCACTAGACTAAGCACTTGGGATACAAAATTGGGGGGAAAGTCCTTGCTCTCAAGATGTTTACAGTCTAACAGGGAAGACAGCATGCAAATAAATATATGCAAAGAAAGCCATATATAGAATAAATAGGAAATTATTGACATAGTTAAGGCACTAGAGTTAAGAGTTAGGGAAGCTTCCTGTAAAAGATGGGATTTTAGATGGGACTTAAAACCAGGGAGGGCAGACGGTAGAGTAGAAAAGGGAGGATATTCTAGGCAAGGAGAACAGCCAAGAAAATGCCTGGAGCTGAGAGATGAGGTGCCTTGTTTATGGAATAGCCAGGAGGCCAGCATCTTGGGATCAAAGAGTTCAAAATGAGGAAGGAATAAGATGTCAGAACATTGAAAAGGTAGGAGGAAACTAGATTGTGAAGAGTTTTGAATGGCAAAGAGAACATTTTGTATTTGCTCTGAGCTGGCATAGAGAGTCACTAGAGTTTATTTGAGTAGGAAGATGACATGATTGGACCTGCATTTTAGAAAAATCATTTATTTGTAGCCGACTAGAGTGATGAAAAATGAGGCAAGCAGAGGCACCAGCAAGTTATTGCAGTAGTACAAGCATGAGGTAATAAGGAGATGGCCTTGGGGGGAATGGAGGAGGGAGCAATGTCAAATAAAGTGGGTGAGGAAATTTTGAGTAATGTTGCAAAGGTGAAATCAGTAAATTCTGGCACCAGATGTGGGAAATGAAAGATAGAGAGGAATCAATGATGCTTCTGATACTTCCCATCTCTATGGCCTTGGATAAATACTTAACTTCCCTGGACTGCAATGTATTTTTTTTTCTTTCATTTCTTCCCTTAATATGTGTGATCTTTTGTTCCTCCAGAGGAATTTTGTTATTATTTTTTCTGTCTCTATAAAATAATTTTTGGTAGTTTGATTGATATGGCACAGAATACGTAAATTGATTAGTAGATAGAGTCATCATTTTTATATTATATATTTATATATTATATTGATATTTTCCAGTTATTTAGATCTGATTTTATTTGTATGAAAAGTGTTTTGTAATTATGTTTATATAGTTCCTGGGTTTGCTTTCACAGGTAGACTCCCAAATACTTTATATTACCTAGTTATGTTAAATGGAATTTCTCTATCTC
This sequence comes from Myrmecobius fasciatus, assembly GCA_023553655.1. Lineage (NCBI taxonomy): Eukaryota > Metazoa > Chordata > Mammalia > Dasyuromorphia > Myrmecobiidae > Myrmecobius > Myrmecobius fasciatus. Next base: position 175,106 of record JAJPUD010002366.1, read on the forward strand.
CTGGAGTTTTGTTAATAATATATAAAAATGATGATGATCTATGAGAGTTTATTTTATATCCTGCCACTTTGCTAAAGTTGATTATTTAAAGAAGTTTTTTTAGTTGATTCTCTAGTTATACATCATACCATCTACAAAGATTGATAGTTTTACTTCTTCATTGGCTATTCTAGTTCCTTAAATTTCTTTTCCTTCTCTTATTGCTAAAGCTAACATTCCTACTACTGTTTTGAATAACAGTGGTGAAAAGAAGCATCTTTGCTTCACTTCGTTTATTCCTATGTTCTCTAGTGTTTTTAATAGGATTGGATGCTGTATTTTGTCAAAGGCTTTTTCTGTATCTATTGAGATAATTATATAATTTCTGTTGGCCTTGTGATTGATATAGTTCATTATACTAATAGTTTTCCTAATATTGAACCAGCCCTGCATTTCATGTATAAATCCCATTTTGGTCATAATATATTATACTGGTGATAAATTGCTGCTTTCCCTTTGCTAATGTTTTATTTAAAATTTTTTGCATGCATATTCATTAGGGAGATGGGTCTATAATTTTCTTTGTTTTGTCTCTTCCTGGTTTAGATATTAGTACCCTATTTATGTCATAAAAATAATTTTATAGGAGTCTGCCTTTTTTTTTAAATAGTTGATATCATCTTGGAACTGATCTTTAAATGTTTGGTAGAATTCACTTACAAATCCATCTAGCTCTGAAAATTTTTTCTTAGGGAGTTCATTAATGACTTGCTCGATTTCTTTTTTTCTAAAATGGGTTATTTAAGTATTTTATTTCCTCTTCTGTTAATCTGGGCAATTTATATTCTTATAGATATTCATCTATTTCACTTAGCTTGTCAGATTTATTGGCAAACAATTGGGCAAAATAGCTGCTGATTATTGTCTTAATTTCCTCTTCATTAGTGATGAATTCACTCTTTCATACTAGTAATTTGATTTTCTTCTTTTTTTAATCAAATGGACAAAGGTTTATCTATTTTGTTGGTTTTATTATCATAAAACCAGCTCTTACTTTTAGTAATTCATTCAATAGTTTTCTTACTTTCAATTTTATTAATTTCTCCTTTGATTTTCAGAATTTCTAATTTGTTATTTAATTGGGGATTTTTTATTTGGTTTTTTCCAGCTTCTTTAGTTGCATATGCAATTCATTAATTTTGTCTTTATTTTATTCATGTAAGCATTTACAAATATAAAATTTTCCCTAAGAACTGTTTTGACTGTGTTTTATAAGTTTTGGTATGTTGTCTTATTATTGTTCTCGTTCATAAAATTGTTGATTATTCTTATGATTTTTTATTTGGCCCACTTATACTTTAGAATTATTGCTTAATTTTGGATTGGTTTTTAGACTCTTTCCATTTTTATTGCATCATGATCTGAAAAGGAAGCTTTTAATATTTCTGCCTTCTTACATTTGATTGAGGTTTTATGCCCTATTCCATGGTCACTTTTTGTGTAGGTGACATGTACTGCTGAGAAAAAAGTATATTCCTTTCTATTCCCATTCAAATTTCTCTGAAGGTCTATCATAAAAATTTTTTTCTAAAATTCCATTTACCTTCTTACCTTCTTTTTTATTTATTTTGTGGTTAGATTTATTTTTTTCTGAGAGGGGGAGGTTGAAGTTCTCCACTAGCATAGTTTTGCTCTCTATTTCTTCCTGTAACTCACTTAAGCTCTCCTCTAAGAATCTGGATGCTTTACCATTTGGTGCATATATCTTTAGTATTGGTATTACTTTGTGGTACTTTTTAGCAAGATGTAGTTTCCTTCTTTATCTTTTTTAATTAGATCTATTTTTGCTTTTGCTTTGTCTAAGATCAGGATTGCTACCCCTGCTTTTTTTTATGTCAGCTGAAGCACAATATATTCTCTTCCAGTTTTTTATTTTTAATCTCTATGTATCTCTTTGCTTCAAAAGTGTTTCTTGTAAACAATGTATCAGGATTTTGGTTTTTAATCCACTCTGCTTCTTGTTTTCATTTTATGGGAGAGTTCATCCCATTCATTTTCATAGTTATGCTTACCGACTGTGTATTTCCCTCCATCCTATTTTCTCCCATTTATACTTTTTCACCCTGTCCCTCCTCACCAGTGTTGTGCTTCTGATCATCGCTCTCCTCTGCCAATGACCCCCTCCCTTTTCTTCCCCCTTTTTCTTACTTTTCCCCTTCCCTTCTATTCCATTCTTTCTGTAAATCCTTGTTTGACAGATCTCTACTCCAATCATCATCCTGACCTCTCGACATGTACCTGCCTAAATTATGATGCTCAGAACTGAACACAGATGTAGTCTAAGCAAGCAGGTAGGGAATAATGTTCTGAATTCCAGACATAACATTGTAATGGAGAACTAGTTTCAGGATTGGGAAGGCCTGGCTTCAAGTTTCCCCTTGAATCATACTGGCTTTGTAATACTAGGTAATTTAAACTTTCAGTGTCCCTTGACAACTAAATTGCAGAAAAGTACTTGCAATTTAGTAGAGGGAGCCATCTTACCAACAAAAATTACAAGTCTGAACTTGACCCAAAAAAAACAAAAAACTAAAAAAATCAAAATAACCTGTGTGGGACAGTAGCAATCACTAAAACAATCAGAAGTCTGAGTATGAGTGTAGGAAAAAGTTTATTTCTTTCTCATGAAAAAAGGTACGAAATCTCTGACAAAGCATGGTTTTAGAGAGCCATAATTCCCAAGCTAAAGCCATTCCTTTTTATTCTCTAACATGAGCACTCCTCTCTTACCTCCTCACTCCTTTCCCCAAATGCTATTTCTAAAAATGATGTAAGAAAACTTGAGGCTATTAAATGCTTAACAGAGTAGGATATTTCTCACTCAATCCAGTCCCTACCCCCAAGGAGTTTCCATTCTAGAAAGAGAAGAAAGACTACAGTGAAAAGCTAGGGGCAAAGAACAAAAGATTCTTTTCAAATCCCAGTCTACCAACTCAGATTACAAAACCCAGTGTGAGCCCCTAAAGAGTTTACATTTTTACATTCTTTTAAGTGAGATAAACTCCACCCCCAACCTCCCAGTGAGTTTCAATTTTCTAATTTGTTTTATTTCTCCAATTTAATTTTTATAATTGTGGAAACAACCAAAAAAAATTCATTTCTCAACCTATTTGGAATGCCTTGTCCCCTTTATGACTCATAATGAACTCGAAGTCCCTTAGAAACTTCAGGTCTTTTTCACACTAACTAGAATCTAGTTTATCTTCTACTTATGGAGTTGATACAAAAAGCATGGGACCTTGGTTCAAATTCTCCCTCCTTTTCCTACCTCTGTAAGCTTGAGGAGTCACTGAATTTCTCTAGGTTTTGATTTTTTCATCTGAGATGACAGGATTGGACTAAATGATCTCTAATGCTCTTTCTGCCTCCAAATTATACATATCATATTGTAAAATGTCATGCTATTACATTTGGGCCCATCCTTCAATCTATTTCTAGCCCATAGAGATCTTTTGGAGTTCCAGTTTGGTCATCCAACCTTTTAGTTAGCCATCTAAGCTTTGTGTCATCCACAAATGTGATGATTCTGCCATGTTTTATTTCATGTCCAGTGGATAGAATAGCTGAAGGGAATAGGGTCAAAGAAATGTGCTTAATGCTCTCTCATAGAAATATTCTTAGAGCTTACCATCATTCCATCAATCCCACTTCTTTGGCTTCTGATCATTAGTCACTTCTGAAATCACCAAATTGTAATAAAAGCCAATCAATCAAAAAATATTTATTAAGCACCTACTATTTGCCAAATACTGGGAGTTCAAGAACCAGAAATAAAACAATTCCTGCTCTGAGAACTTACATGCTCTTAGGAGCAAATAATTGTGTGCAAAAATAAGTAAATATAAATGTAAATATAAAACATAGCAGTGATGGGATAGGACAGTGAACAGGATTATTCAACCTGTTTTGACTGTCCCCTACCCCCTACTATTGACTCATGACTTAGGTGGGTTTCCCAATATAAATTCTATTTTTCTGATCTGAGTTCAGTCAAAAGACCACACCTTATCATTTTCTTTTGTTTTGCTTTTAAATCTCAGATCTTCCAGCCAAAGGTAGTACTCTGGTAAAACTCCCACCCCCACCACCAAATTCTATTTATAAAAGCAGAATAAAAAAATATTTAAATCAAAGAAAGATAAAAAGACTCTTTGACTATACCCAGAGATAATAGCTTCAAATTTCTTTGAGGGTTCCTAAAAAGGGAAAGGAGATAAAGAATTATCAACTTAGATCTACCATCCTATTGATGAGGTCCGGTATGGTGTTTATGAAGGAGAAACTAAAGAATTGATACCTGAGGCTAGCAGGGAAAAGGCACTGATAAGAGATCAGTTTAGCTCTGTGGTCTCACCCTCTGGGGAGGTCACCCTGTCTGAAATCCAGAAATCCACCCTCTAGAGATCTTGAGCAGTCTCACTTTGCCATGTCCTTTCAAAAATCCCAGTCATGTCCCTGAGGTTAAATTTTTCCTATAAAATCTACCTATGGGCCATCCCATGGCTGCTGCCTTCCTTTGGGTCAGTCTGCCCTTGACACTTTGCCTCGTGGTGCCATATGGCATCTCCCCAACTCCACCATGCTTCCCAACCCCATTTCTCCTCCTTACAACTCACTAACTCTTTTAGAGTGCTAAATCCCTTACAGGATTTAACCTGCCAGCTTAAGGCTTGCCCCAATCTCATGGGGTGCTCCCTTTCTCCTGGGTAATTGTGAGTTCCACTGAGGAATTTGTCTTTCACTCTCTCACACTCTATTTTATATTTACCATTCCCTATGTCTATTGTATCCCTTTCATTTTGCCTGTAACCTTTTCCCCTAAATAAATCTAGCTTTTGACAAAGAGAAAAGCCATTGTGAATTCTTCACAATTGAACCCCAACTTTTGGTGCCAAACCCCACATAGATCATATCACTATGACTGAGACAAAGCTTCTGCCAGACCCTCTTTATGCTTCATCCAAATAGCCTCACTCTTCACCTTCCATGTGTCTGGTAAATACCTGAGTTTCCCTTTGAGTCTGACTTCTGGTCTTGATGAGATCCTGGGCGGATAGGTGGACCTTAGAAGAGAAAGCCTGAAGCACTGATAAAATACTCCTTGACACTGGTTGGGAAAGGCTGGTTGATACCCTTTCCCTTTAAAAGAGACTTTTGTTCCTAAGTACATCTTTTGTTCAAATGGACTTTCCATTACAATCCCAGTTTGAGGGAGGGAGGGGATGTCTCTGGAAATCTTATCCAATCAGAAAGCCAAGTTATGATGCCATACCCCCCCCCCAGGTTATATTTCCCCATGTGAAAGATCTCTTATTCTTTGCTAATTTCTTTTTAGGGCTAGCCTGCCTATGGGGTTCTCCTGCCATCTGGCTTCTTTCTCCTTGTTATGGCTAAATCTTTTAGAGTGCTAAATCTCTTTTAGGGTTAACCCACCAGTGAAAGATGTAATCCCCTTCTGGTGTTAGTCTTCTAAACTTCTCTATGAACTTGTCTTTCCTTTTTTTAATTGTTAATTGTTAAAAACCCCTTCCCTTGCTTACTTCTGAGTGCTATTCACATAATAAAATAGCAAAATCTTTTTAACCTGTGATGGATATCTGATTTGATTTCCTCAGGTCAACTGAACTGTAACCAAATCTATTATACTATTTTTATATAATATTCCTTTCCAATTATGTTCTCCCATTGGTATTTTTTTTTGGCTGAGGCAATTGAGGTTAAGTGACTTGCCCAGGGTCACACAGCTAGGAAGTGTTAAGTGTCAGATTTAAACCCAGGTCCTCCTGACTTCAGGGCTGGTGCTGTATCCATTGCACCATCTAACTGGCCTTCCTGGTACCCCTTTTACTACTTCAGTCAGACTCACTGAAATCAGCCTCCATTGATGGATAGTCTCCACAGCCTCTGGTAGAGGCTGGACTGTGTTCCTCAGCTGAGGTACTCCTTTACCTTAGGAATGGCAGAAACTTCTCCATGTCTGTCCATTTGAGACTTCAGCTTTCATGAAGCATTCTGCAAGCTAATGCTCTGTAGGCTCTACCCTCTCCTTTTCTTTCAGATACCAAGTTTAGTCTCCTTAATAATAGATAGACTTCACCCCTGACTTGTAGTGACCATCCAGTATATTTCCCAAGCTTTATCTCTTAACTAGGCAGTGACCACATGCCTGCAAATCACCAAATACCTCAGAGGTTCAGGGTTCTCTTGATTTTTTTAATTGTCCTTCCAATGGGTCCATGAAAATGAGAATAAAGGGAAAAGATATCTGGGTAGTCTATTCTCTGGGGCTAGTTTCAAATGAGCTCTTTTAAGTCTTAAACTCTTTATTAGTACATTCAGAGTTTAGTCTCAGAAACCCAAAAGACCTGGACTCAAATCTTGTTCTGACATATACTGGTTGTGTGATCCTAAGCAAAACATTGAGCCTTTCTGAGGACTCCAGGCAGCTCTTTAAGGCCATAAATTGCAAAGATGCTGACCTTCACTGTTAAAGAGGTTCCCTCAGTGAAATCACAGTTTCTATCCCCTTCAAGATGAAAGCAGATCCATGAAGATCTGAAAAGTGCTTAACCTTTCTAAGGTATAAATAAATGCAGTCTGAGTGGGACACACTTTAATGCATAAAAGGTAATATTGTTGGAGGGAAGTACTAACAGCTAAGGTCACAAGAAAAGGTCTAAAAGATTGTACTCATCTGAGTTTTGAAGAAAGCTAGGGACTTCAGGAGATGGAGATGAGGAGGCCATGTATTCCAGGCCAGAAGAACAACCATTTGATGATGTTGGAAGAGGGAGCATTATTTTTGCAGCATGTTGAGTAGACAAGTAGACTAGATTGAGGAGGGAATACTGTGTGAGAAGACTAGAAATGTATGACATGGTCTTGTTGTAAAGAGATTTAAATACTCCGTAGAGTTGTTTATATTTGATCACTATAAGGCCACTGATGTTTGTTGACTAAGGAACATAATGTAATCAGACTGGTGGCTATTTGAAATACCAGATGGAGTGGGAAGAGGACTTAGGCAGAGAGCCCAAAAGAAGTCTATTGCAGGGCAGCTAGGTGGCGCAATGGTTAGAGCACCAGCCCTGAAGTCAGGAAGACCTGAGTTCAAATTTGATCTCAGACACTTAGCTGTGTGACCCTGGGCAAGTCACTTAACCCCAATTGCCTCAGCAAAAAAAAAAAAAAAAAAAGTCTATTGCAACAATCCAAGTGAAAGGTGATTAATACCTGCTCCATAGTCATAACTGTGTGAGTAGAGAAAATGGGACACAGTGAAAGGTATGGGAGATAGAAATGATAAGCTATGGCAAGAGATGGTATATGTGGGTTAAATGAAGTTAGGATTGAACCAAGATTATAGTGTCCTTGACAAAAATAGGGAAATTCATAGGGAAGAAGAACAATAATAAGGAAGACGAGTGGTGGGTTTGAGAGGAAAGATGAAGAGTTTTATTCTGGACATGATGAATTTGAAATGCTTGAAGGACAACAGTTTAAAATATCCAGTAGGCAGTTGTTGATGTGGGACTCGAGTTTAGGACTGAGATTAGGGATGGATATATAGATCTGGGAGTCATCTCCATAGGGATGATAATTCAACTCATGCTGATGAGGTTCCCAAGGAAGAGAATATGGACAGAAAAGAGAGGACGGATTAGGACAGAGCCTTAGGATACATGTTCACAGTTAGTAGACATGACTTGAATGAAGATTCAGCAAAAGAAATTGAGAAAGACTGGCATGACAGGTAAGAGAAGAACCCGGAAAGAACAGGGTCATGAGAATTGCACATATTTAACTTATATCAGGTTGTTTGCTTTGTTGGGGAGGGAGGAGGTAAGGGAAGAAAGGAGAAAATTTTGAAACACAAAGTTTTATAAAAATGAATGTTGAAAACTATCTTTACATGTATTTGGAAAAAATAAAACATTATTTTAAAAAATAATTATTTTTTTAAAAACCAAAAGAGGAGAAATTATTCAAATGGGGTAATATAAAGAATATTGTCAAATGCTGTATATATGCACAATAATGAAGACTGAAAAGAGGTAGTTATATTTGGTGATTAATGTATCTATCAGTGGTATCTTTCAGAAGAGCTGCAGGTAGAGTGCCAGGGATAGAGAAGAAGAAGAGGCAACTAGGTGGTAGAGTAGACAGAGCACTGGCCTTGGAGATAGAAAGACCTGAGTTCAAATGTAGCCTCAGATATATGAATTAGTTGTGTGACCTTGGCAAGTCACTTAACCCTGATGCCTCAAAAAAAAAAAAAAAAGAAGAAGAAGAAGAGAGTGGGATGAGAAGAAGGAGAAGCACTAAGTATACACAGTTTCTTAGAGAAGGAGCTGAGAAAAGAAGGAATGATATAAGATTATAGTTAGCATGGTTGGAGTCTAAGGGAAGGATTTTTAGAAATGGAAAAGACTACCACTAAGAGAGTAAGTTAAAGGATACTATGAGAATCTTGAGAAGAGAAGAGATTTGGAGTGGCTGTAGGGGAGAGTGGAATATCTAAATCCCATATTCCTATATGCCATCTTCGTTCCAGTTGTTCATTTCCCATCTCTACCTTTTTTTGTCTCAAAAACCCATACCTTCAATTAGCAGTAATAATAAAAGTATCACCTCCAAATTCAGAACTCAGGGAGTTCTTTTCTTCCTTCAGAGAGATCAACCTGTGTTTAATGCATATTTAGAAATTTCTTGCCCAGGTCTTAATCATCCCTAAAAATCTTTTCCAGGTTCTTTCTGGGGATGTTCTTGGTTCCTTCATGAATAACCAGAAGTAGGCATTGCTCATCAGATTTAATCTCTTTCAGGAGATATTTTATCACACCCTTTATAGATGTTCCTGGGAGACAGCAAACCTGATAAGTGAGATTAATGAAGCATTTCACCAATTCTTTCAACTTTTCACCAACCTATGCATGCAGGCCATTGTGATCTGGCCAGGTCACCCTCTTGTTCTCCTCCAAGCATACTAAAATGCTTCTGAAAATGCACTGAAATTCTTCAGTGACTGGTTGTGGCTCAGAGTCTATTGTCTGTTCCAGTATCCTGCTGTCAGGGCTCTTGAGTGACATATTTTAATAGCAGCTTTCCTATCTTTTAAGGGGATGTATCAGCAGCTGTATAATAAATAATAATAAACAATTATTATTGTTCACGTTTTATGATTTAATTTTAAGATTCCTGTCATTAACCCATTGCAACCAGTAGCTGCTCTTAGCTATTGTCAGCCAAAGGTCTTTAGAATCCAACGTCTAGTCCCTTAGATCTCATAGTCCATCAGACATCAGACACTCTTTTTTTTATTAAAGCTTTTTATTTTTTCAAAACATATTTTTGGATAATTCTTCAACATTAACCCTTGCAAAACCTTATGTTCCAATTTTCCTCTCCTTCTCCCACCCTATCCCCTAGATAGTAAGTAGTTCAATATATGTTCCATGGTAGAAATGTATGTTAAATCCAATAGATGCATCCATATTTATAGAATTATCTTGCTGCACAAGAAAAATCAAATCAAACGAGAAAAAAAATGAGAAAGAAAATGAAATGCAAGCAAAGAGTGAGAATGCAGTTCTCACTTTACTCTCTCTGGTTGTAGATGGCTCTCTTTATCACAAGATCACTGGAACTGGTCTGAATCATCTCATCATCAGACACTCTTGACTTGCATATTGCCTGTTCTTTGTTCCACTGTTTTCTGCCAGTAGGCCTTCTGCTTTGGGGTTGCCTAGAGCAAGTTCTGTGAAAGCAAGCGTTCTCCATTTGGAGTCAGAGAGAACTGTTCCATGCACCAAGTCCCCAAGCCCCAGAGGTGGGTTGCAGGAGGGGTTTAAATTTATCTAAAGTGAATTTAACATTTCACTAGTCACCCTTAGTTTAGAGAGGAAGGAGGCTTTAGGGTTTTAGGGGGGAGGGTTGTTCATCATTATCTCTACCAATATGTAAGATGTCATGACTTATTTTTAACTTTTAAAATATCAACTTGTGGTTGCTATGGTTACAAGTGTCTCTAGGTGATTTCATTTAAACAGAACCCCATTTAAGGTTAGGATAAATTAATCAGAGGATTTCAGAGCTGGAAGGCACCTCAGAGGTCCCACTCATCAGGAATCTCTACGGCAACATCCCTGAATAACTTGTCGCTCAGACTTACTCAGAAGACCTCCAGAATTAAGCTGCCCACTACTTTCTGGAGCAGTCCGTGCTCCTGTAAGCCAGCTTTAATTGTGAGAAATTTTTTCCATATATTGAGCTAAATTTAACATTTTGGGAATTTCTTTTGCTGCTAGCTCTGCCCTCTGGGGTCAAGCATAATCCCAGTTCCCCAGGAGAGTTCTTCAAATAATTGAACAAATATTATGCTCTTTTCTTTTCTTATCTAGGCTAAATATCTTCTCTCCTTCCCCAATCTTCTTGGATTTGGTCTACCAACTCTCATCCCAGTCACCCTCAGGTTGACACCTTTCAGCTTGCTAATGTCCTCCCTAAAATATAATACTTGTGGGGCAGTGGTTAGAGCACCAGCCCTGAAGTCAGGAGGACCTGAGTTCAAATCTGGTCTCAGACACTTAACACTTCCTAGCTAAGTGACCCTGGGCAAGTCATTTAACCCCCAATTGCCTCAACAACAAAAAAAAAAAAAAAAAAAAAAAAAAAAAGTTCTCCTTTCCTTCATCATAAGTCATTGTTCACAATTATAAATCCTGTTTTCAGAAACCATTTCCTTAACAGCTTATTTCCAAATCTGTTTTTCTCTTCTGAGAAAATCCCCTACCTTCAATTAAAGCTCTTTGTCTTTTTTTCTCCTATTCCATCATTGAGGCCACAAGGGAAATTGAAATACTCTCTCTTTCCCCAGGGAAGTATTGTGGTGGAAAATATGGGCCTAGACCCAGAGCCAGCCCTAAGTTTGGGCCACTGGGGCTTTGTCCCAGAGTACCAAATGTTGTGCTGACAATATTTACAATCCCCTGTCAGGAAAGAAACAATACAGTTTAGCAAATTAATTAGCAAGAATAATTAGCTATAAAGGAAGCTAACAGATATCAGGCTGGAGTTTCTTCCCTTCCTTGTCCTGCCCATAAAATAGTAGTTTTATGCCTGATGTCTCAGGGTATCTGACTCCCCAGAACTTTAACTGAGAGCATCCTTCATCCTAGTTGCCCCAGACACAATCTGTGGTTCTTATTTCACATTTAATGATTCCTACCTATAGCTCTTGTCTATAAGCCATGGGCTCTAGACCTATGGTGAATCAGGAGGACAACAGCAAGTCTTTATGCTCTCCACTAACTTTGTTGTGTGACCCCTACGTTGTTCTGTCTTGGAACCCCTGTGTATCCTACAGAAATCGGTCACACAGCACATGATGGGCTGGCAGAGAATTGATGGCTGGGGCAGGAAAGGCCAGGGTTGAGACCCCCCATCTGTCTCCAGAACGTCCCCCCGCTGGGGACATTTGTGTAGGTGTGTGCATGTGAATGGAGAGAAACTTCTGTTAGAACAAGCATGATTGTGACAGAGTTCTATGTGCCAAAATTAGCTTCCTGTCCCAGTGGTTTTTCCATTGTAAAAACAATGTTTAACTGTTCCCATTGCAGTGAGTAACCTGGGAATGAGCATACTGTCACTAGCCCATTCCCAGCTCCGACTCCCCTTTGTAACGGAAAGATCCAGCTATGGGACTTGTATATTTTCAGTGGGATCAGGGCCAAAGAGAACAGAGGATGTTTAGTATGAAGAGGCAGAAAACAAGCACTGCCTTCAAGGATTTGAAGGGAATGGGGATGTAGAAGAGGAACTGTTCTGATTGACTCAGAGCAATGGCTAGGAGATGCAAAAAGGCAATTAGAGTTACACAAAAAACGGGAATGGGGCAGCTATATAGACATATAGATATAGATGAACATACATACATATATATATACACACATTTGTAGTATTATGTACATTGAGTGTCTGTCTATCCTATATTTATATATATATATATATATATCTGTGTGTTGATACTGTGTGCATATATAATATTTACAGTTTGTATGTAGAGGGGATAGGAAGGAAAGGGAATAAGCATTTATTAACCTAGTGTACCAGATCCTTTTCTAAGCATTTTATAAATACTCCCTTACTTGATCCTCACCACAATCCTGTGAGGGAGGTACTATTATTATCCCCATTTTACAGTTTAGGAAACTGAGGCAGATAAAGGTTAAATGGTGTGCCCAGTTATCACACAGCTAATATATACCTGAGGATTTGAATGCAGGTTTTTTTTTATTCTAGGGCCAGTATTCTACCCACTGTCTATCTTATCTATTTATCTGTCTATCTATCTATCTGTCCGTCTGTCTGGCTATCTGTATATGTGTAAAGATGTATGATATATGTATACTGTGTAAGTTGTATGTATATATGTATGTGAATACTGTGCATTTTATGTACATATAGTATTTGATTTATTGTGTATGGGGATATGTATATATATATATAGTGTTTATATAATGTGGGTGTATATAATCTATGTAAACACTCCACTTATATGTGTTTATACACACTATATGAGACTAGGAAAATTATTGTTTAAATGTATATCTTTTTATTTCTGTGGGTCCTAAAAGTTTAAAATTAACATATGGGCACTTTCTCCTTCTCATTGCACTCCCTATATTCAGTGGCAGAGGCCTCTCCAAATGCACACACAATAAAGAGGAAATCAGGAAAAAAACATACACAAAGTTTTTTGTTCCAGCTGGAATTGATGAAAGGAAAACTCTTAAGGTCCCCAAGTCTGCATCCACATTGGGATAGTAATAGAGCAGTTCTGTAAAACATGGCTTCCTAGCTCTCCCCTTTTGTACAGAAAAGGCCCCATCTCTGTAAGGCACTAGGGATGTCTCCTCACATTGCAGAGGCTCTATGATGGTAATTAGGTGGCAAGCAAAATTATGTTGCCTCCATTTCCATATCCATGCTTTAGCATCTTAGAGTGCTGTTGTTGGCTGATGAGCTAAAGGAGAAAAGGAAAGAATTGAAGAAAAAAAGAGACTGATTTACCCCAAAGCTACAATAGGAATTTCCTCTTCATGGCCATCTGAATGACTCTCCTTTGTACAGGGGATCATGACCTCCTAAAAAGAACCAAAGTATCAAAGTTTATTCAAGGCCTGAATTTATGAATTCATTCATTTATTAAAGCTTTTTATTTGCAAAACATATGCATGGGTAATTTTTCAACATTGACCCTTGCAAAGCTTTCTGTTCCAAATTTTTCTTTCCTTCCCCCCACCCCCTCCCCTAGATGGCAGGTAGTGCCATCATGTTAATTATGTTAAAATATATGACAAATTGAATATATGTATACATATTTATACAGTTATCTTGCTGTACAAGAAAAATCGGATCTACAAGAAAAAAAAACCTGAAAAGGAAAACAAAATGCAAACAAACTATGATTAACTTTTAAACTCTCAAATCAGTCTGTAGATTCTAAAGCAAGCAGTAGGTACAGTGAATAACTAAATGTTCAATCTGGGCTTTTCAAAAATTAGGATATCTTGCTTCTGTAGGATAGAAGGTCAGGGATTATATATTTACCCCAGCACTTAGCACAGTGCCTGGCACAAAGTAAACATTTAATATGTACCTTTTCACTGGCTGTTGACTGAGGGAACAGTTGTTCAAAGCTAAAAGGCTTTTTTCCCCACTGGTAACCTTCCCCTTCTGAACTGAGGTCATCTGGGGATTCTTCAAAGATCTAACAGGAATATTTTCCAAGGGAAACAATGAATAGGGGGATTGGAGAATCAGAGGCTCTGGGGTCTTTACCTTTCTTCCATCTTGGGGCCCTGTGATGCAGAGAAGACTGAGTAATGGGTAGCAGAGATTTGGAGTTAGCAAGATTACCTAAGGTACCTTGCTATATTGTTATATTCCCTGTAGAGTACAATAAGGGAGGTAAGAGTGTGATTAACATCATTAGAGAAATTATTGAAGCTGCAGATGGTATTGCATAGTGGATAGAATCCTGAATTTGGAGTCCAGAAGTTCAAATCCCATCACTTCCTAGTTGTGTGATTCTGAGCCACACGCATAACTTATCTGAGCCTGTTTATTCATCTATAAAAATAGGAGAATAATATCATTTGCCTCACAGAACTATTATGAGGGCCATATAAATGTAAAATATTATTGTAGCAGTTTTTATCATTACCATTATTCTAGGGAAAAATGAGTTACGGTTGACTTTGGATTCATGTAAGTATAAAGCAAAGACCCCAGGGCTTCTCTAAGGCACCAAACCTAAGGGTCTGAGATGAAAGCAGATACAGATACAGAAGCAGGGATTTTAAGCCAAGAAGGTCACCCCTATATCAGAGAATAAGCCACACAGATGTCAGCCACCATACTATGTGTTTGATTCTGGGATATTGAAGTTCTATTTCTTTCATCAGATATGGACCTACCTCATCCTACAATATCAAAGCTGCTTTGGAAACAAACCCCATTTCTCCTTTCTTAAACATTCCCTCAGATGGGGAAGCTTGGTAGGATACCATAAACAGGCCTTTAACAGATCCAGCACATGGAGAGTGCTTTCATGTACTCCCCTTGGATAGGAGATGATCCTGGCCAGTCCCCTCAGTCTTGGAGGCAACCATCCTTCCACAAGTCTAGGATTTCTTGGACAGTAAATTCTTTTTTTTAAAAAACTTTTTATTTGCAAAACATATGTATGGGTAATGCTTAAACATTAACCCTTACAAAGCTTTCTGTTACAAAATTTTCCCTCCTACTCCCCACCTCTCCCCTAAATGTCAGGATATCCACTACATGTTAATTATGTTAAAATACTTGACAAATCGAATATATGTATACATATTTCCACACATCATTTTTGTGCAAGAAAAATCATATCTACAAGAAAAAAAATCAGAGAAAGGAAACACAATGCAAGCAAACATCAATAGAAAGCATGAAAATGTTAGGACAGTAAATTCTTACTGCCCATTCACAATTAATGATATTGGACAAAGTATAGATAGGAAAGAGGGAAGAAATGGAAGTGAGACCTGTATAACAATTTATCATTTCTACCAGATCGATTGATTGATTAAGTGGCCAAATTTGGGCTTTCACAACATTACATTCACTGACAAATTACAGCCTCTCGAATATAGGTGACTCTAAACTTGATCTGTTAAAAAGTATTGCCCCACAGTCCTTGTGTTGATTGAACATCTAGATAGTTTGAAGGTGCCCTTGGTTTTCATGGTTGATGTGGATGATGATAGAGAGCTATTCTCTACTCAAGATGATTTCTTAATGCCCTGGATTTAGCTTTTACTATTTAATAAATAGCTCTTTCTCAGTATTTGGTTTTCTTCTGCACTGAACAGCTTGTAGAAGAAGTCTGAAAGAATAAGAAAGTTGAAGCAGAAAGTACTATGATAAGACAGGCCCATCTCCTTCTGTACAAGCAGCTGTTTCTGGGGACCAACTAAATGAAGATGGAGATAGGTGAACAAGGCCTTTAGATCTTTAAGTGTATGTTACATGCCCAGAAAGCCTGGGGAGACTTTAGCAGATTGGTAAGAGGTGCCTTCAGAGTGGGAAATATGGGTTTCAAATGATAGTAGTGACCCATAAAGCTAAGAAACTGGTGTCAATCTTTCAGGGAGTCAAAGATCATCTCCACCTTAAATAGATCTATATACATATATTCTGTCAGCCTATTATTTTTATGACCAAGGAATTTAACCTTCCTCCTCAAACTAATATTTCTTTTATTGGGTAATTCACTGGTGCTAGCATTAACACTGAAATAACTCTAAAACTAGTTTGATATATTGGGCAAGGTCCTGTGAATACATGAGGGCATCACCAAGGTAACCCACCATCACCTTGACCCAGTTGTGTAATATCAAATCTGTAGATCTTATGCAAACCAAACATTTAATCTGATATTCATATAAGCCATGCTGGACCTGGAAAACTTTCTTCATCGCCCATCTGTATCCAGTCAAATTGTAGATTCACCAGAAATTCCATTTTGTTGAATGTTGGTGCTTTGGCCATCTGTTCTATTGGGCAGGATATAGAGAACCATTCCTAGATGGTGAGGTAGAATAGGATTCTCTAGTCACTGACAGTCACTTTTCACTACATTTCTCTTAGGCAAATGCTAAAAGGACTCCAGTCAGAGAGATAAAGAACCAGACAAATCCCTCTCTTTCAATTCTTCTCCAAGAACTGCCACAGGGCCCCAGTCTTTGATCAATAAACAGATGAGAGCAGGAATTCGGGCTTGTAGAGAGAGATTGCTCAGTTATCATGTGGCCTGTATAAGTGTGACTCCTGAAACAAATTGGTTGAACCAGAAATGGCAAAGGGATAGGATACAATGACACAGTTCTGTCCACATGGAGCAGAAAGGTGAAGTGACAGAAAAGTCCAGGGTATAGAATAGAATACATGGCCATACTCTGGAATGTCTGACTGGGAAGGTGGAGGGAAAGGGAAGATTTGGTGACATGGTGCCTCAAAAAAAGAGTTCTTACCATCGATTTCTCACTCCAAGAAATGGATGAGGGATCCTTTTCTCTTTGGATGGAGGGATGGAGAAGAATACTCCAGGGACCATCAGACAGAATTTTGGCAGGGTGATCCAAGATGATTGTACCACAAAATTCTTGAAGTCACTGATTGATGATTTTGGTGAAAAGAAAGCACATTTTTTCAAGATTTTATTACCTTAGACAAAGCACTAGTTACTCCTTGTTCATTACAAATCTGGTGTTATAAAAGAATAATTTCAGCTATTATAACAAAATTCGGGGCTCCCACATCATTGGATAAGTGCAGACAGGTTGATGGCTCTCTCATCTGGACTCATTTTTTGTGGATTGGAATGACAAAGTATGCCAAAAACTTTAGGCTTGGAAGGAATAGGTGTAGTCTTCCATGATTCATTGACCCTTGTGGAGTCCTCAGTGGAAGGCAGACTGTTATCCACTGTAACAGTTTAGGGATCCAAATAATGTTCTCTCACCCTAGTAGAGATAGAGAGGGTTAACAGAGTAAATAATTAGGACAGTCATAAAAGTTGGATGTGATCCCTTCTTGAGAGTAAGATCAAGACACAAGAAGGCAAAAGCCAAAGGCCACCAAAAGTAAGAATTAGGGTTTTCTGGGAGCATCCAAATTCAACGAGCTGAAAATTCCTAGTTCAGAAGCAGATATTTCAAGCAGATAAGATTAGTACTGGAATGGAAAGGTAAAATGGAAATCCAACTGACCCATGACCTGAAATTTCCCTCCTATTAATGCATGTTCCCATTTTCCATTACCCCACACTTCTGAGTTGCTTTTGGCCCCTCGATGCCCCCAGAATCCCAGAAGAGTTTGGAGAAAACTTGTCTCCGTGTTGGCAGGCAAGCCAAATTGAGTGCTACGGTTCTAAAGGTACCTGAGTGGTTAAGTCATCCTTTGTGGTAGGAGCATAACCTGCAAGCCCTGCAGAGGGAGGAACGAGTCAGTGACTTCACTTCTTTCTTTCCTAGACCCCCACAGCAGGGTTTGCCTTACCTCGCCAGACCAAGATGACCCCCTGAACTCATACATCAACGCCAACTATATAAGGGTGAGTAACACCTGCCCTTAAATATCTTGTCTAAGGTACCCAGACTGCTTCAGCCCAGACACTATATCATCCATGGGGAGAAGAACCAATGGGTAAATCCCCTCTCTTCCCCCATATGTGGCAAGAAAGAGAAATTCAGAATGACTTGGGAGGACTAGATTATTAACTCATTCTTGCTTCAGGGCAGAAAATGGAGGTTCCTACAACTGGGGTATTCCTAGAACTGGGATAAAAAGAAAAGTACTTCTCAGTTTTGAAGACTATGGGAGAGAGGTAGACCTGAGTACTAGTAAGATTTAATTATTTGAATCTGATTCACCCAGATCGCGTAATTATATTTACAGAAGTGTATATTTCTGGGGCAGCTAGGTGGTACATTCAGGTCTGACCTCAGACTAGCTGTGTGACCTTGGGCAAATCACTTAAATCTGTCCTATTTACTTCTATAAAATGAGCTGGAGAAGGAAATGGCAAATCATTCCATTATCTTTGCCAAGAAAACCCCAAATGGGGCCATGAAGAGTTGGACCTGACTGAAACCACTGACCAACATTTCTGGAATTTTTGTCTTCCTTTTTTTTGCTATTTACAGAAAAGAATTTACTAAATGACTGGAAAACATTAACAAGATTTCTGGGAAAATTTCAATTTCAAGGCATCTATCCAAAAAAAATTATTCAAATGCTAATTACAAAACACTCTTCTCTAAGACTGAATTAGATCTCTTATGGACTTAGACTAGGCAATGCTTTGTTAACCTTTTTTAATTACCACTGTCTTGTTTGAGATATGTCAAGTCAATGAAAGTTAACTGTAGAAAGAGAGCCTCTGTGATGATAGAAGCCTTCCTCCCCCTACCTGTGGTTATTAGGGCTATGGAGGGGAGGAGAAGGTGTACATCGCCACTCAGGGACCCATTGTCAACACCGTGAGTGACTTCTGGAGGATGGTGTGGCAAGAGCACGCCCCCATTATTGTGATGATCACCAACATTGAAGAAATGAATGAGGTAGAACCTTCGGTGTCTCTGTGATGGGTGGAGGAGGTGGGAGGAAAATAGTCAAAGAGCTATTTCACCCAGTGTGCCTTGGACACCTACAGAAATGCACAGAGTACTGGCCAGAGGAGCAAGTTGTATATGATGGGGTTGAGATCACAGTGAAGCAGGTCATCCAGGCTGATGACTACCGGCTCCGTCTGATCACCCTGAGGGTAAGAGCTTGGGCTGAGGGTTGCAAGGGGCCAAGAAAAAATGGCCAGCCTGAGAGGTCAAAGTAGGCAGCTAGTCTAACCCACTGACAGTAGATTAGAACAGAACCGCTAAAGTCGTTCCTTGGGAAAAGTGTTGGGGTTTTGTGTCTGTCTTTCTGTTTTTTCTGGGGGGAAGCCCACCTATGTGGGACTCTAGGAGCTCTAGGGAAGAGGATCCAAAATAGTCTGCCAGGTATGGTGCTTTTTACACCCTTCCTCCATGGCAAGAATCCCAGTTTCTATCACCCATCTGGACAGGTCAGCCTTGCATCCATGTTGTTATTCACCTCTCCCTTGTTTATCATGCCCTCTAAGCTTGTAAACCCAATATAGACATTATTTTGGCTGATGCACACAACAAACATGCCTCTGAGTTAGTAAGACAAAATATTAGCATCTCCATTTATGAGGAAATAGGGGCCCCCAAAAATAATAAAAATGCCTGTGGTCATAAAAGGAGTTACTGACAGGCTGGGACAAAGATCTAGGTATAGACTTCTAGTCTAGTCTTCTTGCTATCCTTCTACTGTCACTTGTCTTTCATTCCATCCATGGAGTATGTGGAATCCAAGGGGAAACAGAGCAAGTCCAGGAGCCTGTACCCACGTATTCTTAAACAAGAAAAATAAGAAAAAGCCCCAGAAAAAAACTAGAGTAGGAGGAACAGTGATTGTGCTGTTCCAAAACCTTCCCTTTCTGGCTCTCTTACTACAGAGGAGAATCAGGAATTATTTTCCATTTTTTAAGAACAAAAAAAAAAAAAAAAGGTAGTGTGGGGAAAGGCAGGTACCTCTCAACTTTATGGAGACTGGATAAGTTATTGTGATGTAGCAGAAAGATCCTAGGATTTAGAATCTATGGGTCTGAGTTCAAATTCCAGTTCTATTAATCACCACCTGTGTGTCTTTTAGGAATTTATTTAACTTCCCTAAGCCTTGGTTTTCTTTTCAGTAAAACAAGGTGGTTGAACCAGATCAGGGATGTCAAACCCTCCCCAGTATGGCCAATTCAGATTAAAATGCAATTGGAAAATATTTAATGAAATAAAAATACAAAAAAAAATAAATTAGATCAATATGTGACCTGTAGAGATCCTTAGATATGGATTATTATTATTTGAGCTTGACATCACTGGACCAGAGGATTGACAAGGTCCCTTTCAACTTTCAGTCCTATTTGGGGTGGGATTCATCCTGTCCAGAAATAGCCTGAGAGAGACATCAATATCAGAATCCTACTAAATTCAAAGACAAGAGATCAGTCTGTTAGATCTCCCCACTGCCCCTAATTCTCAACAATCTGAGATTTCGATGGGGTCCAAGACAGGCAGGAGAGAGGCCCAGGTTAGGTGGATGCTGACAGGAGTGACACCCACTCAATCTGTGGAGTAGCCCCTTAACTGTGAAGTTAGCACGACACTTATAGTGCCCAGAGAGAGTCTGGCTGAGCCGGGACACGGAGCAGAGTCTGCCAATTAACAGGCTGACCCTACCCAGAGACGGGTATACAGCTTGTCCTGGGGAGGGGAAAGATAGAGAGTGGGAGTTCAGAGAAGGACACAGGTGGGACTTAGGAAAATGGATGGGCTAAAAGCAAGGCAGGGGGGTCTCACTCCCTGGTTCAGAGAGGAACTTTCCACCTGTCTTCATGTTGGGGGGGGGGCTTAGTTAGAGGGACTAAAATCAAGTCAGAGGGGTCTCACTCCTTGGTTCAGAGAAGGACTTTTTACCTGTCTTCACCTTGGGGGCTTAGAAAAATGGATGGAATAAAATCAAGTTAGGGGGTCCTGGTTCAGAGAGTGACTTCCCAGATGGATGGACTAAAATCAATCAGGGGGTCTCACTCCCTGGTGTCTGTCCTGGTTCAGAGAGGGACTTCCCACCTGTCTTCACCGTGGGGGGCTTAGGTAGATGAATGGACTAAAATCAGTCAGGGGGTCTCACTCCCTGGTGTCTGTCCCTCCGGCAGAGTGGGACGGAGGAGCGTGGCTTACGGCATTACTGGTTCACTTCGTGGCCAGACCAGAAGACCCCGGATCGGGCCCCCCCGCTGTTGCAGCTGGTCCTGGAGGTGGAGGAAGCTGCGGGCTGGGAGGGGCGGAGCTTCGCGCCCATCATCGTTCACTGCAGGTAGGGCTCCCCGTGCTGCTGCCGCGCCCCCGCCCCTCCCCAGCCTGACCCCCTTTGCCGCAGCCCCCCGTCGGGTCTCTGACTGTAACTCGGCCGCCTCTCTGTGCCGCCAGTGCCGGGATCGGAAGGACCGGCTGCTTCATAGCCACCAGCATTTGCTGCAAGCAGCTGCAACGGGAGGGTGTGGTGGACATCCTGAAGACGACCTGTCAGCTCCGTCAGGACAGGTCAGCCTGTGGGCGGCTGGGGCGGGCCGGGCGGGGCGGGCCGGTCTGACCTTGCAGACTCGGGATGGGCCGGAGGCCAGAGGGGGAGGGGAGCAGGAGTCCCCGGGGCAGTGAAAATCCACTCCAGCCCATGAGTCCGGGAGCTCTATGCTAGGTGTAGGGGACGGGCAAAAACCAACTCCGCTTTCCGAGAGGATTTCTGGGGGGATGAGGAGGACTTGGAGCCCAAGAAAGCCTCCTCCTGCCGGTCATTTCTTCCAAGAGTGGCCTTTGGGGCCCCTGGTGCCCTACCACTCATGGCAGTGCAGACTAAATGGGGAAAAGATAGCTTCCCTCGTGGGGACAGAAACTTGATCCCCCTTGAGCCCCTGTTTCACCCACTGCTAGTCCTCTCCGGGCCCTGAATAATGGCTGGCCCTGGTCCCCGTCCCCGGCACCCCCTGGGGAGCCAACTATCCCCTCTCCCCCCATCCTTTGACTCTCCTCCCCTCCCCCCCCTTCTGCCCTTTCAGGGGCGGGATGATCCAGACCTGTGAGCAGTACCAGTTTGTACACCACGTCATGAGCCTGTATGAGAAGCAGCTTTCTTCCCAAGCCCCGGGGCCGGACAGCGCAGCCCTGGCCTGAGACCTGCCTAGCCCGGGCCCAGGAGCATCCCAGGCTCCTCCTTTTAGCTTTCTTTTGTTCTTCGCTTCATCTGCTTTGTCTGCACCAGCCGTGAGAACCCCCTCCAACTGCAGCTCTCTCCACTGTAAATACCAGGACAGGGCACCCCCTGCTGAGCCCTGCCCAGCTCTGGCTTACCCGGCTTACCCCAGGCCCATTTTTTAACTTGATCCAAATACTGTGTGTGCTGGACTCTGTGTATCCCACTGTCTGTCCATCTATTTCTGATGTTTTAACCGGACACTGTGTCTCCTCTGCCTGGGCTAGGAGCCCACTCTGGGGAGGGAGGGGGAGCCTTGGAACCCGGCTTACAAATGAGAGCCAGGTAAGGAGTAAGCTGGGGAGGGGGCCTAATGAGTCTGGGGGAGAAAGAGGGGGCCAGGCTGCCCCCTGGCTAGACCTTCTGCCTGCTCCATCTACCCCCAGCCTTAGGTCACCCCCTCCCTGCCTTAGGCTTCCCCTCCTCCCCTCCCCAACTCTCAGCTGGCTCTCCCCACCAGTCCCCAACCTCAGTCTTATACTTTGCCCACCCTCCCACTCACAGCCACGGGCTGCCCTGCCCTCCCTCAACCAGAGGCTGTCCTTTCCCCTCATCCCACTATTTTACCCCTACTTTAGTCTCCCCTCTCCCATCTACAAATTGCCCCCTTCTCCCATTCCTAACTTTAGGTTCCCCCTTCCCCACAAATAAGTCTCTCCCTACTCACCAGCCTCCTGAGGCTCCCCTTCCCCACCATCCTTATCCCCAGGCTGCCTCTGCGGAAGAACAATCACAAATCTTAATTGACCCCCCCCACACCCAGAGAAGGAAGGCTTCTTCCCAGGCAGTCCCACCTCCTGGAGGAGAGGGGAGGAGCTATGTTTTGGGGTACAAGGACTCCCCCTGGGAAGAACTGATGCCCCTGGGCCAAGTGGGGAGGGGCAGAGGCTGGCCCCAGTTCTGTGCAGAGTATTTTCCTTTGTCACTGTGGGGAAGTTCTTCCCAAATCGTGTATCCGTGGGTATGTTCCGTGTCCGTAAGTGTGTAGAGAACGCATCAGCAGGGTGTGCATGATTTTGGCAACGTGTTATCCTGGAGCCACGTGGTTTTATAGCTGACTTTGAGTATTTAATCTATGGCAGACTGAGGCGTCTTTTTATAACTGCTCGTGGTCACTGAATAGAGCAATAAACACCGCATTTTGAGCAAAATCGGCCTTGCTCTGTGTGACTTACACACACACATGCACATTTCACAGTCTCCCCCCTAGCTCTGAATCTTTGTTCTGGGCTCCCCCCCCCAAACAACTCATCTCACATTTATCACAGGTCAGGCCTCTGGGTCACCTCCCTCCTCCCTTCACCCCCAAACTGATAAATGTTGGGGCCAATTTGTTGGCTTGTATCATTCAGTGTTTGTACTGTACTCTCCAGTAGTCCCCAGAGAAATTCCCATAAAGTATTCTTTACCTATTCCTGCCCAGGCCGGAGAATCCAGAAAAGTTCCTCTGACTCTGGACAACTCACCTTTTCCCATTTACCAGCTTTCTCATTTGTGTGCTGATCTGGAAAGAAATGACCTTGTACAGAAAGGAGACCAGGGGGGAGAGGGTTTCTGTTTGGCTCCCACCACAGAGGGGCCAGATGAGATGCAGCATGCAGACTTTGCAGACCAAAGACTTGACATCAATAAGTTGTCTTCAGGGACCTTAACCCCCTTCTCTCCCTGAGCCCCTGTAGGGCTCCTCCCCCTTCTTCTGGGATCCTCTTCCAAATCTTTACAGGCATCTTCTCAGTTCTCTCCACCCCTATCCCATGGCCTCCCCTAGGGCCTCAAAGCAGCTGCAGCCTCAGGTTTTTTCCCTTTTAAGGCCTTGGATCGAAATGTCAATGTCACCTCCCGGGGCCTGGGGGAATCCACCAGGCTTACATCCCAGCTCAGAGAACTATTCTGACCATAGCCCTCCCCAAAGGACAGAGCAAAAGTGGCTCGGATGACAGAGGTCAGACTTGCCCAGAAGGATGGGCTCTATCCCCTGGGATGGGGAGTGGGAGACAAGAATAGCAGAACTGGAACAGAGGAGAATGGGGTGGTGGGGAACATCAGGACTGGGCCCACGGACATTGATAATGGGGCAAGAAGGGGATGAATCACATACTTTGGCCAACTTTCCCCACGGTCCTAATGGGCATCCTAAATCTTCCAAGGAGATCAAAATGGAGAAGTCTATTAATAGCCAAACCTACAGTGACTCATGGTGGAGGAGGGGGAGGGCAAAGCCCACTCATTCATCTTCCAGGTGTCCATTCCAAATGATGAACCCCAGGAGGAGTACCACCCTTGGAGGGAAAGAAGCCCTTCTTGGAGAGTTGGGAGGATGGCTAAATAACACCTTTAATGTCTCAGGTTTGCCTTTTCCTCCCTTGAACTAATTTGAGGTCTCCATTTTCATCCCATTTCAGAGACAAACCTGGGGGTCTAATCCTTTCTATTGTTCTGTTCTCAATCTCTGCCAGGATCTTCATTACCTCCTATCCCACCTGGCCCCCCTCAGCACAAATCTAGCACATCAGCAAACAGAACCAGAACCCGAAGGAGAGTCCCTCAGGATAGTCAGCCTGCTTCCCATGCAAAGCACTGAATTTGGGAGTTAGTAGACTTATGTCCCAATGATAATTCAGACATTTACTAGCTTTGTTATTTGGGCAAGTTTAGACTAAAGAAAGAATGGTTTATAAATGTATGATGAAGTCAGGTAAATTCTGAAGTCTGTCATGTGGAAGAGGAATTGTTCTTCTTGGCCCCAGAGGGCAAAACTAGAAAGTTGCAGAAGCAGTTTTCTGCTGGAGGTAAGAAAATACTATCTGGCAATTAGAATTATCTTAAATTAAAAAAAAATTAAAAAGGAATGATCTGCTATGACAGGGAGTGGGTTCTACCTCATTACATGTTTACAAGCACAGATAAGATGATCTCTTGTCCATTGTACTGTCCTACTCAGCTATGGATCAGATGGGATGATGTCTGAGTTCTCTTCCCAAATTGAGATTTGGTGACTTGACCTCCCCAAGCCTCACTTTGCTCATGTATAAAACAAACACATTAATACTTGTACTACCCACTTCACCAAGTTGTTATGGAAAAAAAAAACTTTGTAAACATTGAAGTGCTTAATAAGTAGAATTATTATCACTGTTGTGGTAAGAAAGTCAAAATCACAGACCCTCACAGACTCAAGTTGCTTCTGGTAAGCTGTCCAAAAAATAGTGTGGCTGTCAATCTCCAAAGATGTCCCTGCTATCCACTTGGGGACATTCTTGCCCCCCCCACACAGCTGCTGGCCTTGGCAAGGAATGGGTCCCCTGAGAAGGAATATTTAAACTGCTGCTGACTCCACTCCCTGTCTGTCCAGAGCTGAGTGGGGAGGCAGCCACTACAGGGAAGTGTGAAGTGTAAGGAGTGGAGCTGAAGATACAGAGAGCCTGAGTGTGGAGCCTTCAGGTACAAATCAGACTCCAAAGCCACCAGGAAAACAGCTCTGAAGGTAAAGTATGCAAAAAGCTGGGATGAGGCTGACTCACCTATCCCCACCATCCTCAGGGAGGATAAAAGAGGGGAGAAGTAGAGGAATAAAGGGGAGAGAAAAGAATCAAAAGATGGGGAGTTAGAGAAGAAAGTTGGGGCTTAACTGCTGATGTGGGCACTGAAAATAGGTGGGAAGGGTAGGCAGTTTTAAAGTATATGCTAGAGCAGGGCTTCTTAACTTTTTCCACTCACGACCCATTTTCACACATAAATTTTTACGTGACCCCCGATAGGTAGGTATACAAATCAAACATTTACTGATAATAAGTAATCATTTTGTGACCTTCACATTTAGCTACAAGATTGAGAACCACAGTTTGAGAAGCTTTGTGCTAGAGTATTATCCTAGAGCTGATAGACTTCAGCAACAACCTTCATATCACACATAGTGAACGGACTTCCTTGCTCATAAGAAGGTCTCGGTCACTATTTGAAAAAAGCCTGGTTCTAAAAGTCAGAAAACTTGGGTTCTCCAGATGGTTCCTCCATTGATTTGTGACTTTGGGTAAGTCATAGGAATGAGAATAGGAAGGATGGAGACACATAGAGCTTGGGGTCAGGGACTAAGCCTGTGAATCTTGGGATAAGACTCAGGATAAATCTACAGGAGTAGACAGCAAGGCATCTGAACCTGACCTTTCTCTTCTGTAAAATAGACTTTAAATGGCTACTTTACAAGGCTATTAATGAGACTTCAGTGAGACTCTGTGTGTTACTGTGCTTTATAAACTTTAATCCCAGCATACATGGGGATTATTTTTATTATTCTTAAAATTAAGCCTCCTGAGGGCAGGAAAGAAGATCTTTCTCAGCTGTCTTCATCACCTCATCCAGTTTGAGTCACCAGAAGGTCTTTCTCAGATCTATCTTTCTTTTCCAATACTTTGGTGCCAAGCCATCCCCTTCCTTATCCCTCAACAGTTACAGCCCAAACTGTTAAAAAGCCCCTTCTGACAGTGCTCTTCTACCCCAGAGTAACTGAGTTCAAACCCCAACTTTTTCACTTACTCCGTATGTGATCTTGGACTTTGGACTTCAGTTTCCTTATGTGTAAAATGAAGATGATTGGACTTGGAAGATTTCTTACAGTTATAAAACTATAGATTCTTCAGATTTCCTGGTAATTAAAATCTTGCTGATTCACCAGAGTTGCCCTGATCCCTGAGTCATAGATAATGGAAGGGAGCTTGGAGAGCCAGGGAGTCATCAGCTGCCATCTCTGCTCCTCCCTTCTGAGATATATTCTAAGGGGTTAAGAGAAGCCCTTGATAATATCATGGTCTGGTACATCTGCAAGAAGAGAAGGCTCCAGTGTCTTTTCCAATCCCCAAAGGCTTTAGAGGACAGAGCAAAGAGCACATGCCTGGACATGAAGATAAGAGGGATCCATTTCCCTTTTATTCTCTTAGTGTGAATTGGGGGTTTGGAGGTAAACAAGATTCCCACAGTCACCTGGGTACCAAGTACGATTACATGTCCAATCCCAGTTCCAGATTTTTCAGAAGGGAAAATCCAAAATGTCCCTGGAGCAGTTTGAACATTTTCCAGCTCTGGAATCAGAGTGACTGTGAGCTATTTAGCACTTTGGGATCTTTGACAGGGATCCCACTCTAAGATATCCTCAGAGAACTGTGGGAACTTCTCTTTTTGCTTTGTTTAGCCAAAAGTTCCTAATCCCACTCCTATCCAATAGAACAAATAATTTTCTCTTCCTTTTGCCAATACCCAGTGTGCCTCTGATAGTTTGCCACCTCCACTAAGTCATTTGGGCCAGTGAAAGATACCTCCACCCCATTTCCATTTGCCTGTTTTCCATCCTTCTCCTTGGCAAGTGGACCAGCTCTAACCCTCTCCTGTGTCCAAAAAGAGGAAGAGCCAACAGCTCTCAGTTCCTCCTGCATCTTCTCTTTGGCAAGACTTGTATCCCTACTAAAATTTTGTAACTGGACAGCTCAGAGCTCCTACCAATTCTTACCCTAAGTAAAAGCCCAAACAGTAAAGACATAGGTCAGGGTCTGAGTCAGAAAAGAAGGAATCAGGATGGGGCCAGGCCTGGCCTTCCTGAGCTGACCAGTGGTTCTCAATACAAGCAACTAACACCTATCTATCTGTCACACCTCCCCTACCCCTACTCTTTTATTTTTTCCCTTGGGTTCTCCCTTTCTTAGCTCTCCATCTCCAAATCTAACTCTCCCCCTTGTTCCCACAGAGCTCTACTCATTGTCACCATGACAACAACAATGCACCGGCAGCAGATGGTAAAGGAACATGTATCCATGGAGTTCTCCAGCTCCACCACCACCAGTATACAGACATTCTCTCAGATCACTAAAGTGGTGGGAGGCAAGTTTGGGAAGGGGTGGACTAGGCAACTGGTGGTCAGACAACAGATTCCAAGTAGCACCCTTTCTCCCATTAGAATCAGAGAAATTAGACTTTCTCAAGATCCTTCAGGGTGGACCAAAGATGCCAAATCCTGTTTCCTTGGACCCCAAATTCATCCCCTTAAAGGCTAACCCTTTGCTCCAGGGCCTGCTGTGTGTCCTCAGATCACTCTTTCTAGAAAATTATGATTAATGGGGCTCTAATAGCCCTTCATGATTTCCTCTTCTATTGTAAAGCAACAGGAGTCATCATCCAAAAGAATTAAGTTCTAATGGTGGAATTTTAATGCAGGGATGTCCTGATAAATGTTTCACAACCAACTCTCCAGGAAGGAAATGTACAGACATACTTTTATGTTTAATCTGCATCATTAATATTGTCTCCATCATTTTCTTAAGTCTAGGCAATTAACAAAACAAAAAATCAAGCCCTGTCTTATATTATTTGCTGATTTCCAAAATGTAAATGATCATATTGAAAAGTTAATAACTGATTCTAGAGCTGGCTCCAACATAGCCCTAAGAGGCACTAGAAAAGGGTTGCTTTGGGCAGGAGGGTCTTTCTGAAGCTTCTTTATTTCCACTACATGGGGAGCCTCTCCCCCCACTTATTCTGGGCACAGACAACTCCCAGAATGGAAGGAAATCCAGGTACTAGTTCTGAAAAATGAGGTCAGAAGCAGCAAAAATAAATCATTACTCATGCTGGAAACAGAAAATGATGTAAAGGGAGGACAAGGATTCCAACCTGGAACCCTGTGTTCCAAGAGATGACTGAGTAATGAGCTCACAGCTCTAGGTTCTTAAAGGTCCAAAAAGTTGTTCCTTCCATCATCTACTTCCAAAAGGCCCAACACATACACTACATATACTACATACTACCTCCCTCCATGACTGACTTTCATCCTTCCTCCCACAGAGGAAATATCTCGGAAGTCTTCGAGCCATGTGGAATTCTTTAGTTTGGTTACACGAAGCCCGGAAGTCCCAGCAGGTGAAAGCGTCCCTGAGTTTGTGGAGAAGCCTAGCCCTGTCACTTCCCCAGAGGGTGAGCCCTTCCCCTTCCCTCTCTAGGGGTAATTTAGGTGGTCCCTGCTTCCCTGAGACTGATTCTTCACATGGATCTGGCCCTGTGCATAACCATTTTAGCAGGATCTCAGCTCAGTCAGAGAAGATAGCTTGGGGCTTAAGAAGGTAGGAATCTCTGGGAATTTAATCCAATTCAATAAGTATTTATTAAATACTTACCATATACTGGCTACCAAGATCTCAAAAACAGTTATGACATTGGCCCTGCTGTCAGGAGGCTCACGATGAAATAGGTTGGGATGGTGGAAAGAGGGATGAGACAGGTACCCAAAGAACTATGATATTTAAGAGAGTGATAAAGGTCAAAACTGAATTCTTTGTCTTCTCATAGCTGGAGGGCTTCCAAAAGTCCTCTAAGAAACAAGGTGAAGGACCAAAGTACATCAGAACAAACCATGGCTGTGCATCATGGTTCAATACAAATTATACTTAATTTGGAGTCAGAGGACCTTGATTTGGATTTCCACCTTTGTGACTTTCAGAAAGTCATTCAACCTCTCTATGGGATCTTAGTTCATTCATTTTTTTAAAAAGAAGATTTGCATTAGAGAGTGTTTAATTTCTCTTCTGGTTCTCAAACTATGATCTCCTAGGTGACAAGGCTGTATTCCGAGCCAAAGTACAGGGCAACCCCAAGCCCAATGTCTCCTGGAAGAGGGAGAGTGGTATTCCCATCAAGGAAAGTGCCAAAATCTTCTATGACAGCATCAACAAGGAGCATGTGCTAAAGGTACAGGCAGACCCCCATCCTCCCAAGAATTTAAATGTTACCGACCTAAAGGCAGTGATGTTGCAAAGTAGATTGAACCTGGTACACAGAACCCTGGGGTCTGGAGTCATAAAGACGAATTCAAATATAGCAAAAGAGACTTAATCTCTGTGTGATCCTGAACAAGTCATTTCACTTTTGCCTGCCTCAGTTTTCCCATCTGTAAAATGGAAATCATATAAGCACCTACCTCATCGACCAGCCCTCCACACACTTCACAGATACTGACTGCTGCCCTCTGCTTCCTATCCAGTTAGAACCGCTGACTTCTGATGACTCGGACAACTATAAATGCATTGCAACCAATGAGCATGCTGATGCCATCTACACCGTGTCCCTAACAGTGACTGAGAGTGAGTTACATACATCTGCAGGTAGCCACCATCCCTATTAGGGAGATGGTCCATTCTACCCTTCTTAGTGGGTGTGATGGATAAGGAGTCACAGTCCCCAAATCCCCATTGACTGGGTCACATCAGCCTCCCTTCTTTGGGGGGAGGAGAAAAGGGGTCATAGATACCCAGCCTTCATTGTACTTATTGATAGTCTTTCTCTTGGATCCCAGGCCAAGAAAAGATGGATTTTAAGAAGATGCTGAAAAAGAGGTGAGAGCCAGATGCCTGTTAGATTGCCCTTCTCCCTGCAGATTCTTTGGGCTAGAGCCTTTCTTGTTTCCTCCAGAGACAGCCAAGCATCTCAGGGCAGGGAAGAGAAGGAAGGAATGGGTTATTTAAGTTCAGAAGGGAAGAAGGGGCAATTAAATTGGATCTGGCCACTCTCAGGGCACCGCCTGCTCCCAAGAAGAAGGAGAAGAAAGTGATAGATGAGAAGGAGATGCTGGAGATCTTGTCCAAGGTCCCTAAGAAGGACTTTGAGAAAGTCTGCATGGAGTATGGCTTCACGGACTTCCGAGGACTGCTCAGAAAGCTCAAGGAGATGAAAAAGAAGGTGGAAGTGGAGGTCAGTGTGGAAGGCCTGGGGACCAGGGGGGCTAAAGAGCTGGATGGAGTGGGGACATCCAGGAGGCAGGAGGTTGGGGGGACAGGTAGAGTGTTGGGACCCATAGACATCTCATGATGGTGACAGTTGGATATAGGGATTCCCCTCCTCCTATAGAGTGGGGTTGGGGGGGCCCTCAAATTATAGGGATCACCACAGCCCATGCTTTGGAGAAAGTTTGAATTATTTGCTGATGGGTGAAAATAGATTCTTTGCACCGAGTTATTTAGTCTCCTGTTACCTCCCCTCATTAGTTGGTGGGAGGAAAGATGGAATGTAACCATAGCATGAACACGGGAATGTCAGAGTCTGCCTCTTCATCATAATAGCTCAAATTTCCAGAGTTGCAAAGCGCTTCACAAATATTTTTTCATAAGATCCTCACAACAACCCTGGGAGGTCAATATTATCATTATCCTCATTTTACATGTGAGGAAACTGAGGCAGGCAGAGGTGAAAATACTTGCCCAGGGTCACACAGCTGGTAAGTGTCTGACTCCCATGTTCATCCAGAAAAAATAAAGGGACCTTTCCAGGAGTCTATGCACAGGGCAAGGATAACCTTGGAAAACTCCAGAGTGGCCCCATCTTGCCCATTTTATCATTGAAAACTCTTAGACCATCCGGATCATAAAGCCGCTGGAGGATGTGGAAGCCAAAGTGGATAGCACAGTGACCTTTGACTGCATATTGGAATTGAAGGACCCCAATGTAAAGATGATCTGGATCAAGGTTTGAGTGGCTCCAGAGAATATGGTGATACTATTCATTGCCCCCCTTCCCCTGAATCACCACCGCTCTAAGGTCCCTTCTCTCCTCTAGTCACTCTCATGCTCCTCTTGTTTCTGCTCCATTTTAAGGTTCTGTTCCTTCTGAACAATACCTTTGATATCATTGATCTAGGAACCCCCCCCCTCAATAATAGGGCAGATGGACACTAACTCTGCCACTCCTAGGTTTAAAGAGTTGCTTTGGGGCATCAAGAGGTTACTGGACTTGACCAGTCACCCTGCTAGTATGTATTAGAGATGGGATTTGAACCCACATTTTCTTTATTCTGAGCCTTTACTCTAGCCATTATTCTCTCTGGAAAGAAAGAACCTAATAGACTTCTTTGTTTTGAAGCAAATAGAATTTTAGGTAAATAATCTCCCTCCAAGGGGATGTAAATGAGGATACATGGAGGGAATAATGTTTAACTCAAAGGGATGAAGCTCAAATGGAAGTGTTTCAGATTGTTCATGACATTTTGGGGAAGGGGAGGAGGGCACTCTATGCTGGGATGATTCCTAGAATCTCCTTATGACTGTCTTCCAAAAGCCCTTCAAGAAACATTCCCTGTCTAAAGCATCTTGGGTAGAGATATCAGGGCTTTCCCTTTTTTAAACTCCGATTCCTTCTTTCCTCCCCTTTTCTAGACCAGTAGCGAACAGGGGAACAAGATCAAAATAAGTCATGTCCAAATAGGCTCATTGATGTGCCAATACCTTCAGGGGCAGTTCCCCATCAGACCAACCCACCAGAGCCTCTGAGAGTGTATCTGGGGTGGGACAGGGGTATTCAAATGGGTCTTGAGCTTCTGACATTGTCCTTTACACTGCTCTGTAGGGAACGGAGCCTCTGAGGATCCAGTACTCCCTGGGCAAGTATGACATGAAGCAGGTGGGTACCAAGTACATGCTGATTGTCACCAATGTGAACATGAATGATGCTGATACCTACACGCTATCGGTGGGTGACAAGCGGCTGAGCGCGGAGCTCATTGTTTTTGGTATGAGGGATCAGAAAAAATGGGGAAATGAAGTTTCCTTGGAGGGGACAAAAAGGGAGAAGAAGGAGACCAGTACAGAGTGGGGGGAAATTATGCACACTCTGGGTATGAGGGACAGACACTCAGCTGTGTTGGGTACAGTTTGGAGGGAGAGGAAAACTGGGCAGGAAGAGTGAGAAAAATCAAAAGGTGGGAGGGGTGCTGTTTGCCATTTCTTTTCATATTCTCCTCCTTCGCCCTTGTTCCTTGGGACCTGCACACCCAAATGTGTCCTGGCTCTATGATGCATGACGTATCTTGTCATAGGCTTAGAAATATTCTTTGATTTAATTTTCTTTCACCTCTGATGCCTTCCTTCCTCCTTTCCCAAATCAATGATATGGGAGAAGAGAAGATCAGAGTAATTGAGTGAGTCAGGAAGGCCTGGATTCTAAGCCACACTTCAGACATTTATTTAGCTCAGTGACTTTTTAATGAGTCATTTAGTCTCTCTGGTCCTCAGTTTCCTCATCTGTAGAAATGAGGAGTTTGGATCTGATAACCTTTAAGGTCCATTCCTGCTTTAAATCTAAGATCCTATGATCCTGTATCCAAATGAATTTTCACCTTAGGGAACTGGTGGATATTCCTAAACCAGAATAGACCATGTCTTTAAGAGTATGATACATGGAGAAAAATAATCTAGCATCACCTTTAAAGTAAAAACCAGAAAGAGCAAGAAAAGAGAAAAACTGAGCAAGGGAAATATTTTTCCTTTCTACTGCCCCCCATCAATGTTTACTCAATTAAAGAAATTTCTTTTTTTTTTAAATTCAAAAAGTCTATAGAGATAGCTCTTAGAATCTATATAAATACACAGTATTCTTGAGTTGCACTTAGATTGCAAATTCTTGAAGAAAGAGGGGCTTATGGTAAGACAAAGTCACTATTGCTCATGTTTCATTAGTTTGAGGTCCAAAGTTAGAAGAATCATGAGAGAAGCTATCCCAGAGACAAGGACTAATCACTAGGGGGTGCTCCTGTGGTATTAATTTCTTGAGCAGGCACCCACAATTATTTTCTTACAGTGACTAGTGGGGGTCAGGAAGCCGTCAATGAGGGGGGTCTGGGGTGTAGCTGTTCCCCTGCCTGAACTATTTCAAATGACAGAGAGTGTGTTCTGTAGAATTTGGGGGATGGAGGAGGCTTGAAGATTCTACTAGGTACTATGGCTGCTATAACTTCCTTTCCATGTTGGTGTTTCCCTGTTTGCCCACATGTCCCTCTAGATGAGCCTCTGAAGTTTGTTGGGGAGATGAAGCCAGTGAAGGTCACCGAGCGCCAGACAGCAATGTTTGAGACTCGCCTGTCCAAGAAGGTGCCCGACTTCGTGTGGAAGTTCAATGGGAAGGAACTGAAAAGGGATGACAAATATGAGATCTCTGTGTCGGAAGATGGGCTGACCCATACTCTCAAGATCAAAGATGCAAGGCTCTGTGACAGTGGGGAATTCTCTGCTGAGGCTGGGGGACTGGTTCAGAAGGCTCCTCTTACCATTGACCGTGAGTGCCTGAAACTATATCACACGATAATCTTGTGTTCCACCAAAATCTCAAGCTCTTAAAGAAGGAGAGGACGCTGTAACTCAGAGCTAGTATTTCTCATGACATTTATATCCAGTGGTCTGGATATATTATTGAGAGAATTAGGAATACCATTCTCTCCCTATTCCTTCCACCCTAGTCTCCATTGAGTACCTATATTCAGAGGTCACCTGAATACAGGTACTTGCCTTTAAGGGTATGTTAAGCTACGGGGGTGTATATTAAGTCATCAATGATAGACTGCACAAGGATTTGTACATATGGAATAATGGGAAAGAACACAGATGTAAAGACACAGATGAGCACAAGACACATGGGCTAGTATGCAGATGGACACAGATACTTGCCTTTAAGGGTATGTTAAGCTACAGGGATGTATATTAAGACAGCAATGGTAAACTGCACAAGGATTTGTACACATGAAATAATGGGAAAGAACACAGATATAGGGAGACACAAATGAGCACACTTTACATGGGCTAGGGTGCAGATGGACACAGGTACTTGTCCCCCAGACTTCTGAGCTAGGAAGGTAGTTTCAAAGAACTCTGCAAATAGAGCACTTGGAAGGGAAGGCCCAGAGGTGTGTCTGGTGTTGCAGGCATTCCCATCAAGTTTGTGAGCAACCTGAAGAACGTTCGTGTAAAGGAAAAGAGCCGGGCCTGCCTCGAATGTGAACTGACCTCCAAGGATGTCACCCTGAGGTGGAAGAAGGATGGGAAGCTGCTAGAGCGGGGGGCTAAGTACAGCATGAGCCACGAAGGCAAGAGGGCAGAGCTAGTGATTGAGGATGCACAGCTCAGTGATGGAGGAGAGTACACTGTGGTGGCTATGCAGGATGGGGACCCCGTAGAGTACTACAGCACCGCCATTCTGACTGTAGAGGGTATGGCTCTTTAACCTTCTGTTGATCCCCACTAGCTCTCCCCCTCCCCCTCCTAAAGACCCTATGGACCTTCCTACATTGAGCACCTGTACTGACTCTCCTGCCAATGGCATTAAGCCCCAACCATCCATCCCACATGGACCATCCCACACTCATCATCCTTTACCAGCTCTCCCTGTACTTAACTTGTGCAGATAGCCATAGTCATACCTGTCCCTGCTGACCACCCGATGCCACTGGCTCCCTCAGTCCTATATACCTCCCTCCTGCCCCCTCCAAAAAATCCCTCTTATTCTCAGAACGTTTGGCCTCCGTGAAAAGCGGGATGTCAGACGTACATGCAGCCACGGGGACTCCAGCAGAACTGTGTGTAGTGCTGAATGATGAGAAAGTGGAAGGAGTTTGGCTAAAGGATGGCAAAGAGGTAGAAAACGGGGACTGAAGCAGGGAAAAGGCAGGGGTCCATTTGTGGACTTCCAATAGCCTTGATAGTCTGTCTCATCATCTCCAGATCACAGACTTCAGTGGGATACAAATTGTGAAGCAGGGAGCAGTCCACAAACTCATGTTCCCCAACATGGGCCCAGAACATGAGGGCAAGTACACGTTCCGGGCCAAAGGTGCAGAGAGTGAGGCTTCTGTCTTCACTGCAGGTACTGTGCACTCCATCCCTCTATCAGCTCCCTTTCCCCATGCCCTAAAAGTCAAAATTGAGGACTTCTCTATTTCCTGTCCCTCAGTTCTGTCACTGAACAAATATTTAACCCTTCTGGCTCATCCCCCAAACTTTCCAGCAGCCTCCCAGGGAGAAGCATCCACTCTGTCATGGTGATGAGTGGGACTGATCTCTTTCTCTAGGGGGCACACCCTTCCCTCTGATTGGGAGAGTGGGTCTGTCCCCATAGAGTAAGTGTCGACACCCTCCCTCCCCCAGACCCTCCTACAATTGACCCATCCGTGCTGGAGGCACTGGCTGCACACCCTGTCACTGTGAAGGTTGGCCAGACAGCCAACATCAAGGTCCCATTCCGGGCCAAGCCATTGCCCAAAGCAACATGGTACAAGGATGGAGTAGAAGTGACCGAGGAAGAGCGCGTGAGCATGGAGCGGGGAGAAGATCAGGCAATGCTGACGATTTCCAACTGTGTTCGTGAGGATAGTGGTGCTGTCATTCTCAAGCTCAAGAATGACCATGGTTCGATCACAGCCACCCTGCACCTGAATGTACTTGGTGAGGCAACAGGGATGGGGATGGGGTAGGAGAATTGGGGTTACCTGTGCAAGAGAGCATTCAGTGAAGGGAAGTAGAGGGAGAACAGGGCTCATAAGTGCACCCTTCACTGTGTCACTTGGGGTTCTTCTCTTTTCCCTATTGCACTTTATCCTCTGGTATTAGCAGGGAAGAGGAATGGAATAAACTAAGAGGTCAAAAAGGAGGGGATCCAAGAGTTAGAGTTTCCAAAGTCTGCAGTTTACCTTTTACTGGGCAGATGAAACTTTTAAGAATAAGGGTCAGGCTATACGATGATCAATTTTGATGGACATGGTTCTCCTCAACAATGATGTGATTCAAACCAGTTGTTCTGCGATGAAGATAGTCATATACATCCAGAGAGAGGCCTGTGGGAACTGAGTGTGAACCACAACACAGCATTTTAACGCTTTCTGTGAATATTTCCATGCATTTTGTTTTCCTTCTTAGGTTGTTTTTTCTCCTTCTCTTGCTAGATCTGATGTTTCTTGTGCAGTAAGATAACTGTATAGATATGTATACATGTATTGTATTTGTCATATAATTTATCCTATTTAGCGTGTATTAGATTACCTGTCATCTAGGGGTGAGGGGTGGAGGGAAGGAGGGGAAAAGCTTGGGGAAAAAAAAGTTTTTGCAAAGGTCAATGTAGAAAAATCACTCATATGTTTTGTAAATAAAAAGCTTTATTAAAAAAAAAAGAATAAAGGTCAGGGTATTCAAGCCTGTCAAGGGAAGAAAGATCAGAGTCTCTATTCCAACTTTGGTTCAACCTGGATGGTCACCTTATGATCAGGGCCTTCTCTTTAAGGATTGAATCTTCCAAGACTACTGATCTTACCCTCTCCACTGCTTGGACTTAATGCCCATGGGTCCCATTTCCTCTGTGTTTTCCTCAGACCGGCCAAAGCCTCCTCAAGGTCGTGTAGAGTTCCTGGAACTCTCTGGCAATTGTGTCCATATGAAGTGGAAGGCCCCAAAGGACAACGGAGGTCGGCCAGTGACACAGTTCATTATAGAACGAAGAGCAGTTGGGAAGAAATCTTGGATCAAGGTTGGGGAGGTCAGCGGTAAAGTGACCAACTTCTCCACCAACAAAGTGGAGGAAGGGAAAGCTTATCAGTTCCAAATCCGAGCTGTTAACTCTGAGGGTGTGAGCGACCCACTGGAGACCGAGGAGGTCTTTGCAGGAAATCCCATTGGTTAGTGTGGGGACCCATTGGTTACTGTGGGGAATTGGAGAACATGTTACTAAGGGACCTTGGACAATAAAAGGGCTACTGATCACTGGATGAAGGACGGGCAGTCATGTGGCTCTCCCACAGGTCCTAGACTCCACTGATGGATTTAGGGTTGGATTAGCAGGCGGTAGGGTGGGAAGATTGGAGCTTTTTCCACACTAGATAGGTAATTGTTCTCACTCCACCCTCACATTCTATATGGCTTACACTGCTCTTGCAGAGCCACCTGGCCTGTCCTCTCAGCCACAAGTTTCAGATGTGACCAAAGAAGCAGTGACCATCACGTGGAACCCACCAGTCCAAGATGGTGGAGCCCCATTGCTTGGCTACATTGTAGAAAGAAGGAAGAAAGGGAGCAACCTGTGGGTACCAGTCAACAAGGATCCCATCCAGGGTGAGGTTGCTAAGAAACTGTTAGAGGAGACTTGTCTGGGTGGGCCCAGAAAACATATTTCCATTTCACTCCCATCAAACCCCAAACTACTTTGGTTCTCTACACTCCTCTTTGTCCCTCATAGCCATTGGGTTCTGCTGGTTATCGACTCCATATTTTGTTGGGCTACACTGCGTGGACTCTGCTTCTGTGAACTCCATCTTTGCTTGCCCCTTTTCCCTCCCCATTTATGCTTCCACTTCATGAGCTTTGTGTATTAGGTGGCTATCACCATCTTCTGGTCTCCCTTGTAATGTTTTTCTAGACACCAAGTGCAAAGTGGATGGTCTCTTGGAGGACACTGAATATGAGTTCCGGGTAATTGCTGTGAATCGAGCAGGACAAGGACAGCCAAGCATGCCCTCCACTTCAGTGGTAGCCAAGGATCCCATCAGTGAGTCTAGGCTGAGGACATCCTTGCTCTCATAAAGATGGGATGGGGTGGGATTGTCATGTGGATAAAGGCAGAAAGTTTCTCCTCTTGGGGAGACATAGTCCCTATCCTCAAAGAGTTTTATATCTAACAGAAAATAAGATGTAGACACAGTGATTTAGATTTAGGAGGGGAATAAAGTTTTGAAAGTGGGTTTGGGCAAAGGTTAAGAAGAAGGAAGTTAGTTTATTGGACAAGGAATATGCATGGAGGCAAGTAGAGGAATATCATGATATGGAGCTTTAAAAGGAGTTGTAGGTAGGGGGTTGATTTAGGGACTTCAGGGGGAGGCCCTTCATGATTTGAGTAAAAGATAAACATAGGGGTTGGCTAAGGGGTCAGGTAGAGGATGGGAAATGGGCTATGATCTCTAAGTAAAGGATGTCTGTGGTTGCTTCAGAGCCTCCTGGATTGGTGCAGGGTTTATGCGTGGCCGACTCCTCAAACTCCAGTATTTCCTTGACCTGGCGGGAGCCTATAGAGGGGGACCCACCTTCTGGCTATATCCTTGAGATGAGGGCAGAGGACTCAAAAGAGTGGTCCAAGTGCACAAAGATCCCCATCTCAGGCACCTGCTACACTGTGGGTGGTCTGACAGAGAGACAGAAATACTTCTTCCGAATCCGAGCTGTAAATGAAGGTGGTATTGGGGAGCCTGTTGAGTTGGATGAGGGTGTCCGGGCCATGCCTCCGCCAGGTAAGAGCACAAGGAGCTCAAGCATCTGATTCACCTTTCCATTGGCTTTTGTCATCTTTCAGGGGCTCCCTCAGACTGTGGAGGAACATTATCTGGTCAGTATTGCCCTGAGCTCCTCCACAGAGTCAGCCTTGGGGACAAGAGAGTGAAAGCATAACTCTATTTTTGTCCCACTCCCTCCATTCTCCTGCCTCTCCCTCCCCTGATCCTCTCTATACAGCATCAGGAGACTAAACTTGCCATCCAAGAAGGCTATATAGATGGAAGGAAGCAATTTGGGAGGGAAGGACAACTTCAAGGGAGAGAAGGAAGGGTTTCTCATTTCACTGGCTTAAAAGTCTGTGACCAAAGAACTCTTCCTCACTGTGGGTGGGAATTGCATGGGGTTATGATTGCCTAATATCTAGATAGGTTGGTGGTGCCCATGGGCTCTCTGAAGCTTTCCCAAACAAAAGTTACATGAGCCCTTGTTGACAATGTGGTAGGGGGTATTTTTAGTCAGGTACAATCATGGATTCCTCCCTTCTAACTGAGATTCTGTGATTATTAAAGGGGTACAGGTCCATGAGTGGTCTAAGGTATGATTACACTACTACATGGTTTAAGTGAGTTGGAAGAGGTCGTTAAGAGTTCAAGAGATTGCAGAATTTTGTGGTCAGAATGAGAGAAGGGTTGTCAGTATTAATAATGGTATTCCTAGGCATGGTAGATAGTGATAGGGTGGAGAGGAGTTTGTGAGACAGATGCTGAAGTTATTGAAAAAATGACCCAGTAGTCAATAAATGAAATCAATGATGATGACATAATCAGTTTGCATGAATCTCAAAGGAGGAGGGCATCATTCAGGGACACATGGAAAAAATGGACTGAAAACAGACAAAATTCTTCAGTTTTTGTGAGTTGGAGAGAGATTTGAAGAAGTCCTTTGATGGGAAAAGTTGTAAGGGATACGATTGCCTCTGAAGAAATCTAAGGTTTGCCTAAAGAAAGGAGTTGGAAGGCATACTGATGGAAAAGTTCAAGGATGTTAATGAAACGGACTAGGAGAGGAGAACCAAATTGTGGCTGGAGAATGGCTGAACAGAATAGAAATAAGCATTTGGGAGGAGACAATGACATTAGGTGACCGTTACTGGGGAGCCAGTGTAATAGGAGGTAGATTAGCACGGCCCATCACCAGGATGGAAAGAGGATTTGTAGTCAGCAGAACCTATACAGAAGAAATCGAAGAGATCACATGCCCCAAAATTTCAAAGCAATTGTAGGCTACTGATATTTTGGAATGGCTGACACAAAATCACATCCCCAAAGTGTTCTTTTGACTCCTTCTAAGCCTCCAGTGTGTGCTTGGCTTCCAAGAAATTTCACTTCCCTTAGATTTTCCCACCCTTAGCCATCCTCCACCCCGTTCCTTCTTAGCACACCTGAGACAGAGGTTGGGATTTTGTCAAAGCTCTAATGAAGTGACAAATTTACAGAACTTAAGAGGTATGGCCACCATCTGCTGAGAGCTCTGTCTAAGCACAGAGAGCAGCACATCCCCATCCCCATCTAACTCCATCCCACTCCCAACGTATCTAGGGGGAAAGACCCTCTCTCCTTGACCTCACCTTAACCCCAGTCCTTTCAGACTCCAAGAAGGTGTCCCCTACTGCTCATCCCACCTGCTCCCTTGGTCAGT
This sequence comes from Myrmecobius fasciatus, assembly GCA_023553655.1. Lineage (NCBI taxonomy): Eukaryota > Metazoa > Chordata > Mammalia > Dasyuromorphia > Myrmecobiidae > Myrmecobius > Myrmecobius fasciatus. The sequence continues at coordinate 215,857 of JAJPUD010002366.1, forward strand.
ACTTTAGTTTCTACATTTGCAATGCTACTATGAACATAAGCTTACATCTTGCCCTTAGGGAAAGACCCACCAGAAGTCTTTCATGAGTTGACAGTCACTACCTGGTCACCCATATATAATAAAAAGTCACACACATAGTTTCCACCAATTGTAAGGGGGGAGGAAGGTCATTTCTATAGTCATCTATTTTCTCCCCTTTCTTCTTAGTCTCTTTCCTTTCTACCTTATTAACCCTTTACTCTCATCTCTTCCCTTTTTCCCTTCCCCCTCTCTCTATTCCAGTGGCTCCCAGATTTGATCTCAGTGCCCGTTTGAAGAGCCATATGGTGGTGCGGGCTGGGACAGCCCTGTGTATCCATGCTTCCTTCTATGTGAGTTGCTAGAACCCAGCCTCATTCTGTGTCTATAAGTTGGCTGAGGCCATCACAAGCTCTCCTCCTCCCTGAGAGCTCCCCAAAGAAGACACGTCCACTCCCTCACCCCCCCACACCAAAGGTCCTGTGGGAATCAAGAAGACGGCTCAGTCGGAAATTACCAAGTGGGGAGTTGCCGTGTCAGGGCGAGGGGAACGACTCCAGTCTAATCCATGGTCCCCACCCAGGGCTCCCCCCCACCCACTGCGATCTGGCAGAAGGACGGAATCCCCACCAAGGGCCGAGAAACCATCACCAAAGGCAAGAACCACTCCCAGTTCCTCATCAATAGCACTAGGCGCTCAGACTCGGGGGTGTACCGCGTCCTGCTCCAGAATGAGCATGGAGAGGCCCACTATGACATCCATGTTCGCGTGGCAGGTATGGCTTCAGCAGCAGGAGGGGAAGCGCCTGAATAGCAGGAGGAGGTGGCTTCCCGCGTGGCGTGCCTTGAGGAAAGGCTTCCCTACTCACTCACTTCACCCTAGTAGTGTTTTGAGGGAGCATATAAAAGAATTCTGGGTTCTAATCCGGCCCCGGCTCCGGCTCCTGGCACTTAGTAGCCACGGACCATGGGTAACTCCGTCTGCCATCCCACAAGGCTGTCTGAAGTCCACGTGACATAATGTATGCCAAGTGTTTTACAAATTTTCAAGTGGGAGAGAGATGGCAGTAATGATTTTGCCTGAAATTCCCCCATTAGAGCTAAATCCTTTTGGGTCCTGAAGGCTTTCGAAGTGCCAGTGAAAATGCACAAGCCTCTGGAAGGAGGTCTCCCATTAAGGGTTTACTAACAGACACCACAGGGGGAACTAGTTAGTGGATTATTTGAAGAGACAGGGGAGACTCCGAGATGGTCATCTCGGGGTGGGACTAGGAAGGTCCCCTGGGAAGTCAGTCAGGAGAGGGATAGCAGAGACAAGTATCACTTGCGTACCGTTTTGCCAGGAAACAGAGCTTGGGGGAATACAGGGCGGGGAGGGCAGGAGACCATGAACAGCAGCCGACGAGGGCTGACTTGCCAGGCACAGACCACACTAGGAGTCCACAGTGCTGAGGAGAGGGAGCTAACATGGGAAGGACGGGGAAGGGAGGGTGCTGGGAGGGACTGGGCACTGGCCGGGGAGTCGGAAATGAAATTTGGGCAACAGGGCTCTGGAAGGGGGGAAAGTTTTTCCTCACTAACACCTCTGGGAGACCACAGCGGGCGCCAGACACGAACACGTACGCACACATGTGCACAGACATGCATAAACACACCCGTGTGTGTACACACGCGCACACCCCCTCGGGTGGCCTGGAGGGAGCACGGGGGAGGGGCTGACCCAGGCCTGTGACTTCAGATTTCCCACGGCCACCCACAAACCTGAAGCTCTTTGAGGAAGTGCCAAACACCGTGACTCTGAACTGGGACCACAGTCCCGACGTGCAGGAGGACGGTGAGGCGCATTACGTCATCATGAAGCGGGACGCCAGCACGGCCACCTGGTTCACGGCCGCGGACCGAGTCTTCAGCAACAAGTACACCGTCACAGGGCTCCTGCCAGGCAGGAAGTACTACTTCCGAGTCCTCGCCCGGAATGAGATTGGGGACAGTGACCCACTTGACTCGAAGGACACTTGGCTGGTCAACAAGGATGAGAGTAAGTTTGTGGGCAGGACGCCTCGGGGAGCCCGGAGGGCGGGCGGGGGCGGGGCAGCCCTCCCCGGGACTGGCGAAGGCGGGAAGCCTGCAGGAGGGGAGGGGCCGGAGAGAGGGTGAGGAGACCAGAGGATGCACGAGTGGGGGGGAGGGGAGGCGCAGGAAATGCTGGAGAATTAGGACATCGGAGAAACTGGGGAGCCCAGGACTCCCCTTGCTCTCCCGTTCACCGCTGGGTCTCTCTGGCTCCCCCAACCCTCTCTTCCCGCCCCCCACCCCAGTTGAGGACCTCGGCGCCCAACTGCATCCGTATCAGCAGAAGGACTGGCGCCACGCCCCTCGCTTCATCACGCCGCTGAAACGGCACGCGGTGCTGCGCGGACACGACTGCACCATGAGCTGCGCCTTTCTGGGGAACCCGCGTCCCACCGTCACGCTCTACAAGGGGGACGTCAACATCACGGCCAGCTCCAAGTTCTGGTACAGCTCCACCAGCGGGGTGTGCACCCTTGTCATCCCCACCTGCACCCTCAAAGACAGCGGCGACTACAGCGTGCTCGTGGAGAACGAGCTGGGCAAGGACAAATCCAGCTGCACCTTGACCGTCTATGGTGAGCAGCTGTCCGGGGAGGAACTGCCCGGGCTCGGGCAGGGGAAGGGTCTCCCGGGCAGGGAGGTCTCCCCACATGTCAGAATGTACACACGCCCCGCGTGGACACGACAGTGTATGCTGACCTGCATTCCCTTTCTCCCTTCCTCTCCCTTCTCTCTCTTACTCACACACACACAGTCTCACATTGCTTAGGGAGGGCTTAGGCTCCTTGTACCCGCTCAAGATAATTATTCATTAGGTTGAAAAAAAACCAAACTGGTTTTCAGGCCTAAGCATGGAGGGGTTTGCAAATACCCTTCCAGCCAGCAGAGGTCCATGAGTCTCCTTGAAATCTGCCATCCTAGGACACTACCCCTTTGACCAGAAGGAGACAGATGCTCTGAAAGGATAAGTGTTTTGCTAATAGTCATCCTGCCCTAGCCAACACTCCTCTTGGCCTTTCAGACAAAGATGACAAATCCATCCTGGCCTCTGTGACTGAAAGTCTGCAGAAGAAAAAGCATCTCATGTGAGGTCCAGTCCAATTGTAGCCAGGATGACCACTTCAAAGCTGGGAAATACCAACACATCTATATGACCCTGATGGTAAAAGCCCTGGGTGAAGGATAATTTTGAAGCAATAAATAAGAGACCTCTATCTTACCTCTTGCCTGATACTGAAATGGAAAAGTTCAAGGGAGGGGGAAAAGTACTGAAAGCTTAAACTTCTATTCTATGCAATCCAGTCAGGAAAGCATCTATTTGGGCTTGTTCCAATGACTGCCTCCTCTTCCTCCAGAATCCTATTATAGTTGTAGTCCCCCCCTGAGGCTCTGAGGGATGGGACTAAATTAAACATACCCCTCCCTAGTCATAATCAATAAATAGTTTTAAGTACTTGAAATAGATTAAACCACTTCTCTCCCCCTCCCCCTGAAAAAAAAAAGTGCCCGGAATTCCCTGCATACAGACTCTATTCTGTTGGGTTAAGGCCTGGTTACAGCAAAATGCAGTTAGGCATGGAAGAGCTGTCCCATTACCTTCATGAACCAGATCACTTTTCTCCAAGACCTGGCTAAGATGAAGACTAAAGGAATGTCGGGTTTTGGATGATTTGTGTGTATTTGGAATTGGGAGTCAGGGGATAGGTCAGAATGGGGAGGCAAAGTGAAGGATTCTGGGCAACCAAGAATTTCCAGCATGAGAGTATTGGGCACATGAAACAGAAGCACAGCAGCAGGAGAAAGAGGAGGCCACCATTTGCTAAAGGTTTATTCTACAGCTGTGGGAGATACATGACACACCAAGGTTTGACATACACACAGAACCAAGAAGGAGCCTCTAATTTTCACTGGCCTCCAGAGGGCTGGAAGTCCAACCTGCAGAGAACTAGCCCTGCAGTAGTTCCAGCTGAGATTGTAAGCCTGGGCTCTGAGAATGGACAGCTTGCGGTCCTTTTCCTCCCAGCTGGTTCCCCAGGGATAACACAGGACACAGTAATCAGAGCAGGATGGACACAAGGCCCCTGGTTTTATTGTTTTCCATACAATGGAGTCAGAGTCTGTCCCACCCTTCTCTGCCTGTTTGCATTGAATGTGCCTCAGTAACAAGATTCCTTACAGCCACTAGAATAGAGTACCCCATCAGCCTCCAAGAAAGGCAGAGAGGAAAACTTTGGGGGGCTAGGGTGAGGAAATAGAAAACAGAGAAAGGAGTTCCAAGCTCTCAAACCCAGAACTACAGCTTGGGCTCAGCCTAGAGAAAGAGAACTTTTAGTGTTGCCATCCAAGTTGAGACAGAAACAGATCCAAAGAGGGGTCCTGCCACAGGGAACCCATGAAGAAATAAAAAGCTCCCCTTCCTTTGGCTGCTGTCCCTTCCCCACGTGAGCTGACACAGACCACCAGGCCTACAGCATCAGAAAGGGAAACTCCTGAGATCCAACCTGAGAAGATAGGTGTACTGTCAGCTTCTCCAGAAGAGGAGAGGGTGACTCAGAGTTGTAAGAGTAGGGAACCCATTTGTAGGGAGAGCAACCTTGAAAGAGCACCAGGAGGAATTCAGGCCAGAGCACACTCCTTTCTCAATCTGAGGGTCCTCCCCCCATAACTTCAAGTATAAAGGAAGCAGCCTGAGGGTTGCCAGCATTAAGATACCCACCACTTCCTCAAGAATAGCCTAAAATTAGGGAAAGGTAGCACCATCCCCAGCCACCTCTTAGCACAGAGCCCTTCTCCATGCCAGTTTAGGCAGACAAGGTGGAGTGATGTCTGGAAGACTGCAGCTTTTCCATCTGTCTACATGCATCCCAAGTCACTATGCTGACCAGGACATAAGAGACTTGTTTTGCCCTTCTCCTGTCCTGTTCTGGAGAAGAGAACAAAGGAGCTGAAACCCTCAGAGGCTGCCAACAGGCCCAAGGAGGAGAGGGATCCCTGATTCTTCTCCCTCTCCAGAACACCATCCAGAGCCATCGGTCTCTATTCATCCAATCCCCAATTCTTGGCCTCCCATCCAAAACTTGTGCTGGTAAAGATCACCTTCCAGCTCTATTTCAGCACCTCTCACAGTTCAACAATGGAGCTCCAGATATTCTGTCCCATTCCAGAAAACCCTGGGACCCTCTGCTGGGAAAAGGGGGGGGGGGAATGGGAAATAGGGGTTTGGGTTGCCATAGACCCTGGCCCCCTGCCCAGCTCAGTCCCCCTTGCTCAATCTCAAGTCCCCACCCAGGTCTCGGCTCTCCACAACAGAGAGCGCAATGAGCATCTGTGCAGCATAATAGGTGGCCATGATGATGGCTCGAGAGTAGGGGACAGGAAAGCAGAACTTGTTGATGGCAATGGTCAAGTCGGAGATGATGAAGAAAAGGGCTCCACTACCTGCTGCCAGTTCTGTCCAGCGCCAGTGTGCCCCAACCAGTTGCAGGCCCGCCACGGCCCTCCAGCCCATGAAACCGATGAGTACCTCGTAGATTCCTACCAGGTAGATGTAAGGGCCCGACAGGTAGGGATAGAGGAGGGCATAGCAGAGTCCAGAAAGCACCGCCATCACTAGGCCTCTCTGCAGAGCCAGGGGCTTCATGCCAAAGGCTGAGGCATAGAGTATGTGGGTCACTGCGAACATCAGCAGTCCTGGAGAGTGAGAGAAAGAGAAAGAGAGAGGGAAGGGGCCACTGAGGAGAAAGGTCATGGGGGAAAGGTCAGAAGGAGTCACGAAGGAAAGGAAGAGGAGCCATGGACACACAAGTCAAGGGCTTGGACACGCACCTAAATAGATGCACACACTAGCATGAGGACATACTTAAGGATACCCACATATGTATGACTGAAGGAGGATGATGACCCTCAGGGGATCTTTGCCCTTTGCCCTTTCCTTTTTAACCAATTGTCCCTTACCCAGAGCCCCCCAGGAGGCTTTCCAGCTACTAACCATGCACGAAGTAGCCTTGGTCCTGCCAGATGAGAAAGGCATCACCTACTGCAGAGAAGACAAGCCCTGCGAAGATTCGGGTGGCACTGGGGTGGGCAAGCAGGAAGCCAAGTCCATGCGCCAGCAGGAACAGCCAGAGGCAGAAGATGGGCAGGCATTTGATGAGCGCGCTGAACCAGGAGGGGCTGGAAGATGGCAGCCACAACACAAAGTAGATGCAAGTAGCCTTGAAGAAAGGAACCAGCTTAGGCCCTTCACTCTTTACCTGGGGATGGACCCAAGGACACCTGGTCAGTATCACAGAGAGAAAGGATCAAGGGAAAGGGAAGAAGCCACCTAGAACAGGGTATCCCCACTCCTCAGAGCCACTCTTGGAAGCCATCTGCTGCTTTTGGTAAAGGGGCTTCCCTGAGCACCCTGAGTGGACAGGAAGGATCTGATCCCTGCACTGCTCTGCCTAAGACTCAGACTATAAGCAACATTTATTTGGTGCTTTACAACATCATCTCATATGATCCCCTCCACCCTCAGGAAGTAAGTCCTATCGATCCAATCCTCATTTTACAGATGAGAATAATAATGCTTAGACAAGTTAAATCACTTGTCAGCGTCAGAGGCAGGATTCACTCTCCCCCAGGTGCCTCTCTACCTATCCAGGTAGCAGCAGTCCCAAGCAGCTCATTTTATGGGGCAGTGGGAAGGGGCAGAGTTTCATGTACCAGTTTTCCTGGCCTCAACAGGCCTTGTCCTTGGTGCTGGGATCAAGTAAGAACTTATCAAACAACAAGCAGGTCAACCCTGAAAGTCTTAGAACACTTTCCAGTGTCTCTTCCCCATTATCCACCAATAGCCCTCATTTCCTTTCCCCTCAGCATCCCTTCCTCATTTTTATTCCCCAGTAACTCTCTTCACCCCACCCCTTTCACTTCTAAAGAGTCCTTGAATTAGAAGGAGAGAGGGCTCAAACATCAGCTGTTTGGAACAGAGCAGAGTCAGCAGGGAAACCACCGATATGTCATAACCACCTCATGATCAGCAACAGCTAGGCCAAGGAGGGCTTTAGGGCCCTGGCTGCACTAAGTGAAGCCCAGGAATGTTGTTTTTACGTGTGTGTCCTTTGCCAACAGGCTCCTTTCCTACCTGTTCACATATATTCATGTGCTTACCTACAAGGGACATATACTCCTGGGCTCACACCCAAGAAAAGTTGTTCCTTCCCAAGGATATCAAGCCTGGAACAACCAGGCAGCAGTCCCAGACTCATTCACAAGGTGTTTCTGGGAACTTCTTGTTCAAGGGGAATTGAAGAGAACTGTGATCTTAGTGCAGAAAGGGTGCTGTGCTTGGAGACAGAGAAAAGCTCTCAATATTTGAAAGGCTATATGTGAAACTTACTGGCCAGCTGTGTAACTAATGGTTTGGCAAGCCACTCTCTCTGAGCCTCAATTTTTTCTCAGTAAAATGGGGACATAATGACATCTGTATTAGTGCCTAATTCAGAGGATTGTTGTGAGGACTAAATGAGAAAATGTGTGTAAAGTATTTTTTAAATCTCAAAAGGTAATCAATATAACTGTCAGATAGTATCTTAAAGCAATTGTGAAAACTAGAGAGTAGGAGGTAGGAATGTCATGTTACCTGGATCAGAATCCAAGAAACAAGACTTGAGATTTTATCTGTGGATTGAGATTTTATCAGTGGAGTCACTGACAGAGAGCCTGCATAGGAAAATATTCCTTTTATATCCTAGAAACTCTGTAGACCAGAGCAGAGGAGAGGGTCACTAAAAGTCAGAGACATGGAACTGAGAGAGGGAAGTTGGAGCAGCTGATCAGTCACCCAGCAATGGCAGTACAGGCTTGTGGTTAAAGCCATACTTCTGGAAGGACCCTAAGCCTTGAGGATATCTTAGAGGAAATGGAAGAATGGAAAGAAAGCAGATTTTGCCTCTAGCTTGTGGCATAGTGCTTTGCATATAGCAGGTACTTGAAACATCTGCTGAATTAAGGAGAGGTAGGAGAGATTAGCTCTGGCTCCTGCTCTGAACCAGAGAGACTTCAGGGCTAACAGCTGAGAAAAGCCTGGCAGAGCTCATGCCCCTACTGCAGAGCTGCAGCTGTCTGCTCCTGGGTCTCCCCAGTTGCCCTGTGTAACTGCCTGACCTGTTCTGGTATGGTGATGCCCCTGGCTGATAGAGCTGTCTGGCTTCCAGTCTTGTGGATCACCCAATAAATCCCAAGTTCACCTAATTCCAAATCCCCACCAACCAACCAGAACATATAACTGCAGTTCAAGGAGAGAGAGGGATGGGGATTGAATAGGATGTCACCACCTCCATCCCTCCCCCTGCTTCTTTCTGAGGTTTGTGACTTTGGGAAGAAGTAACTGTTCCCTCCAGTGAATCTCATTGGAGACAGGAGATCATCCCCAATAGAACTGGACTCTGTTTTAGGACAAGCCACTGGGAGGATCAATCCAAATGTCCTTCTCAAGGGTCAAAGGAGCTGTCCAACCCACAGTGCAGCTCACACTTCCTGGACAGCCCTTATGGTGGTTACTTTAAAACAACAACCAACCATTCCCTGACCCTGGAAGTTTCACCTTTGGCCATCCATTCCTATTTCCTAGAAGAAGAGAGGAAAAAACATAAGGAGTTTTAGTTCCCCTTGACACAATGACCCCAACCAGAATGCTAGAACTCTCCTTAAGTGGCTGGACAGTGGAGGGAGGACAGAGAAGGTAATTAGGGGCCCGAGCTGCAGACCGAGAAAGCCCTCTGGAGGAAGAGGAGGAGCCAAACCAGACAAGATATGGGTCGATAGATAGATCGATCTATCGACACACACACACACACACACACTCTCTCTCTCTCTCTCTCACTCTGGCCACACAATAGAGGCACCCCACAAAAACGAATGGGCAGTGCCTGGAGCATCCATACAACTCTGTAACAGCAAGTCCCCATGGCACAGGTGGTCTCATCCCGCCCCCCCCCATCCTCCCAGTTACCACAGACATCCCGGTGTCACACACACACATACATTTTCCCCTCCCCAGGAAGCTCGACACTTATCAATGATGGACGGCGCCAGCCCGCTTCCCCTCCCACCCCCCTCTCGGGACCCCGACTAGCTGGAGGCAGAGAAAAAAAAACACCACAAAACAAATCAACAAAGTCACGCTCCCGAGTCACGTGCTGGCTGTTTTCCACTAGCTGACTCTTGGTGGGGAGGGCGCCGGAGGGTCGGCAGGGGGCGGACCCGGGCCGAGCCCAGCCCTCCACTGCCCTCACCCCCAGCCCCTGGCACCGAGTCCTCGAAGAAGGTTTACTGGAAGGGTGGGGGCGGAGGGAGATGGAGACCCCACCGCCAGCACGGGGCGTTCCCTCCCCACAAATGGGGTCCAGACTCAGGCCAGGGATCCAGGGAAAGCCGGACACTCACCACAGTGACCGGGGACACCATGTTTACGCTGGCGGCAGGCCCACAGGGGACGGCGGCCCCCGCTACCTGCTGCGGCTGCGCCCCGACCCGGGCTTGGGCTTCGGCTCTGGTCCTGACCCCGACGTGACACGAAGCCGGGGCACCAGACAGCAACGTAAGCCTGGAACAACGTGAGGGACAATGCAGCCCGAACCGCCGGCGTTCGGGGATCTCTTAGAGAGCCCCATGACGTCATGAAGGCTGTGACCAATGCGGGGGCAGAAGACTCGGGGGCGGGGCCCGGAGCCGGCTGGAGCCCGCCCCCCTAGCCTTTTATCGCTCTGGAAGCTTGCCGGGCGGTGGGACCTCCTCCCAGGACCCGGGGGCGGAAGATTGGCTTGCTGAGCGGCCACCCCCGCGGCCAGAGGGGAAATGTCGGGTCCAGTCGAGACTCGACGTGTGCACACAATCACACACACATCACTCGGCGTGCAGGAGAGTAACACAAAACACACAACCAGCGGCACAGAAGGGAGCCCACACTCGGGACACACATCGAGGAAGACACGCACAAGTACACTCGCCTCCAAAGGGGTCAGGCAAGTGGCCGGGTGCGCGCACTGAACAGACTCTGCTTGGCGGTCCAACCTGAACCTGTGAGCTGACGGGGAAATTGCCGAAGTTATAGTTTCCTGCCGAAGTCTGGTTGTGGAAGGGAGAATAAATGTCAAGAGATCTGACAATAATAATTACAGCTAACATTTAAGTAGCTCTTTGGGCTTGGCTAAATACCTTTACATACGTGATCGTTAGTGTAAGTCTTTCCACTTATTTTGTTAAACATTTCCAACATTATCCTTATTTATTTTTCCTTATCTGATTTTAGCAAACTCCTAGAATGTAAATTCTTTGCGGGCAGAAATGTGATTTTTTTTGTTGGAATTTCCCCTAGAGCTTAGGACAGTACACTGCATGGAAGTGTAGACAGAGTTGTTGAGGTTCAAAGAAGACCCCAAAGGTTGGGGGTGCAGACCAGGGTCCAAGGTGTCTCAAAAGAATTTGCAGGTTTGAACCCATCTCCAAGTCTAGAGGCAAAGTTTATTATAATTATAACGAGGATTGAAGGGGACTGAGTTCCCAGAGGATTTAGCGGAAGAACCAGGAGAAAAAAGATACATTTATAGTAAAAGAGATAATCTGGTTCTTCACCTCACTGATATGCTAATTTCATGCCTTAGAGGTAGAACTGAGGAATGGTCGGTTATTCACCTCAGTATTGAATTTCATGGTTTAATATAGTGGATTTCCTGCCATCTAGGGGAGGGGTGGGGACTGGGCGGGGGGGGGGGGCGATTTGTAACAGAAAGCTTTGTAAGGGTCAATGTTGAAGAATTACCCATACATATGTTATGCAAATAAAAAGCTTTAAAAAAAAATTATGGTTTAGAGATAGGTTGAGAAGTAGTCTGATGTGTACCTCACCATTTGTCTAAGAAACCTTGTCATCCCTGGCCAACAGATTGTTATCTGGCAGTCAGCAGTGTTTATAGGACTGTACTATAATATTCCTAAGAGCAGGAGACTTTAGGATCATTGACAAACCGATTGTTAGAACAGTAAGTCTAAGGTCAGGGAGCCTCGGAATTACTGCTGTATTTCTCTTAGAAGCTGCACCCCATCACAGTGAGACTACCCCTCATTTTCTCATGGCCTGGGACCCATCCACTACCCGAGCCAGAACTAATTATAACAGTATTTCAAGACAACCAAAGCTCTCATCCCCACCCAAGAAGCAATAGGAATGAGTGGAGAATCAGGGCCCTGCAGATTGGATGCCACATCCTAGTTCCAGCTGTGCCTCTTTAGGCTTTAAGTTTTGTTTATAGGGTCATATTCTAGGCTGTCATTCTTCAATAGGACTGGAAGCCGAGAATCAGTGAAAGACAATGGCATTGTAGAAAAAGTATTTTAACTTGGAAACTGAAAATAACCACTATTTATGTGATTTTGAATAAATAATTCAATTTTCTCATCTCTAAAATGAAAAGAGGGACAGCTAGGTGGCGCAGTGGATAGAGCACCAGCCCTGAAGTCAAGAGGACCTGAGTTCAGATCTGGACTCAGACACTTAACACTTCCTACTGTGTGACCCTGGGCAAGTCACTTAACCTCAATTGCCTCAAAAAATAAAATAAAATAAAATAAAATTAATTAATTAATTAATTAAATAAAATGAGAATTGTCATGTTTGCCCTACCAGGATTGTTGTAGTTAAGAGTCTTGTTGTAAACTACTATATATATATATATGTATTATGCCCCAAAAATCTCAGTGTATTTGTAACCTTTAGCCTTTAAGGACTCTGTGTATGTGGGTGTAGGTATGGGTGTGTATGTGTAGATGACTCTGTGTGAATTCCATCATGCTCTAGGATATTACTGACCCCTTCTCAATGAGATCCATGGGTACTCAGAAGAGATTGTCTTAGCCATCTTTGTGGGAAAAACAAAATAGATTAAGAACACATATTCCCCAAATTATGCAGTTCCAGAAATAGCATATATATATATGTATATATGTATATATATATATACCTTAGATAAGTACTGCATACAGACGATGAGCTACCTCAGAATTAAATACAAGGAGATCAAGCCGTATTACAAGCAGAAAACTGTGCAACATATTTCGTTTTCTCCAGCTTCAAATGCCTCTCTGTTTACCATCAATAATTCTTCTGCAGATATTCCATCATCAAATCATGGAATTCCATGACCTCAGAGGAATCAAAATTGCAGGTGATTCAAAGGCTAATGGAATGATATTATGGGAATAAGTAGGTTGAAGCATATTACCAATCATGACTAACATGAGTAAAGACATATTTAATAAATATATGCTTAAAAAAGAGTCAGACTGGTCATGTGGGAATGAGAAATAACAAATGGACAGACAGCCTGGGTGCTGCAGTGGTAGCTCCACATATGAAAAGTTAGAGCCTGAGTGGGGGTCCTGAAGAAAGATATGAACAGGAATCACATAGGACAACAATACATGGGTGGAGAGTGGCCTGCCCCAAGGAATGAAGGCCTGTAAAGAAGTAAAGATTTATTAACATATATGAAGTATAAGATAGACAGATAGAATGCACATACCTAGGCACTTTAAGGCTCGGCTAAAATCCTATATCCCACAGGAAGCCTTCCCAATCCCCCTTTAATTCGAATGACTCACTTTTGTTGATTATCTCCTTCAGTGTATAGTTTGCATGTTATCTCTATTAGACTGTGAGCTCCTTGAGATCAAGGATTTTGAACAGTGTCTGGATATTCAAAGAAAAAACTGATTGTGTCTGAATAGAGACTGAAGCATTTTTTTTTACTTTATTTTTCTTGAGTGTTTTTGTGGGGAGTTTTTGGCAGGGGGAGGGGATCTATGTTTTCTTTCACAATGTTTTCTCTAACTTCACATGTGCCTTCTCAATGGGGCCCGGGGAATAGGGAAGGAGGAGGGAAGAAGGGAGAGAATCTGGAATTCAAAGTTTTAGAAACAAATGTTTAAAAAGTGTTTTACATATAACTGGGGGAAAATAAAATATTAAATTTAACAGTGTCTGGCACATAATAGGTGCTTAATAAATGCTTACTGACTACCCAGATTGACAGCCACACATACACATAATACTTCATTAGTGTGGCTATTCCCTTATCTCAGATCACATAATTGCTCTTTGTTTTAGTATATCATCTTTTTCTGTTGCTTTAGCAAAAAATAATTCATTACTTGTTGGTCAATCCAGTGTTGATGAACTTTTCTAAACTTGAGAGGTAAGTTGGACTTTGATCAACAGACTCTGTCTGTCTCCAGGCTACAGGTGTACCTGAAGTCCTTCCAGCTTGGATAGGGCTAACTGGAGCTCATGTCCCAGAGGCATAGCCTTTATGAACCAGTCACCTCTGGGCCATCATAAAGTACCAGCATAGGACTTCACATACACAGTGTCACAATAATACCTTTTTACATGGCTTTAAATTTTTTTTTAATGTTTTCATATGTTATTTCCCATTGGAGCTTACAATAACTCTGTGAGGGAGGCATATTTACTCCAGTGTAATCTGTGATCTCTTCCGATAAAACATAAGTTCCTTGAGGACAGTTTTGCCTTTGTATCCCCTAAGAAAAGCTTATTATTCATTGACTATGCCATCCCAGAGCTACAAAGAGGCCCTGGGCATTAAATACAGAATTTAAAAGTTATACAATTGTTTAATGAGTTCACATTTACTTGATATAAAGGTGATCTTCCATGGGGGTAAAAATAACTGAATTTAGCACCTAAGTTAGCAAGTTATTAGTTAAAAATAGGAAACTATCATTTTTAATTGTACCCATCTGTAAGAGTCTAGGCCTAGTGGCTAATGTTCAATATGGTAACTAATTTCCCCTCCACAGCAACTGAATTAGTATTATATTATTTTTACATCATGAATTAGAAATTTGCTTGAAGGATTCTTGATCAAAGTTGCTAGTTACAGGTCAGGCCTTTCTTATCCAAATCCTCTATTAAATTATCCTAGAAGATTCACATTAGCAGACTAACCCAGGTTTCTTTGTATTATTTCTATGGGTTCCAGTGCAGCACATGGGCCATCCATCTGTTTTCCTTGATCTGATTACATGAGTGCCCGACATGCCGATGAGATTTTAGGCCTCTTTTTTGCAGACATTCCACTAGCAATATGCTGCTGCAGCCTATTTATGCCCACTTTGCATTATTATAATGCCTTTTTAGATGGCCAGCAATTTTATTTTATTAAGACATTGTGATATTGCATGACTTGTAACCATCTACCATTGCTGAAAGAATTCTGACATTAAAAAGAGAAGATTTTTGATTTATTTTATTTTCCTGTTTGAGGTTTTGAAATTACTGCAGAATTTATACAAATGCAATCTTTCTGTTCAATTCTGGGACCAGTCAATTATTTATCTATAATGTATATCCAACATATATGTTTAGAGTGCCCAGGTATACCTCCTGCCTATCTGTTGGTTGAATAAGGCTTAAAATTCCCTGGATAAATCCTATTCTTTGACTAGATGTGAAATTGCTTTGACTTAGATACTAGATGTCCGAATAACTCCTTTGTTCTAGCATTAATGACACTTCCTTAACAATGTATGAACTTAACTTCCTTTGGTTAGACTGGATATGGGAGATGAAGTAGGCAAAAATAATAGTAAGAGTTTGATATGGGAGATTAGTTAAATGGAAGAGTTTATATTCCATGATTCTGTGATTTCTAATTTCTGACAAAATGCCCAAAAAACTGTCTAAAGAGAAGCTCTAGAAGCCAGGGATTCTTGAGTACTCAAGGAGAACTGAAAATCTCAAATCTATTTGTGTCTGATTTCACTTCTCTATTCCCTGGCTAAGCCTGTTGAATCAAACAGAATCAGAAGCCTCTGTTCCTATATCAGGGGAATCCCAAGAGCTTGAACCCTCAAGGCCAGTGGATCAGGAAGACCCTGAGACTCTCTTGGGGTACCTAATTTCAGACTATTAGAGCTAAAGATACAATTCTGTTTCTTCCCTCTCTCCTTCCCATGAACACTCTCCCCTCTCCCTCACTCCCTAATCTTACCAGCACTTCCCTAATCTAACAGGACCCCATCGTCAAAACAGGGAGAGTGAATTTATAAGTTTATTTTATCATTTCTCTGCCTCAAGCCCAGATATCTGAGCTAACAAGAGGTTTTCCCCTCCTGACCCATGTGGCTGTTAGAATATAAGGCTCCAAAAAGGGAAAATAATTTTGCTTGAGTTTATAAACTTTTATAAAATTCTAAAAATTTGTCATAGCTTTTCCACTGGGCAGTCAAGAACTAGGAAATGAACATAGAGTGATTGGAATAGCAGTTTTATGGGCTTTCTTCTTAAAGATGAAAATTTAGATTATAGGCAGTATGTACAGTGGGATTGACTGGGGAAATTGTCATGGAATTGGGGGAAAGCTGTTTCAGATAAGTCAATGGCTCAGTGATACTTCACATATAATTCACACCTTGTTTCTAAGTGAGAACCCTCTAAATACATTCTAATCCACTTTTTCCCTTTTAGTGCCCTTTACAATGCCCTATAGAGAGGTAGCTCCATACATGAATCAACCAGTAAATGTGTCATGGCACTTTATAGAGAGCAGGAAGGTTCTGGTTTTAGTACTGCCATAAGCTCAATGGATGGCCTTGCTCCTCTGGACCCGTCTCATCTGTAAAATGAGAACAGAGTATAGGATGGTCCCTTCAGCTAATGTCATCTGGTGATTCTTCAATTGATTATATCACAGAAAAATAGAGTATGAGCAGTCAGGGCTTTTTAAAATTGAAAAAACATAAAATTGTTCAACTAGGTTGGGTCCAGAATGTAAGTAAATGGGTCACATGAGAAACAAAGATATTCAAGTCACATCCCGTTCTTTCCTAGCCAAAGGCTTCTCCTAAGAGCAAGTTCCATGTGAACCTCACTGATTTCTTACCAGATCAGTTCCTTCATTGATATCAGTATAGGACACAGAGCAGTTAAAACACCCAATCAATGGAATTCTAGAAGGGCCATGACTGCATTGATCTGACTTTCAGATCAATTCTCGGACCCCTTTTCCTCACACCTGCCTCTCATTAAACTGAGTCTAAAGGGGGTAAGGATGGTCTCCAGTGTGCTGATTTAAAGAAGCATGTTTATTTATATCCCCAGACTTCAGTCAACATTTTCTGGGGCACTAGGCAATGGCTGGAAATCCTACATGGGGCTGCAGAATTATGTGGGCAGCATGAACTTTCAGGAATTCTACAAAAGCATGAAGTAGTGGTAGTTATCTTCTTTTTTTTTTTAAAATTATTATTAAAGCTTTTTATTTTCAAAACATATGCATAGATAATTTTTCAACACTGACTCTTGCAAAACCTTTTATTCCAAATTTCTCCTCCCAAGTAATCCAATATATGTTAAACATGTTAAAAATACATGTTAAATGTAGTGGATATCCTGCCATCTAGGGGAGGGGTGGGGAGTTGGGGGGAAAAATTTGTAACGGAAAGCTATGTAAGGGTTATTGTTGAAGAATTACCCACACATATGTTATGCAAATAAAATAAAAATAAATAAATAATAAATAAATAAATAAAAAATACATGTTAAATCCAATATATGTATTTATATTTATACAATTATTGTACTGAACAAGAAAAATCAAATCAAAAAGTAAAAAACTGTATGCAAACAACAACAAAGAGTGAAAATGCTATATTGTGAACCACACTCAGTTCCCACAGTCCTCTCTCTGGGTGCAGATGACTCTCTTCATCACAAGATTATTGGAACTGCCCGAAAAGGGTAGTTATCTTTATCACCTCCTCTGAATAATTCCTTTCCTAGACCCTCCTAAAATTTCAATCCTTTTTCTCCCTTTCTTCTTTTGAACAGGGTAGAGATCTGGTAGAATGTTAGATTCAATGACTGCAAGAGATCTAATTCATTAAAACTTCATAGTAAAGCACAAATACCCTTTCCAGGATCCCCAAGACAATGATCACATTTCTCCTAAATTTTCTCTTCTCTGGGCTAGACATCTGCTTCCTTCAGCTGATTTCTAGGCCTCTCCCCAAGCAGGTAGCTCCCCTTCTGTAATCACTCCAGCTCATTAGTGATCTTTGTGCACTCAGGACTCTTATCCTACTTCAGAGATCTATAATTGAATTAGTGTATTCCTTTTACATAAACCATCTCAAATCCTCTATGCCTTTTTAAGACTCTGACCTTTTGAGACATTCTGTGGTCAAGAAAATTCAACACTGCAGTAAGATAACTGTATAGATATGTATACATATATTGGATTTGTCATATAATTTAACGTATTTAGCATGTATTAGATTACCTGTCATCTAGGGGTGGGGGGTGGGGGGAAAGAGAGGAAAAGCTTGGAACAAAAAAAAAAGTTTTGCAAAGGTCAATGTAGAAAAATTACTCATATGTTCTGTAAATAAAAAGCTTTTAATAAAATAAATAAATAAATAAAAAGAAAATTCAACATTCTGTGGTCAAGCTGGTAAAAAGTCTTTGAACACTACAATTCTCTTCATTTACCTTAAAATCTCAAAGGCATTTTGGCTGACAATTCACTCCTGCTGAGCTTAAAGTCTAGTAGGCTAATAAAAACTAACCCTAAAGACTCCAGGAAGGTTATTATGAGAATTAGCTTAAGGTGTGAACTACCAGAAATGCCTACATTATAAAAAAGGAGTCTTAACTCTTTACTTCCCACTGTAAATGCCGCTGTAGCATATGAATAGAGCACATATTTGTGATCTCTAGGTTATCCAAGTACCCTCAAGTTCTGCTTCATAAGCACCTAAATATTCTATCTTCTTATAAAGCTGGATGGCAAAAAATAAAACAAAAAACATATTCTCTACCAATCTAAGAGTGTGATTTTCTTAAGACTAGAAAACCAGAGCCAACCCTTTCAAGTTTTCATTCTGTCATAGCTTCTCTTTGGAACATCATTGATTTATCTCTACTGACCCCAAAGTATGTGTGAGAAAGAAACATATATACATATAAAATACACAAATATATATGTTCCATTTATTATGCATTTATTAAGTCCCTACTATGTTTAATGGAGATAGCTAGAAGGCTCAATGGATAGAACCCTGGGCCTAGAGTCAGGAAGACCTGAATTCATATCCATACTCAAGAGACTTACTAGTTGTGTGACTCTGGGCAAGTCAATTATGTTCTATTTGCCTTACTCCCCAGGAGAAGGAAAGGGCAAACAACTCTGGTGTGTTTGCCAAGAAAATTCCATGGACAGTATTAGTGTGCTGTATATAGTCTATAGGAGAACCCACATTGATGAAATCGTAGACTTTTTGAAATGCTCAAGTATTCTATCCACAAAGTATTTTCACATCTATCTTCTCAGCAGTTGGATAGAGTGCTAGACCTGGAAAATTTTAATTCAAATCTGTCCTTTGACATTTACCAGTGATGTGATCTGATCTGAGATAATATTGTCAAGCATTTTGTAAATCTTCAAGCACTATGTAAATGCTAGCTATTATTATTATTACTTGACCCAAACAAAAACAAAAACAAATGGATCCAGAGAAAGGCAATAGTTAGTGGTGTTAAATCATTATTGAACAGAAATCTCACAATCCCTAAATCTAGTTTTTTCTCCCACTGTACCACTACCACAATTAGAATACATATGTCCTGATTCTAGACTCATGCTCTATTAAAGTTTATTTTCTAAAGAACTTCTTTCCTTCTCACTTTCAGCCCCTCTCCATATTCCCAACTGAGAAAGTTAAGAAAAACAAAATGCCTATTACAAGCATGTGTTGTTTGGTCAATCATTTCAATCGTGCCCGACTCTTCGTGACTCCATGTGGTGTTTTCTTGGCAAAGATACTGGAGTGGTTTGCCATTTCCTTCTCCAGCTCGTTTTACAGATGAGGAAATTGAGAAACAGGGTTAAGTGACTTGTCCAAGGCCATAGAACTAGTAAGTATCTGAGTCTAGATTTGAACTCAGCAAGATGAGTCTTCTGGGTTTCAAGTCCAGTGTGCCACCTAGCGGTCCAAGCATGTATAATCAAGCTAGAGTTCCCAAGTTTTCAATAGGTGTAGGTATGTAGTTGTTTGAATTAACCAAGATTTGCCTTCCCATCTCCCACACCCATTCTACAGTCTCCACTAAGAACACAAGAAAAATAAAACTCATTATAAATATATGTAATGAACAAAAACAATTCTCCACAATGGCCATGATCTAAAAAAAAATTGATCTCATTCTGCATTCTCAGTCCTTTATATCTCTGTGTAGATAGTGTGTTTTGTCATTGCTCCACTGCAATCCTAGTCACTATGCTGATAAGAATTCAGCACAATATTATTCTATCATTTTTGTATTCCATAACTTGGTCATTGATTTCCCAGTTTATGAGCACCTATCTCAGATTCCCATTTTTTGCCATCTCAAAAAGAGCTATGAATATTTTTGTATATACTTAGAATTTGTTCTATTTAGGATTAATCCTTCCATTGATCTACTCTCCCTCTTAATTCACAACCCTTTTTCTCTCCCTTTCTCTCCAGTTTCACTGTTAAGTGAAATCAATTTCTATATTCAACACTGCATGTGGGTATTCTTCTTTTGATCAGTTCATATGAGAGTGAGTTTCAAATGTCAGTTACTTCCCCACCTCTTTCTCATTTGTATAGATGTTTACTTGTGCACCTCTAATATGTGAAAATGTCCTATAATCAATAAATTGAAGTTAGTGGTTCAGTAACCAAAGATCGTCAGATAGGCCATTGAATATTTAAATACCTTTGAAAATGGGAGTGTCCCCTGAAAATCAACTCTGATTGGTTAACAATTAATAAGAAAATATATATTATGAGAGGTGAGCTTTTTCTAATGAAGGGTTAGAGGAAAAAACTGATCTCATCTGCACTTTTCCAGATCATTCCCTTCTGGCAATCTATAGAAAAGACTATTCTCTACTCATTTCTACATATGTTAAACAATGGGCCAGAATTCACTTAGATTTTCTTTACCCTTTAATCAGAAATAAACTCTCCCATTTGGCTGAGGAGCAGACCAAGTTTTTTGTTTGTTTTTTTTTTTGTTTTGTTTCAATATTATTTTATTTTTCTAATTACATGAAAAGATAGTTTTTAACTTTCATTTTGGGGCTATCAAACTATGCATACCCTTTGACCCAGCAGAGCCATTACTGGGTCTGCAAACCAAAGAAATTTTAAAGGAGAGAAAAGGATCCACATATGTAAAAATATTTGAAGCAACTCTTTTTGTGGTAGCAAAGAATTGGAAAATGAGCAGATGTCCATCAGATGGCTGAGCAAGTTGTGGAATGTGAAGATAATGTAATATTATTGTTCTATAAAAAATGATGAACAAGTTGACTTTAGAAAGGCCTGGAAAGTTTTACATGAACTGATGCTGAGTGAAACAAGCAGAACCAGGAATACATTGTACACAATTAACAAGAATATTTGATGATCAATATGAAAGACTTGGTTCTTCTCAGTGGTTCAGATATGCAAAGCAATCCCAATAGACTTTGGACAGAAAATGCTATCTGCAACCAGAGAAAGAACTAAGGAGACTGAATGTAAATCAACAAATACTATGTTCATTTCTTCATAATGTGTATTAAAACATTTTTTTAATTTACTAGGAAAAAATATTTCTTGTTGCCTCATGAAGACATTGCCTTTGTTCCATTTGAATTTTCAGGGAGTTTTGTTGCTTCAGCAAGGTTTTGTTTCCTTTGTGACAAGCATTAATTCCTTTTCCAATTCTTTCTTTTCTATTTTTTTCCCCTCAAGCATTCTAATTCCATTTGTACAAACCTTTTTTAACTTTTTAAAAACTCTTGCTTTATCTCTTCTAAGAATTCTAGTTGTTTGTGCCCTTTCTGCATTTTTCTTTGAGAGGGGGCTTATATATGTTTTGGAGGCATTTTCATCTATCTCTGTGTCTTAAGCATCCCTACCACCTCAGTAGCTCATTTTGGTCTGTGTTTTTGTTTGCCCATTCTTTTAACCTACTTTCTGATTGGATATATTAGTCTGGGCTCTGCAGCATTTATGCAGGGAAGGTCTGGGCTGGTCCTGCTGCTGCTTTTTTGAGGTACTGAGTATGGTGTTATTCCAGGATTTCAGGAACAAGCCAATGACGAGATATCTTTCAGTGTTCCCAGAGTTGTCTGATCCAGGACATAGCTGGCTTGCTGCACTCCTCCTTTCCTCTCCCACCCCCCAGCCCGGCTCTGGGTTTGGGCAAGAATGGACTGCTCCTGGATGCTCCTCTCAGCCAACTGGAAAGCTCTGTTGGCTGGGATCAGCAGAATTGTAGCTTCCCTTTAGTCTGGGATTCCTGCCCTGGTATTCCTCCGAAGACTGGCCTAGATACTGGGAGGGGACTCCTGCTTTGCACTTGAGGTCTGAGCCACAACACTGCTGCACCATCCCTACCAGGCACATCTCTGCTCACGCCACCCTAACCCAGTCCTGGACCACAGTCCTGTTCTTAGGATGACCCTATCTCCAGTTTCCACAGTCTCCTTATACCAAGTTAGGTTGGATAAAAGACTCACTGTGACTTTTTTTCTGTATTTTCCCATTGGGATTCAATCTGATGCATTTTCTAGATTTCTTAGGAGTATGTGGAAATTTTTACACTGCTACCTATTTCCACCATTTCAGCTCTGCCTCTCCAGAGCTCTAATTGTTTGCCTTATTTCAAGCAAAAATCTATTTCCCTAGACCTTCCATCTATTGTTCTCAGTTCTGATCTCTTGGGAAATGTTGAATAAATTTCACTGTTCTTTAGCATAGCTTTTTTTGGAGGAAACAATCACCTGCACAATAAGCCTTCTCTTCAAACTAAAGATTACCAGTTCCTTTAACTAGCTCTTATATCATGGTTTTAAGTCTTTTCATTTCCTCCAGTGATGTTCCAGTTTGCCAATATCCTCATTAAAAATGTGGCACCCAGAGCTGAATACAGTACTCTGCCTATGATGTGTCAAACCAGAGGGACTATCACCTCCCTCATTTTAGATATTATGCTTTTATTAATGCAACCTGAGTGTGATGTTATTCCAGGACTAGGCCAATGACAACCAATTTTTAAATATCCCCAAAGTTGTCTGATCCAGGACAAAGCTGACTTACTGCACCCTTCCTCTCCTCTCCCAACCCCAACCCACCTCAATATTTTTAGCTGCCATCAATAAATCATTTAAGGACCTTGCAATCCCCCAATAAGCCCCAGATATTTTTTTGCCCAAACATTATCCTGCTATACTTTCCCCATCTTATATATTTGATATGAATCCAGTTGCTTTTTTTTCAAACTAAATGTGAAGGATTTTACATTTTTTCTGCTAAAAAACTTCATTTTGAAAGTCAGTATAGCTAAATGGAGATAGAAAGCTGAAACCCAAAAAAAGAATTGTGTTCTAATTTTGTTTCTGATATATATGACATGACCCCAGTTGAGTAACTTAATCTTTCCTCAGGCAACACTTTAAAATGAAAGGAATTTATGTTTCAAGAAATTGTTTGTATAAGGCTAGATCAAAATTTTAAAAAATTATTAGATTTGGTCTATAATTCTATCCTGTTGAGATATTTTTGGATCCTCATTCTGTCATCCAATGTTTTGATGACAATGTCTCCCAGTTTTACATCATCTGCAAATTTTACTTGTCTGAGGATACACAGAAGGGCCCAGGGACCTGGGTAAAAATATTAGTAATGTTCAGAAGCAAAGAGTTAGACACAGAGAAAATGACATTAAAGCATCAGGAATGGAACTCACAAAGACACATGCCTGGTAAGGAAACACTACCCTTCATACAGATTTGACAAGATCCCAGAATTTGAATCAATAAGATCTAGAAAAGGCCTCAGAGTGGAGAGGGAGTGTACAGGAAAGAAAAGAAGGTCAGGAATCTACTGCAAAGGAAAGGAGGCTGAAGGGCAGACTGAGAAGGAGGATCCAGAAAGATGGGGTGATAGGTAATAGTCTCATAGACACACTGGTCAAAGTTGTCCTGTTTCTAAGAATAGAAATGACTCAAAAGTTTGTTAATACTCATCAACTTGACAGTGACTGTGCCAGTTTCAGAGCAAGGAATAAGCTTATGAGTGTTAGGATTCTAAGGTAACCTGAGATCCCTTCCCTCAAAATAAGGGATGAGAAATAAGATTCTAGGGCCAACCATCTCCCAGATCCAGAGAAATAGGTAATATGGGAGAAGAGATGATTTTTCTGAGAGCAGTCACACCATCCTCACAAAAAACTCTATGATAGTCTCTGAAATATTAAGTCTTCTTAGCAAAAAGTGTGGATTTTACTTCATTTTCTGGATCCCAGAGGGAAAAAAAAAAAAGCTTAAAGTGTTACCAGATGGACCATCTCATCTAGAATCAAAGATGCCCCTCATTTCAAATCCTTATCTCTTCCTGACTTCCTAAATCTATCCTAGGCTGTCATGTTCCTCCTCCCAGCTTCTCCATTCTTCTTTCCTCTAATTCCCATATCCATCCCAGACACCCATGTTGTAACTATTATATTTTTCCATGATCCTACCCAATCCTCCCTCCATAATATAGATACAAAGAAACACACACACGTATATATACACACATATGTACTCCCAAACATATATACACGCACACAATATATTCTCCCAGACTGTTATGTTCTTCTGACCCCAGCATCTTCTTTCTGATCCTTCATTTATCCCCTATCAGGTCCCCCATTTTGCCCCTTCGCCCAGAGTGCCCCTCCTCATCATGGGTCTCTCATATTCAGGCAATTTGCATAGGAAGAAAGTAGCAGGAAAAGTCTGGAAGGGACATTCCTTCCAGACCCAAAGAGAAACACGAAACACCACCAAGGAAGTAAAAGCAAAGGGGAGAGGTGAAGGCCACAGAACTTTACCCTGATTGAATCAGAATCAAGTTGACTTCATATTTGCAAACATTTAATTTTTTTTGTATTTTCAAACCTGTGGCTAGAATCTTTCCTTCTCAATTCAACCATTCCAATTCTATAATTATGTAATAAGTGTGTGTATGTGAAGAGGAAAGGGTGGGGAGGAGACCAGTAGGGAATGTCAATTATAGTATGCAACAGAACTAGAGGCAAAAAAAGGAAGAAAACTAGAAATTTTCCTTTCTTCATCTGACCATAATTGGCTACTCCCAGAAAGGCCCTGTTCTAAATGGTATAGGAAAAATAGGGATGAGCCATAGAGGGTAACCTAGGGCAAATTTTACCCACTGAAAAATAAAATTTATCTCTACAAAGAGGAAGAAAACTGGTTATCACCATCTGGCCCCCATCTGCAATCCCATCATTGTACCCCCCCCTTTTCTTCTGATGAGGTCCTGAATGGTGGGTATGTTGGGCAGAAAGAAACTGAACAATTGATAAAATTGATCCGTGTCCCAGGGAGAAGATATTGATAGAGATCAGTTTAGATCCTGGGAAGGTTGTCCAGTCAGAAATCCAAGTTAAGTCAAACCCCTGAGGCCCACCCTCTGTAGGAGGGTGTCTTGGGCAGTCTCATCTTGCCATGTCTTGTCAGAAATCCCAGTCATGTCTTTTGAGTTTAAATTTTGCCTATAAAATCTTATGGCCCATGGCATACTTACTGCCCTCCTTTGGGTCAGTCTGCTCAGTGTCTTTTCCCTTACCATAACTCCACTATGCTTCTCAATCCTACTTCTTCACCTAACTAATTCTTTCACTAAATCCCTTTCAAGATTTAGCCTGCCAGCTAAGGGCATGGGGTACTCTCTTTCTATTGGGTAATTGTTCCACTGAGAAACTTGTCTTTATATGTTCTCCCACTCTATTTCATATTTACCGTTCCTGGTATCTATTGTACCTCTTATTTTATCTGTAATATCTTCCCCTAAATAATCCTCACCTTTTGCCAAAGAGAATGACCATTGTAAATTCTTCACATGAATAAACCCCAACTTTTGGTGCTTACCATTATCTGATGTGTACATCACCCACATCACTCCCACTCTAGATGCA
Organism: Myrmecobius fasciatus; assembly: GCA_023553655.1. Lineage (NCBI taxonomy): Eukaryota > Metazoa > Chordata > Mammalia > Dasyuromorphia > Myrmecobiidae > Myrmecobius > Myrmecobius fasciatus. The sequence continues at coordinate 241,013 of JAJPUD010002366.1, forward strand.
GATCAACAGGTCTCTGAAGGACCTCAGCAGGCAGAAATGAGGGAATTTAGCCACTGGTTTCCAGTGAGGAAATAGGCTCACAGTCCATTACAAAGGATTGACATTAGAATATTCAAATGTCATGTTTTATGTGAAGCAAATGAAAAGTTGGCTGGTTAGCACAGAAAAGATTTTCATTTGACTGAAATAGTTTCATTTGATTGAAATTGAAAGCAAAGACAGATTCTTAATCAATCAACTTTTAGCTCATATTTACATAGTGCTTTAGAGTGACAATGCATTTTATACACAGGTCAATTAATGTAGTAACCCTGGGGAGTAGGAAGCATAAATATTTTATTATAGATACTTAGTGACTGAACTGAATTTAATTTTAGAGATTAGGAAACTGAAGTTCACAGAAATTAAATAATTTGTCCAAAGTCCCCTTGAGGTAGAACACTCCTGCTCTTCTTACTGAAATCAAAGAATATCAGAATTGGAAAAGTCATCCAAGACTACCTTATTCAGCCTGTAACTGAACAGAAGTGATTTATTATAATCCAACAATGAGGGGGGTCCTCCCTAAAGAAGGGATGCTGTGATGTTCCTCTGTCCACCTTTGCTTTCTCCCAATGTATTCACTCCTTCCTGCTTGTCCACTACAAAGTGTGGCTCTGAACAGAGTAAGTCTCAGCTTGGGAGTTTCCAGCTAATAAGCTAAGGGAAAGGACCCACCTTCAGGGTCCCTACTGAGTCATCAGGGCAAACATGGCCAGTTTTTTGGATGCTCACAGAAAAAGACCATGCTGGAAGCAATTATCCATGGCAACAACAAGACTATATGATGATCAGTTTTGATGGACATATTTCTCTTCAACAATGAGATATTTCAAACCAGTTCTAGTTGTTCAGTGATGAAAGCCATATACACTCAGGAAGAAGAGGCCTGTGGGATCTGAGTGTGGGCCACAACATAGCATTTTCATGCTCTCTAATAATGTTTGTTTGCATTATGTTTTCCTTCTCAGGTTGTTTTTTTTTTTTTCTTGTAGATACGATTTTTCTTGTAAAGCAAGATAACTGTGTATATATATATATATATGTATACATATACATATGTATGTATATATACATATTCAATTTGTCAAGTATTTTAACATAATTAACATATATTAGACTTCCTGCCATCTAGGGAAGGGGGTAGGGGGAAAGAGGGAAAAATTTGTAACAGAAAGTTTTGCAAGGGTCAATGTTGAAAAATTACCCATTCATATGTTCTGCAAATAAAAAGCTTTAATTAAAAAAAAATCAGCTAGCATCATATGTAAAGGTGATAAACTGGAACCATTCCCAATAAGATCAGGGGTGAAACAAGGTTACCCACTATCACCATTACTATTCAATATTGTATTAGAAATGCTAGCTTTGGCAATAAGACAAGAAAAGGAGATTAAAGGAATTAGAGTAGGTCATGAGGAAACCAAATTATCACTCTTTGCAGATATGATGGTAGAACCCTAGAGAATCAACTAAAAAATTATTAGAATTAATCCACAATTTTAGCAAAGTTGCAGGATACAGAATAAATCCACATAAATCATCAGCATTTTTATACATCACTAACAAAATCCAACAGTAAGAGATACAAAGAGAAATTCCATTTAAAATAACTCTCGATATTATAAAATATTTGGGAATATATCTGCCAAGGGAAAGTCAGGATCTATATGAGCAAAACTACAAAACACTCTCCACACAAATAAAGTCAGATCTAAACAGTTGGAAAAATATCAAGTGCTCTTGGATAGGTCGAGCGAATATAATGAAGATGGCAATACTACCTAAACTAATCTATTTATTTAGTGCTATACCAATGAAACTCCCAAGAAATTATTTAACTGACCTAGAACAAATAAGAAAATTCACCTGGAAAAACAAAAGGTCAAGAATTTCAAGGGAATTAATGGAAAAAAATGTAAATGAGAGTGGTCTAGCTGTACCAGATCTGAAACTATATTATAAAGCAGTGGTCATCAAAACCATTTGGTACTGGCTAAGAAACAGAGTAGTGGATCAGTGGAATAGGTTAGGTTCATAGGACAAAATACTCAATGACAATAGTAATCTCATGTTTGATAAACCCAAGACCCCAGCTTTTGGGATAAAAACTCACTATTTGACAAAAACTGCTGGGAAAATTGGAAACTAGTATGGAAGAAACTAGGCACTGACCCACACCTAACACCGTATACCAAGATAAGGTCAAAATGGATTGATGATCTAGACATAAAGAAGGATATTATAAACAAATTAGAACAATGTAGGATGGTTTACCTCAGACCTGTGGAGGAGAAAGGAATTTGTGACCAAAGAAGAACTAGAGATCATCATTAATCACAAAATAGATAATTTTGACTATATCAAGTTAAAAAGTTTTTGTACAAACAAAATGAATGCAGACAAGATTAGAAGAGAAGTAATAAACTGGGAAAACATTTTTACATTCAAAGATTCTGATAAAGGCCTCATTTCTAAAATAGAGAATTGACTCAACTATATAAGAATTCAAGCCATTCTCCAATTGATAAATGGTCAAAAGATATGAACAGAAAATTTTCAGATGAAGAAATTGAAACTATTTCTAGTTACATAAAAAGGTGCTCCAAATCACTAGTGATCAGAGAAATGCAAATTAAGACAACTCTGAGATACCACTACACACCTGTCAGATTGGCTAAGATGACAGGAAAAGATAATGACAAATGTTGGAGGGGATATGGGAAAACTGGGACACTGATACATTGTTGGTGGAACTGTGAATGGATCCAACCATTCTGGAACAATCTGGAACTATGCTCAAAAAGTTATCAAATTGTGCATACCATTTGACCCAGCAGTGTTTCTACTGGACCTATATCCCAATGAGATCTTAAAAGAGGGAAAGGGACCCACATGTGCAAAAATGTTTGTGGCAGCCCTTTTTGTAGTGGCTAGAAACTAGAAACTGAAAGGATGCCCATCAATTTGAGAATGGCTGAATAAATTATGGTATATGAATGTCATGGAATATTATTGCCCTCTAAGAAACAACCAGCAGGATGATTTCAGAGAGGACTGGAAAGACTTGCATGAACTGATGCTGAGTGAAATCAGTAGAACCAGGAGAACATTATACATGGCAACAACAAGACTATAGGATGATAAATTCTGATGGACACGGTTCTTTTCAACAATGATGTGATTCAAACCAGTTCCTATTGTTCAGCAATGAAGATAGTCATATACATCCAGAGAGAGGCCTGTGGGAACTGAGTGTGAACCACAACATAGCACTGTAATAGTTCCTGTGATTATTTCCTTTCATTTTGTTTTCCTTCTTAGGTTGTTTTTTTTTTTCCCTCTCTTTGTACATCTGATGTTTCTTGTGCAGTAAGATAACTGTATAGATATGTATACATATATTGGATTTGTCATATAATTTAACATATTTAGCATGTATTAGATTACCTGTCATCTAGGGGTGAAGGTGGGGGGAAGGAGGGGAAAAACTTGGAACAAAAAAAAAAGTTTTGCAAAGGTCAATGTAGAAAAATCACTCATATGTTCTGTAAATAAAAAGCTTTTAATTAAAAAAAAAAGAAAGAAAAGAGTTGGCACTCTTGGGCAGGGCCCAGATCAAATGGAGAAGCAAGAATTTGGAGTCCCATTTTAAAAAAAAAATTTATTTTATTTGCAAAACATATGTATGGGTAATTCTTCAACATTAACCCTTACATAGCTTTCTGTTACAAATTTCCCCCCCCCCCACTCCACACCCCTCCCCTAGATGGCAGGATATCCACTACATGTTAATGTTTGTTGAAGAGAGCCATGTCCATCAGAATTGATCATCATATACTATTGTTGTTGTTTGGAGTCCCATTTTTAAAGGGTTTTGGTTATAAAGGACAAACTATTATCCATGCCATGTTAGGTATAGCTCATTGATATATCATCACCTTAGGGATCTCTCATTTACATAACATATTGGTTGTATATCCAGAGGTTATCAGCAATTTACAGAGGACAGTTTAATAGTAACCAATGAGTCTCTGGCCTTCCTAATTTAGCAGTCTCAGGATGTGGTCTCAATTAATTTATGGCAATTGTTAAGTGGCTTCTAGGTTCCCTGAATTTATGAGACAGTTTTCAAATGTTCTCCTTTACATTCTTATTTCCTACCATTGTTACCTTATGCTAATTACTAATATACACCATATTAACAGGTTGGAAGGTAGTTGATTAGGGAGACCAGAACAAGATACAATTTCAACACCTATGCCTTCTCTACCTCTTCCCCAAAGGAGCATTCAGACTCTGCTTGGAGACCTTCAGTCAAGATAAATCCAATACCTCCTGAAGTAGCCTATTCTGAATGGTTCTAATTATTAGCAAGCTTTCCCCAAATTAACCTAAAGGTCTTCTCCAACAGATCCAACCATTCTATAGAGCAATCTGGAACTATGCTCAAAAAGTTATCAAACTGTGCATACTCTTTGACCCAGCAGTGTTTCTACTGGGCTTATATCCCAAAGAAACTTTTTTTTTTTTTTTTGCTTTTTGCTGAGGTAATTGAGGTTAAGTGACTTGCCCAGGGTCACACAGCTAGGGAATGTTAAGTGTCTGAGACCAGATTTGAACTCAGGTCCTCCTGACTTCAGGGCTGGTGCTCTATCCACTGCACTACCTAGCTGCCCCTCCAGAGATCTTAAAGGAGAGAAAGGGACCCACACGTGCAAGAATGTTTGTGGCAGCCCTTTTTGTAGTGACAAGAAACTGGAAACTGAATGGATGCCCATCAATTGGAGAATGGCTGAATGAGTTATGGTATATGAATATTATGGAATATTATTGTTCTATAAGAAATGATCAGCAGATGGCGCGCATTTATAACTGTATAAACATGTATACATATATTGAATTTAACATATTTAACATGTATTGGACTATCTGCCATCTAGGAGAGGGAGTGGGAGGAAGGAGGGAAAAATTTGGAAAAGGTTTTGCAAGAGTCAATGTTGAAAAATTACCTATGCATGTTTTGTAAATAAAAAGCTTTAATAATAAAATAAAAAATATCCTCTCCTAATTTTCATTGCTGCTGGATTTGCTTTCTTACTTAACAGCTGCCTCCTCCTAGGACCAGGCTCTGGCATGCTTCCTCTAGAAAAAGTTAAACAGAACAAGTCTAATTCATCTTTCAAGTGATAGCACTTCAAATACATTCAACTACTACCTTCAGACTTCATGACTTTCCCTTCCCTACCACTAAATCCTCTCTTCTCTAAGCTAAACATTTCTAGATTTTTTAGAAGTAGACCTTTATAGTCATCATTGTAGGCCTCCTGAGGAGAAACTTTCTCTACCAACTCAGATTAGTACTTTTGGTCAAATTTATATCAGACAATTACCTGGAGGGCAAGGAATAGTTCAATGACTTCTTTGAGCTCCCATAGCCTGTACATTAAACATCTAGATGCTTGATTGGCACAGTGTTCATTCCCATCACCATATTGACTCCTTTCCTCTGGGTGCTTCTTCAGTAGGTAATAACTTTTTCCCAAACTTCCTCCTCCAGTTACAAGCTAATTCACAAAGTAGTGCTTGGTGTCCAATAACATTTCTTCTACTCTGAGGATTAGACAATAGGAACCTCATTTTTATACTCTTCCTTCAATATTTTATACTCTCTAAATATTTCTTAAATGAAACATTATGCACAGATCCCCATATGAAAATGTGTTTTTTAACCTGTGAGGTTCATAGAGAACAAAGAATCCAAGAAATGTAGTCTTGGCACCTGAAGAAACTGAGTTATATAAAAATGACAAAGTATGTTAATTTGTAAAAACTTATAACCAAAGAGGGCTTTTAGTGGATCAAGTTGTTGCCACCCCTAGTGGAGAAGGCTGGAAGATACATTAATTTACATTGCTCTCTCTCTAGAAAATATACATGCTTTTATGCTAAATCTCATCCTTGATTATGGCCTTTCTCAAGTTTGTATCTTGGTATATTGAAAGTTTATCCCCCACTCAGAATCCTCAAATCTCTTTTCAAGACATGTCTTGACTATGAGCTTTCTTTTCCTCTAGTGCAGATACTGGGTTACCACATGAAGTTACCCCTTTGGAAGAAGGCATTATCCAGTAAAATTTTGGAGAAAAATATATTCATAGTAATTGGATCTTGGAGGGTGTGGGTTGATGGCCTATGAACTGTTTTGTTTTGAAAATAAACTAGATACACTATTGGGTGATTCCTCAGAGCCCTGCCTCGAATTCTAGGGGCGGGGGGGGAACGGCTACTGACAATCTGAATCAAGACCACAATTCCCTAACAGCTGCATGGAATGGGAAGAATAACTGTTTCTGTAAGGATTGCACCAAAAGTATGTAACTCAAAGCTTCTAAGCTGACGCCTCCTAGGACCAGGCTCTGGCAGTTCCTCCAGAAACCCTTAATATTGTCCTTCACTCGGATAGAGATGACGTGAAATTTATTGGATCTCATTACATCTAGATCTAGCAGAAACAAGCTGTCTTTAATATAAAATTCCAGAATGTTAAGAGTGGGAAGGTGTTCTAAAAATAGCACTAAAACTAGCCCTCTCATGCCACGAGTAATTGAAAATATAAACAAGCTTGGACCTAAATAAAAAAAAAAAAAAAATGCCGTTTCCTCTTCCTTGCAGAAGTGAGGGACTACGGAGATGGTGCGCAGCATGTGAAGTGAAACTTGGCCTTAGTGTTTGGTTTTGAACTGGCATTTTTTCATTGTTAGGTAACATGGCTCCGTATTTGAAAACAAGGGGTAAATTTGGGTAAAGGTAGAAAATATTAATGTTTTTAAAATATAAACTCCTTAAGCTTAGGGATTTTCCATGTATCAAAACCTACTGGATATTATTTAAAACTTTTCTCCTTGACACCTCGAGGCCACTCCTCTAACTCTTCGTTTCCCCCCTTCCCCCAGGCACCAATTTACCAACCGCTCTCCCCTGCCCACAATTTAAAATCCCTTTCGAGGTCTTTAGATAAAAGTTGGGAGCCTTGGCTCATTCTGAACTTCAGTTGGAGACCTAAGAGGAATCTGGAATTCAGGGTGCCTCCTTCCTTCGGGCACCAAAGAATGAATGGGCACTGGGGACGAGTTCACGCGAGTTTAAAATAGCGCAGGAGCGCCAAGTGTGAAACCGGTAGGGCTCTCGAGCATGTATTAGCCAGTAGGCGCGCGCGGGGTGCCAGCGTTATGTATAAGAAGTCCGGCTCCTTATGGTACAATTCAGTTCAGCTCGTGAGGAGAGACCACCCTGTAGCCGATTCGGATCGCGGCCCCAGCAAGCCCACAATTCGGAGATTCGGAGCCGCATAAGAAGGAAGCTAAACCGGGACAGCTGTGCAGACCGCCTCTCACTTCCGCAGATCAAGGAGCCTGCGCACAACTCTCCTCACTCTCCACCCCTGAACGTGAGCCATAGCTTTTCATTGGTCTATCAAGGGCTTGAACCCGCCCCCCAGGCGGTCGCCAAAGGCTGAGAATCATCTGACCTCCTTTTAACGTGTATCCGGTGTAGAGTGCGGAAGCTCTCGAGAGTTACGCACAAAACGGAGTGACGCAACCGAAATATTATAGGTTGCCCCAGAACGGGGAGGGCAGAGTGTGGGCTGAGGGGGTCTTCCAAATTTGGAAAGCGCCGGAAGTAGACGTGGGGTGGAGGGCGCGGGTTGGGGAGCTCAGGGGGCAGCTGTAGCCGCCCGGGCGCCCGGCTGCGCCCGCGAGCCTCAGTGCTGCCCTGGCCCGGCTCGGCCCCAAGGTTTCGCACCATGGACTTCCGGGACATCCTGATGGTGGCGTCGGAACAGCAGGGACTCAACATCATCCCGGTAAGTGGAGCCTGCCAGGAGCGCGGCGTTGGGGGGGAGGGGAGGGAGAAGCTCATCGCTGCGCTCGCTCGGGGACCGCCCTCTGTCGGAGCCCGGGGACAGCCGGGAGCAGGCGACCAGCCGGCCGGAGCCGGGAGCGCCCGGGCGTGAGGGGAACCCGGCCGTTGCCGCGCGCCGACTGCGCTGCTAACGGCCGGAGTCATAGCTGGGGCCGCGGAGGGGGGTGGGGGGTGAGGCAGTGGGTGTCGGAGGGAAGGTGCCTAAGTGTTTGTGGCCTCGCGCTTGCCTGGGACAGGTCCCCTTCCCGGGTCGGAGCCCACTTCCCGTATAAAACGAAGGAGACGTCATCTCCCAAGTTGCTTCCAACTAGAAACTCCGGGCTCGTCTCGAGTCGGGGAGGGGAATAGAAGAGATGCAGGCGAAGTTGCCCAAGGGTAGAAAAACCCTACGGGAAGTTAGTTTTGTTCTCTCCGGGATCCTATAACGAGCGCCCCGCAAACGCCCGAGGCTTTGCTCTCCCCTACCTGACACTCTTTTTTGTCTGTCTGCGGTTGCGTGATGACGAAGCTGGCCTGTGGCAGTCTGGGGTGGCTTGGGTCTCCCTCTCTGCGTCCCCTCCCACTCCGCTGCAGCAGCCAATAAGATCAGCAGCCCTCCCCCCCTTCTGGGGTTGTCACCTTTTCTGCTGAGCCTGCAAAGGAAATGTAAATAGTATTTATTTAATCCAGATAGGAGTGGGAAACTTGTGGGAAAATTATGCAGTTAAGGTTGGCTTCTCAGTTCCTGCTGTGTTGAATGTGTGGCCAAAAGGGTGAGAGACGTGTGACCCAAAAACCCTGGATATCTCGTCTTTCCCTGTATTAGGACAGGATATACACAGTTAACCCTGATACAAAATAATAAGTAAGAGCATATTAGAGATGCAAGAGAAAGTACTATGTGAGAATTCCTTGGAGAGAAAAATCATTACTCCTTTGTAACTGTAGAATCGGGTAAGTTCAAATCATATCAGCCCTGAAGGGCTATGGGAAATTGTTCTTCCCTTGGGACTTGGCTGTCTCTAGATAGAACACCTGCTCAACTTGTAACTATGTTACTTGTTCCCAGAACGCTATAGGGTAGCTGGATAGCATTGAATAAAGCTCTGGACCTGGAATTAAGGAATATTCAGAGTTCACATCGTTATTGTGTGAGAAATCAATATCTATCAACCTCAATTTCCTCACCCGTTTAAAAAAAAAGAAAGGGGTGGGCACTAGCACCAGCCTCCCAAAAAGAGCGCGCTGGCTTTTCCCTTGCAGATATTAGAATAAAGGATGCCTTGATGAAGAAACTGTATTTTTGAGGACAGCATTTGGGTTCTGTGCTTTAAAGTACAGAGGGAAATACAACTGACAGAGGTGGGATACCCCAAGCTCAGAATAACAAAACAGTTTGAGGTGAAAAATGCTGCTGACTGCTTGAGTAAAAGAAGTTTAAACTTTTCTTGGTATGCATAGGAAAACAGGAGTGATTAGCACTTGTCAGGTACCTGAGTAAGGAAATCATTTGGCCATTGGTTTGATCTAGGGCTTTGAAAGATTGGGGGAAGAGTCAGAAACAGTCTTTAGCTCTTAATGAAGGACATGCAGCACTGGAAATTGAGGCTTAGAGTATTGGAGATATTTAAAAGATGGACTCCAAGCCAGAATGAATGATGATGGTGGTGTTAGTAACAAAGTGAATTCAAAAGAACAGATTTGGGAGAAATATAAGCTCTGTGCTGAAAGTAGCTAAAATAATGATAGCAATTAGGATTTATATAGCATTATATATTAAATTCATGGTTTGCAAAATGCCTTTTGCAAATATTTTATCCTCACAATCTTCTTAGGAGCTAGGTGTTACCCTTCCCCCCTACCCCCCTTACAGATATGGAGACTGAGGCAGGCAGCAGTTAAATGACTTTCCCAGGATCCTGCAACAAGCAAAAATTTGAGTCTGGATTTGTACTCGAGTCTTTCTGACCTGATCCTCAGGTCAGAACTCAGGTTCAGTATTCAATCCACTGAAACCACTTAGCTGCTCAAATAATTTGTGTAGAGCTGATAGTTGAAATGTTGGAAATAAATGCGATTTCCAAAGGAGACCATGTAAAGAAAGAAGAGCCTGAAGACAGAACCCTCGGGTAGGAACACATTTAAAGGTTTGGGGAAGATAATGAGCCAGAGAAGGAGAAAGCTGGGGGATGTAGCAAAATTTGTGGCCTCTGACCCTAAAGGAGGAGAAAATCTTGAGTGTTAAGAGATCAGAAGAAAGAAAAAAATCATTCATTGCAATATTTGGGTGATAGGACACATTTTAAGCCAGCAGATCTAAATCTAGTGTTCTTATGGCAAGAAGCTTTGAAAATCTAGCCAGTGTTTTATCTTATTCCCTCAGGATTCACTGAATGCATACTATGAGTCTAGGTATAGTCTTAAAGCTCAGTGAAACATGGGAGTTGGCTACAACCTTTTCACATAAAAATTGGCCAATTCTGTGTCCTCTTGCTACATAGTGTGTAGTGATACCTGTGGTATGAGTAGTCCAGGAATAGAAAATAAACATCTGTGCTAATTCAAATCATCTGGTATTTATTGAACACCTTATGTATATGAAATACTATTTGTAATTTGCAATTTGTCTTCATTAATTTTTTTTTAAGAGTTTCCTCTCCTTAAAAAGAAAAAAGTTATTTCCTTTTGGAAAGTTTTGTTTTTTAAGTTTTTAAGTCAACCATATGTTTTATAATTTTTAACCCCAAATTTCTCTTGAGAATTGTACAAATAATTTTTTTAATACACGTAGCTCACCCTCCCCCCCCAAAAAAAAAACATAAGTCTTGAGAATCTTGAGAAATAGGATTATTTTTAAACTTTCTAGATTGGTCTGTATGGAGAGTTCAATAATTCTTCCCTTTTTTAGTCAATAAAAAGTTTCAAGGAGTGGGATTGTTTTTCTCTAAGCAATACATCTTGTGTGCAAATCGACTCTCATTTCTTCTCAAAACTGTTGACTATTACTAGAAAGTCCATTGATTCATTTTTCAAATTAAATATTATAGGCTTCTCTTAGTTGATTGAGTGACTGACTAGTGATATGAGTAGAAAAAAGTCCTGGTATTAGAGACTGCCTATCTCTAAGGTCAGGAAGTTGAGCTAGATATTCTCTAAAGTCATTTCGTCTCTAAATTCTGATTTGAGAATAAAAAGGAGAAAAATAATAGCTAACGTTTATGTAGTGCTTACGTGCTACACACATTTGAGGAGTTTATTCTATAATTTTTATTTTTTATTTATTATTATTATTTTTTTAAGTAGCTAAGCGTCCCATATACAGAGCCATACAAGTCCTGATTCCCAGGGTCTGCTCTGAGGGAGTGCTTAGCTTCAGAGCCAACTAGAAAGGACTGGTGTGGTACATTAAAATCAAGAAAAAATAGTTTCATTTAAGAGCCAGAATTGCCCAGCTGCTTCAAACCACCTGCACAGACTACTCAGACCCTTGTGCTAAACATTACTTCTCTGAGGGTGGATTGGTTGTGAAGGGGAGTGGTTCTTGTCATGGTTGACTTCAGAAACAAAACAAAGCTTTCTGAGAGGAAATAGCTCTACTTATTTATTTATTTTTTTTTTGGAAGAAAAAAAACTTATCCCAGAATATTCTTAGTTAAAACAAATACAAGATTGCATCAAGACTTTAAAAAAAAAAAAATTAGGCATCCTGAATTATTTCCCAGTGGAAAACTAAGAAAATAATAGTTGGGTTCTAAGATTATATAGTCAAAACTTTATTAAGGAAAAAACTGAAATCTGAATAATCTTAGGAAATTTCTCAACTCTAGCTTATTCATTTCTGATCTTCCCGTTCTCCCTTTTCACTCCCCACTCAAAAGACCCTCAGTAATTATAGAGTGATGTTTAGATTCTATGGGGAAAAATCTAATTAGACTTCTGCATGGGTCCCAAGGCTCTGGACTAGACCATTGGGAGGTGGGTGGGTAGGCACAAAGCTTCTAGGAAACAAGATTTCAACTCAGTATAAGTTTGAGGAATTCTCTTTTGGAGGCCTCAAGCCTGCAAGCTTGCTGGAGGTCCCATATTGTCTATACCTTCTCTTTTTTTTGCTTCTGACATCACATTTTAGAGTATTGTATTCTGGGTGTGGAGAACTAGCTGAGAGCAAAGGCCTATAGAGGACAGAGGAGGAGGATCTTTCATGTGTGGAACGGCAAAAATAAACCAGTATGGCTAAATCACCTAGTGCTTTAAGAGAAAGGTATAAAAAAAAAGCCAAACTATTAAAAGATTTTAAATTTCAAAGGAAGGGATAGTGTTGAGGATGGTATGAGGTAGAGAATAGTCACAAATTAATGAAACTTCCTGATCCAAGACTGTTTGAGAATCTTGAATGGTATGGCCTGAAACAGTGAAGTGAGCAAACTAGGATGGATATACAAGTTATGTGTCAATGATAAAGAAAAACAACTTGTAAAGGCTTAATCCTGATCCAAGTAGTGACCAACCAAGTTTTTGGAAGACTTATGATAAAGCATGGTAGACATATATTTTTGGACATGGCTGCTCTGAATTAATTTTGCTTGACTGCTCATTTGTTGTGAAATCCCTCCTCCCCTTTAAGTTAATTGGAGTTAGGGGACAGGGGAAGACAGGTTAGCAATAAATGGTCCACTGAAAAAAAAGGGGGGGAGGGAGTTCATTCTAACATTTTTTTAAAAATACACAGAAGGTAGCACAGGTGGACATTTTTTGAAATTAATAACTAGTCATACTTTTATAAAAATGAGGAGTGTGAAATGGTCATTTATGGTTTCACAGAGACTATGGAAGTGTTGTTTTTTGGTGTTTAAATTCTTTTTCCTTTTTTAAAGTAAAACATTTCAAACAAGGGTTTATATTCTAGAAGCAGTAGAATCCCTCAGGAGTTTAGAGGGTTGGGCGACGGGAGACTTGAACTTTAGGAAAATCACTTGGCCAACATGAAGATTTGAGGCAGGGAAACCAAATTAGGAGTCAAATTAGTAGCCCTGGGAGAGTTGGGGAGGGCTGGGCGGGGGAGACTGCCTAGGTAAAGAGGAAAGGATTTCTCCTTAAGAGGTTATAAAAATAGAGAAAGAATCAGCCCTGTGAATTTGATTTGTGAGGTTAAGAATGAGGAGGATGTGCCATCTAGGGGAGGGGTGGGGGAGTAGGGGGGAAAAATTTGTAACAGAAAGCTTTGTAAGGGTTAATGTTGAAGAATTACCCATACATATGTTTTGCAAATAAAAAAAAAAAGAATGAGGGTGACATTAGATTACACCCCTCTGTATGACTAAAAAAAGGCTGTGCCTTATCTTTTATATCTTATCTTACTGTTGAAGGGCCCCTTTACAGTAATAAATTCAAAAGGAATGAGTTTGGGGGAAAGATGAGTTCTGTTTTGGTTATGTTGAATGAGATGTTTTAATGTCCAGTTAGTATTTGATTTGGAACTGGAGCTCAGGAGGATATATACGGAAGAGATTTGGAGTTTATCTGCATAGAAATGATAATTAGACCAATGAAGTTGGTGAGGTGATATCCAGAGAGTTTTTAGGGGGTTGGGAGGAGGAGGAAGAAAAGGGCCTATGAGAGAACCTGAAGTATACTAGGAGTGATACTGATGATTCAGCTGACTTCAGGCTTAGGAGAAAGCTGAATAATTAAAAACCTGAAGAGAATATCCAAGAAGAGAAAAAATGAGTAGCGCTGAAGTGCTGCAGTGAAATTAGAGGAGATGAGGTCTGAGATGCATTCACATCTCTGAAGAGCACAGTTTCAGCTGAGTGATGGATGATAGATTAGATTATAGAGTTAAAATATTGGGAAAGGTGAGAAATTAGAGAACAGATATTAAAAGAAGAGACATAAGACAATAGTAGTAGATGAGAGGGGTTTTTTTGTTTTTACCATTAGCAAATATTCGACTTTTCCATACTGTTCTTGGAAGAAATGTCAATCTTCATCATCCCTGCAATTTCTAATACCATAGTGCCTCTTTCTCCTGCCCCTGATTCACTGTGTGCTTTTTACCATTATTATAATGAAAGCTCTTTGAGGTTTGTACCTGTCTTTGATTTTGTACCCTGAGACCTTAGGCTAGTGCTTGGCCCACAATGCTTAATATTGTTCATTCGTTTGGAGTGTGTACTGACAGTGTAAGAAGGAAAGTGCATAGGATTTGAATGGACAAGGAATCTTGATTAAAAAATGAGAGCAAGTGACTGAAAAGTTACTACTTTTGTATTGATATAGTTAAGGATGATCTGGGAGGGAAAGGTTGTCAGCAGTGACAGATGCTTCAGAGAGGCCAGAAGAGCCATCTGGCCTGGTGATACATCTTGGTTAACTTTGAAAAAAGCATTTTCAGTTGAGGGAGGAGCCTGGGAAGATTGAGAGCCTATGAGACCTGAAGGGGTGGTGATGCCTTCAGGGGAAAAGAGGAGCAAGTCTGGGTGTGTAATCCAGATTGTGGAATCCTAGCCTGAGCTCCACCAAAAACTACCGGCCGCCTTTTCGGGAGGCCTCTTTAACTGCTAGACTCAGCTACCTTTATGGTGGAGCATCCAAGGAAGGGAAAAGAGGAACAAGGCAAGGAAATTGGTCTTTTTGTCTGGGTCAGGTTAAGTTTTGGCTTCTTAAGGAAGCCACTTCTGAGCCAGGAGTCAGGAGGGTTAAAACTAAGGAATACCCATTCATGGTTGGTTTTCAGAAAGGATTGGACACACCTCCTATTTTGCGATTTTTTCAGTCAGTTGAGATAAAAGTTTTTAAGTGCCCTCTTTGGAGACAGATCACCCTAAGGGCCCTTCCATTTTAGGGATGGCAATCTACCTGTTTCACATTTTCCATTCTTCCCCTTCATCCTTTCCCTATAACAGTCTAATATAGTCTCAAGTTCTTTGTGATTTGGGACTGTTTTTTATACTTTTATATTCCATGTTAACTGACACAAAGTTGTTTTTGTGTCGTTTCAATTATGTCCAATTCTCTAGACTCCATTAGGGGTTTTCTTGGAAAAGATAGTGAGTGGTTTACCATTTTCTTCTAGCCCATTTTACAGATAAAAAAAACAGGCCAAAAGGGTTAAGTGACTTGCTCACAGTTATACAATTGGTAAATGTCTGAGACCAAATTTGAACTAAGATTCTTATGCTTCCAAATTCTTCTTCAGGCCACTTAGCTGCCCCCAGTACTGGGCTAAATCAAATAAATACTGGTTAATTGATTAGTGCTTTACTACCACAACCACTGCAGCATTTCTCTGAATTCAGGAAGCCTGAAATACAAGATACTAAAGACAAACATTTAGATACTTTAGTTGGGAGTTCTATTGGTAGATTTGTTGATGCTGGTAGCACAGGATATACTGGTTAGATTAGATCTGACTTCATGAATAAATTCACTTACCTGGCACTTTTGAGCTGTTTTCAAAATGTTCTTTGTGCCACATGCATAGATGGATCCTTAAATTTACTCTCTGGACATCCTGGACACTTTTGACTTGAAATTACTCCTTTAATTTTACTTGTTATGTTAGTAATATTTTTCATTTCATCAATATCATTGGGCTGTGATAGATCTTTTTTCTCCTGGTACAGTTTCATGAATGAAATGTGCCATAATCCTGGAACTAAATCAAACTCTATATAGTGATTAGTTTGATGTTTATCATAGATCTGCAATGAGAGTGCCACATTCTGTTTTCATTTTAGTAATTCAAATAAACATTATCTTAGTTTTAGTCATTTCATGACTATATTGCATAAAAATTAAAACCCAAAGAAATGCCATCTGTGCTAAGCTAATGAGACATTTACAGGAAAGATAGTTGCCATTTGGAAGTAAAATATAAACCCAACTAAGCCTGGCAGTTGACTTTGCAAATTAATAATTAACTTCAGTACAAACCCTGCAAACACATACCTTAGAAAAAATTTTTTTAAATTAAAAGAGAACATGGTTTACAGAGAGGATACACTCATCCTAAAAGCGTAAAGATGATTGTCATACAGTTAGAAATATTCATCAGCTTGGGTTTTTTTTAGAATCTTTAAGTCAAAAACAAATTTAAATGTGTCTAGTGTAGGGGTTCCTAAGCCTTTTTCAATACCATACTGCTTTTCCTTTCAATAAACTTTATGGTAACAACCTCTTCCTTTTTTCAGTATGAAAGGAAATAAATTCTATAGAGTTTATCATGCATATACACATAAATAGATTAAGCTTGATAGGAAATAATACAGTGTTTGCCATATATTCCCAGTATCCTCCTTGGATAAATTGCTCATAGCTCCTGGATGCGTATGCTAGGTTTGGTCTAGGGAGTTGTTTTTGCCTTCTGTTGCTACCTCTAAGATCCTTAAATATGTAAAGATGAGTCTGTTATTTTAAAATTAGGATTTTAGGATTTTAAATATAACAAAGCATGCCTTTTAAAGATAATTTAGAATACACACAGCAAAACTTCACCTGGCCTGCTGCCCTTACCCATCCCTCTCTTCAATGTGTACTAATCCTTTGGAGTTGAAGTAAATCTTTTCATGGAAACCATGGCTGCTTAGAAAAGTTTTTGTGTATCATAATGGACGGGAGGTAGGCATAGGGATAAGTCAGAAGTTACAGTAAACACTATATAGTCCAGATTTCCCTAGTTTGAATCATTGCTGGTCTTGAATGATCCAAATATGAAGTTCTCCCTTAATTTTGTTTTTGTCTTTAACTCACCCAAGTATGGCATCATTTTAGGCGCAAATGCTTATTCAACTTGGGCATAGAGTACCTCCTTGTTATATTAAAAAAAATCGGATATTTGGGAAATAAATGGGCCAAGGGGTGGTTCAGAGGCACAGCATCCTTATTAGAACTTTTTTTTTTCCCTTTCAGAAAAGATACAGTTTGGCAGTAGGTCCTCCTAAAAGAGATCCCAAAGTCAAGGGTGTCCAATCAGCAGCAGTGCAAGCTTTCCTCAAGCGCAAGGAAGAAGAGCTAAGAAGAAAAGGTAATTCCATTTGCCCTCTCAGCTCTCCCATCTTCACAATTCCTTTATACGTAGTTTGTTGCTAACTTGTTTGTTCTTTTCATTCTTATTTATGTTGTGAAAAATTTTAGTGTTTGTCCTATGACCTTTTATTACATTGTAAATTCCCTTTAGCCAGAGCCTGTGCCCATATTTGACAATGGCTCTTATCCAACCATGGCCCAAATGAATGTGTCTTATATTTCAGCTTAATACTTTGTTTTGGGGGGTGTTTTTGTTTTTGCTGAAAATAGCCGCCTTTTGAGACTAGCTTTGGGTATGATATACTTTATGTATATCAACTGAATGAAAAATTTAGCTCTGCATTATTTTTACAATTGATCTTATTTTGTAACATTCTATATTTTTATATATAATAACCAAAGCCCTTTGCTCTGTCTCTTAGTGAAAAAGCTTATGAGTTCAAAAATTTAGTCTGTCAAGTTAAATATAAAAGTTTCATTTTCCTCTTTGCTTTTAATTGAAGAAAAATTCTGAACTAAGTTCGATGCTCTTAAAATACTTTTTAATTCAAAGAATTGTTGCAATACCACCTGCAAATCATTTCATATCAAGGAAACTTGTTATTTTCTATACCATTAACTGTATTGATTCAGTTCCAGGACATCTGTTATCTCTGTCAACCAGCAAGGTACCATTCCAGGAAATATATTGTCTCCAGCTGTTTTTGTACTACTAGAGAAATTTTTTGTCTGGCATTAGTTATTCCTGCTTGTTCTAGGTGGATTATGTATTAATCATCATTGTCTAGATGGAAGGAGGGATTGCCTTGCCCACATTCCAGATTTGCCATTCTTTTTTGACTAATCCCATTGTTATTCTTCCCTCCTTCTGTTCTTTGTCCCATGCTTATAAAAAGGGTCTGCATCTCCTTAAAGTCTTAGAGCTTGTTGAGAAAGCCATTGATCTTTTATTAATAAATTCCCTCTTTACAAAATAAATTGATTTGTGTTTAGAGCTTTGTTAACTCAATCTACTTGATTTTATTTGCAACAGTAAGATATATAGTAATATAAAGGCAATGATGCAATCAATAAAAAACTAAATCTTAGTAACTGTAAAGTCCAGCAAATAGTTTCCTTCAGAAAGCAAATGATTACCTTGAATGTTCTTGGAATCTGGGCTAATTTGTAAAATAACCATATTAAGCCATTTTGTTTTGATTTGAGTAACTGTCTCATGTTCGTCATACAGAAAACCATGTGTAACCTAATCATTATTGAATGAATGACATTACTCACTTCCTAAATGTCTGCAAAGTTTTAGCTGGAATCTTGTGTTTCTCTAGTTGCACAATATCAAGTTACCTTATTGTTTTGTTAACATGTTCCTATATGTCATTTTTTAGCCTTAGAGGAAAAGCGGAAAAAGGAGGAATTGGTGAAAAAACGCATTGAGTTAAAACATGACAAAAAAGCAAGAGCCATGGCAAAGCGGACAAAGGACAATTTCTATGGTTATGATGGGACTCCTCTTGAAGAGAAGTCAAAAAGGAAACGGGTAGTCGAGGGACCCACAGGCCACAGAGCAGACCAAGAATACTTGAATGAGGAAGAAGCAGAATCATTGGATTATTGTCAGACAGAGTCAGAGCATGATGAATCAGAGGAATATGAGCAGGAAGAACCCCCTCCTCTGAAGTCTGTAACCAAACCAAAGGCCCCCCTCAAAAGTGCTCCTCCACCTATGAATTTCACGGACTTGCTTCGGCTGGCAGAGAAAAAGCAGTACGAGCCAGTGGAAATTAAGGTAGTTAAAAAAATAGAGGAACGCCCCAGAACTGCAGAAGAACTGAGGGAAAAAGAATTCTTAGAACGAAAACACAAAAACATAGATAGAGGAAAAGAGAAAAAGGTGCTTGAAAGAGAGAAAAGACTAGCTCCCCCAACCTCCAAAAAGATTTCTTCCCCAAAAGAGAGTGTTAATGCAAGACACAAAAGTCCTGGGGACAAACATTCCTCTTCCAGGGGAAGCCACTTTCCCCAAGTAGGTGCTGAGAAAAAATCTAGACCTATAGCAGCCAGTGAGAAGTCTATGAGACTGCCATCCACTAAGTCCCAACCGGGAGAGAGGACCAAAGGAGGGTCTGGGGAGCAGCACTCACCTAGTGAAAGCCACAAACTCTTGCTTAATGGGGCACAGAAGTCCCGCCCTAGCTCCCATTCTGTAAGCACAGGAATCTCAAAGACTGTGGTCCGTGGGAATCAAAAATCCAGTGAGCACAGACCTTCCAAATCCCCTTCTTCTCATCCTAGCCATTCCAAGCCTGGGGCTATCTCCACTCCATATGACAAGTCAAGAAATTCAGGTGCCAAGCAGCCAGGGAACAGTTCCAGCTCAAATTCAGGGCGGCCAGGCATGGGGACTTCTCGGCCAGTCTTAAGCCCAAGCCCTAAAAGGCCCAGTGGCAGCTCCAGCTCAGGACCTGAACAGCAAATCAATGGATCCAAACGCTTGATCAGCGGGTCAGGCCCCACTGGGCGACCTGTTAGTGGCTCAAGTGGTCATGGGAATCCTACAAGCAATTTACGCTCTGGCCAGCCAGCCAGTAGTACAGGCTGTACAGGGCGGACAGTGACCCAACTTGGGCGACCTGTCAGTGGCTCAAATGGCCCTGGGAGAACTAGTTCAAGTGGCCCTGGGAAAACTGTGGGTGGCCCTGGAAGACCCGTGAGCAACTCAGGGGGTCCTGGAAGACCCGTGAGCAACTCGGGGGGTCCTGGGAGACCCATGAGCAATTCGGGGGGCCCTGGGAGACCCGCAAGTAACTCAGGGGGCCCTGGCCGGACAATCAGTGGCTCAGGTGCCCCTGTGAAGCCTAGGTGCACAGTTGTTTCAGAAACTATCTCTTCCAAGAATATCAGCAGCCGGCCCAGCAATGGGATGATGAATGGGATGAGGTCTCCTCCACCTGGCTACAGACCTGCTGTATACCCACAAGGTAAGACCCTAAGGGAATGCTGTATATCCTGAGGGAATGTCGACATAAATCTACATCTGTACTTAGGGATCTGTTGTTTGTGTGCTGGTGAAGGATAGGAGCATCATTTTGCTCATTCACCAGAGCTGGATTACAATGAGATTTAGTTCTAAAAGTGGCTTGGGAAGCCAGCTCTCTGGGAGAAACTTTGGCTATTCCACTTAGAAGTTTTGGAGCCTGCAAGAAATATCTCTCCTGGGCTCCTCCCATAGAACTCACTGAGACTGATTTTACGGGTGGAGTTTCTGCAGTGCCTCAGCTACATTAAGCACTTGGCTCAGTGTTAGAGGGATAAAGGTACAGAAGACAAGCTTCTTGCTCTTGTATATACTTAGGGGGAAAGAAAAACAAATACATATTTTAAACACCTGGAGAGCTGGAAACTACTGAACAATGAAGAAGGGTATCTTCCCCCCTTTACAATATTTTTTTTTTTTACTTTCCCCAGTTAACATGCAAACCAATTTTTTTTCCATTTGTCTTTTAAAACTTTTTGAGTTCCAAATTCTCTCCCTTTCTTTCCAATATTGAAAAGCCACATGTGAAATTTTGTGTAAAAAAAAAAAATCTCCATTAAAGGATGTTGCAAAGATAACAAAGTTTTCTGCCTCCCTTCCCCCCCCTCCAAAAAGAAAAAGTATGCTTCAATCTGTTTTCAGATAAAATAAGTACTTTTCTGTGGACATGGATGTTATTTTTCATCAAGCCCTTCACAGTAGTCTTGGATCATTTTGCTGAAAATAGCAAAGTCATTCACAGCTGGTTATCTTTTCTTTTAAAGAAGACTTGATAGGTGCATTAAACAAATATCAAAGATGGCTGGGTTTTGTTTTTTATTATAAAACAATTCCCATCCCTTAGCAATAAGATAGGAGTTTTTTTTGTTTGTTTGTTTGTTTGTTTTGCCTAGGTACTCAAAGGTCCCCGTTTCCCCCTCTGCTCCGGAAACGTTATCATGAGGAGGATGAGGATGAGGAGGAATATGACTCTGAAATGGAGGACTTCATTGATGATGAAGGAGAGCCTCAAGAAGAAATATCAAAACATATTCGAGAAATCTTTGGCTATGATCGTAACAAGTAAGTTTATTGAAGATCCACTTACGCCATTCATTAGCTGGGAATAATCAAAAGTCATAGGAAAATGGAATTTAATAGTACAGGCACTGAATAACTGAAATGTTGTCTTAATATTTGGGGAAATGGATTAACTAATTGGGCGTATTAGTATGGTGGAGTGCTTGGATATCTTTTTTTTTTTTTTTTTTTTACTTGAGAAAAACCAATGGTACTTAAGTACTAAATTAAATGTTTATCTAGTCAATTAATGGACATGATTTATTTTTCAAAATGCAATTTGGGGATCTTGTTAAATAATGGCTTTAGTTATTTTGTAACATTAATTTCTTATTTTCAGATACAAAGATGAAAGTGATTATGCCTTACGTTACATGGAAAGCAGTTGGAGAGAGCAACAGAAAGAGGAAGCCAAGAGGTATGTATCAGACAAAACATTTGTGCCAGTAACCTGTGAAAGTCCTTTCTGCTTGTGGAAATATGACTGGTTTCATGTTCATACTTGATGAAAGCAAGGACTTAATATTTCAAGAGATCATTGCAAGTAATAGCTAAATATCGAGCTCTTGGCTTTATACCTGAGGCGATGAAGACATGGCTGGGAAAGAAGTATAAAGAGAAGAGGGTTCATGCCTTCAAGGAGCTTACAAGCTTTTACTCATAAAATAATCTAAAATATAAGCAGTATATGGTAAAGAGCCCCAACAATAAGGTCTTAGAAGTTTCAGGTTAAGAGACAGATCATAGTGGACACTATGTCCAAAACAGAATTTAACATAATTCCCCAGACTCCTTCCAAAACTCTCCACTTCTATCAGAGCCATCATCATTTTTATTTTTAAATAAATTTTTGGTGCTTTATTCTGACATTCACCTATATTTCCCACTATATTCTTCCCACTGCCTTTGTAGATATCCATCCTTTATAATGAAATCTTAAAAAAGAAAAAGAAAAAAAAATCTGTAAAACTAAAGAATATCAACTATATACCAAATTTTGTCATAACCTCTTAGTATTTTGCTCTGTAGTGGTGGGTTTTGACATTTTGTGAAAATCAAACTTGATTTTGATAACATTTTATGATTGATTCTATTCGGTATCACCACTATTTTATGTAACTACCTAAAGTCACGTTCTTTCATTTTTATTTTCAGAAGTTCATGTTTTTAAGATATTTCCTAAGACTTTTTCCTCTCAGATTAGTTTAAAAGTGCAACTGCCCTAGAATTTTTTAAAACTTTCTACCACTAGTTGTACAGTAGTAGAAAATTATATCTATGTGGCATTAGTTATTCTTGTAAGACGCAGATGGGTTCAATCAACAATTTCCAAGTGGCAAGATGGGAGGAGTTAATCCACACATTCCTAATTTCCAGCCAATCATAGTGTTCCCTAATCCTATGCTGCTTATGACTTTATAACTAATCGTATTTTTCCTTATCTGTGATACTACAGATTATATTTTCCCACGTATGATGTTGCCTTCCAATTTTGGGGTACTCTCATCTTTTGTCCATAAAAATGACTTAGCCCTCCAGGTCTTTTGACTTGTTCAAGGAACTAACAAACTCCTCTTTTTGGTAATCACTAGCTTTACCAATAAATGTATTATACTGGGAGTTTTGTGCCTCAGTTTAATTTCAGTCACAACAATTTAGATTATCGTTTGTATATAGTTGCTTTCCTGGTTCTGTTTATTTCATTTTGTGTCAATTCATATAAATCTTCACAGGATTCTTTTTATTTATCATTTCTTAAAAGGTAGTCTTATTAACTTTCATTTACCACAACTTGTTTGGCCATTCCTCAGTGGGTGGGCCACTCCACAAAAAGTGCTGCTATACAAGTTATTCCCTGCTCTCTCCTTAGTCAACATCCCAACCAGACTATTATTCCACACATACAATGTGCCATCTCCTAGCCTGTACAAAGGCACTCATCTTCCAAACCCAATATGTCTTCCTTTTCAACTGTCCTGTCCTCTGGTACCCACTTCTACACTTCCCTTTAAAGGGTTAGCTTTTCTAATTCCCCCAATTGTTAGTGTTCCTCCCTCATCCAAAATACTTATCTATGAAGCTATATCCCTACATTGCTATGAAAAATGAAGGGTCCTTGAAGTTAATGACTGTCTTCTCAGTGCCTACCACAGTTCCTGGAACTTTGAAGGTGCTTAATGTTTGAATTAAATTGTATTCATCCTCCTAGTAGGAAAGTGTAGAGAAATACTTTTCTTCTCCATACCATTTGCTATGGACTTCCATGACAAAGTAAAGACTTAATTCTCTGAACAGTGACTGATAGTTAATGACTACTTCTAGGAGCATCAGAACAAAAAATATTTATTTGGGAGCATCCTTTGTGGTCCTTATGTCATTAATAGTATATATTCTCAAGAATAAAAATATTCTTTTTACTTATATATTTTCTATGTTTACCTTGACAACAAAATGGTTACTTAGGTGGTTTGATGTATTTGAGCTCTGCTGCCTAAAATGAGCTTTCCCCATTTAACATTTTTAGTGAGTTTTTGTTACTTTTATTTTATCTTTCCTTTTGAAGAGGTTATTTGTCTTACATGGCATAATAAAGAATATTTCTATTTTCTTACAGCTTGAGACTTGGTATGCAAGAAGACCTAGAAGAAATGAGACGTGAAGAAGAGGAACTCAAGCGCCGGAAAGCCAAGAAAATGAAATTGCGTTAGTTGCAGGTTTTGACCATCAGGGAGAAAAGGCTTTATTGAGAACTCTCTGCAGACTGGAAAAACCCCTTTTTCCCTTTGATTTTTATTTGAGGACTATAGAAGGAAATATGTAAAGGAAGCACTGGAAAACAAGGCTGTGGTTTGAACAGAAAGTATTTATTTTTTAATACTTGCCAGAGTTAAATCTGTAATGCAGATGAAATGTAATATTCATTTGAATGTTTATATATGAAATTAGCTGTTCAAAGATGCCAGCAATGATACTGATGAGCTATGCACACTGATGTGGGGGTCTACTCACCAGTTGTTTGCTAGTCACCTGTTATTTATTTGACAGTTAAAAATCAAGTGAGGATTGTTTTGTTTCCATAGTTACTACCCAGATATTTGGGGTAGGACATCCCTGAACCAATAAGATCATGTCATAGGCTTCTCTTAAGAATAGTAACCTGTAATGTCAGTCTTTTCCACAAATGTTGCCAGCAATAAAGGAATCTGCCCTGGCCTATGTGTTTGAGAATCCTGGGGTCTTAAAATAATTTGACAACATAAAAATAGGGTTCATAATTTCAGAATGGCTGCTATTCCTACGATTTCAAAATAAAAATGTAATAAATTATCTTGGACTCCACATTGTCCAAGGATTGGATGCTGAGCATTTTCAATCAAAAATGTGTTATATTGGGAGTTTTATATGCTATGCCTCTTGATAGAGAATATTCTTTACCCAGTTTTCTTTGCAGTTTTCTTATGATTATTGTGGTTCTAAGCCCAAGAAGCAGAAAAGGTCACTGTAGACTAATTTTATTTTTTAAAATCCACTTTTATATTGAAGAAAGAGTATTCCTAAATAAAGGAGTTGCTTTATTCCAATGTTAGATTTGGGATCATTATATCTAAAATAAAGCTAAATATGGCTTGGTTTTCCCCCTTAAAGAGTTTCTCCAAGGTACACTTTTAGTGCCTCTCAGTATTAAAGATTCTCAGTAAATAACTTAGTACTGATCATTTAATGGCAGAAAACAGTAAGTTTTATATCAAAAAGTATCACCTCTTTTGTCAAGTATTGCACCTTATTTCAAGCTATGCACTGTGAAGAAAGCTCACAAAGTCTGTCCCCTGGCATTGCTTTCTTACTAAGCTGAGAGTTGATTTTTCACTCATTTTTGTCCATCTCACCTTCCATCCCTCAGTCCATTTTTGTGCCATTTGAGCCACTTTTTTCATGAACTTCCAACAAGAAGACTTAGCTTCCAAAGAGTAACTTAAGTCTCAAGAAGTCAGCAAGAGAATTGAACCATGAAATGATGTTATAGAGGGAAAAGCCTGGACTTTAACCCGTTAACTGAAAATGGTAGAACATTGATGACACATCTACTCATGGAACAGATTCTCCATTGACCTTTATTGTCCTAGAAGGGGTTGGGGGGATTGGGGTCCAGGACGAGTCCTTTAAGGGTTCTTAGTCATCATTATATTCATTTCTTTGAACAGAACTTTCTGTGTACATTCTTTGATTCCCCACACCTTCCTTTTAGTCTTCCCACTAAGCAAAGAGAATAAAGAACCTGTGTGAGTTTCTCTCCTAGCCAATAGATTGTGGTCATATATTAGCATCACTTAATGGGGCAAGATGATTCTATTTACAAATTAGTTTGCTCAAGATGAATTCCTCCTGAACTATGAATATAATAGGATATTAATATTTTGCTAAGTTATAAAGTCAGGCACAAACAATGCCTGCTCTGCATAATTTAAGTTTAAAACTTTGAAAGATTGTCTCATTTGGACCTGGTGAAAACTGTACTTTCTTTATCTCTAGAAAAACATCCATCCATTTAGAGCATTTGTGAGACACTGATGGCACAATATCCTGATGTTACTACTTTTTATCCTGTATGCTATAGCCACAAAAACTACCAGCATAGCTGGTTCAAAAGACGTTGGGGGGGTTTTCCTGTTAAACAGATAGTTGGGATGTTTCCCTTAACTACCACTGCTATGCTCACAGTACATGTTTTGTACTCTCTTCATTTCTTACACAGTAGATTGTTTATTTTCCATGTAGACTTATAAAGTACCAAGGTTTTGGAATAATATAGTACTTTGTGACTTAGCTGACAAATTTTGTTAGTGGCTTTTCATTTTGTTTTAGATTATGAATCTCTTAGTGTTTTTGTATAATTATACATACAGTAGAAAAGCCCATCATGTAGCCTCTTGGATTTGGTTCAATTGCGATGATAACTAGTCTTCCTTGTATGTGGAGATGCAAACCAGCTCTCATTGTAAAGGTGAGCTTGTCAGTCTTGCCCCTCTCAACACCAGCATTACAATAGGATATACTTCAACCACCAATTTAGGTAGTTCAAAGAGGCCCTGGAATTTGTATTCATCTTGACCTTGTTTCTATGTCCTATCTATTACGCGACAGAAAATTCATTTTTAAAGTCAGCTTGCGAAACATTGTGGAGGTACTCGTGTACCTTGAAAACTAAGAAACCAGAACATAGGCTTTTATTCATAAAGGATCATGCATCAAGTGTTTAATTTTAATGTATATTCTTTTTGGGGGGGGATATTTTTCAATATTTGAATATGTGCCTTTTTATTAGGTAAGGTTATTTTGTGAATGTAGTTAAATACTAAAACCATAATGGGTGCAGCATTTCTGAAATTAATAATGTGAAAGTAGTTTTCATAAAACCCCAGTGTGGCTTTGATTGCACAATTATTTTCTATGCTGTTGCTAAGTCAAAGTAAGGGCACTTTCTATTTAAAGTTACTTCCAGAAATTGTCTTTGTCTTTGTATACTGTAAATGTAATGTCCACTTGGAGGCCAGGGTACTACATATCACAGGCAGCCTTAGATAGAGAAGACTATGCTGTGAAGGAATGGAGTTGGAGGAATATATCAGATTACTTGTCTATGAGAAGCTGTTAATTTTTTATGTAAAATTTGAAAATTTTCTCTGAGAAATTATTTTTCTTGTTTTGCATTTTGTAATTTAAAAGTGGCTGCAGAACATTTCTAAAGTATAGGAGACCAAAACACACTTGGAAAGAGAATAAATGTATGAAGAGAGACTGGTTTTATTTTTAATGTTTGAATGTATCAGACTAATGGTGAGTGGACATGATGCAATATGTTTGTATAATTGAGGGTAGCCCTAGATTTTCCTTGTGGTTATTTGTTCAAAATCATTGTGTTTTTAACACAATGACAAATCAGGTATTTAAAAAAAAAAACAACCCTTTTACATAGCTGTCTTTCTGGTGCCGTTGAAGTGCGAGAATACTTTTGCACATGCAGAAACTAATAGGTAAAAGTTTTTTTCAATTGATGTATAAAAGAAATAGGTATTAAAAATTTTATTTATACTTTAACTGGTTTGCTTTTATTTACATAAAACTTGAAGTTTTCCATAGACTACTACTTAATTTCAGACATTTTTGCCAAGACCCAAGAGAAACCAGGTGTGATGTATTATTGGTGAAAAAATCAGAAGTGTTAACTTGTTTTCCTGCCTCACATTTTTCCTCTTTCATTCTCCCCCTTATTTTAGCCTGACACTCATCTGCTGCTGATAATCCTGGCTGCCATGTAACTGACTTACTTAATCAAAATTTGCTTTAGGAAAGTGTGGGGGAGAGAGAGGGGTGGTATTAAGATCTGTGATAAGAGGCATGGAATCTTTAAATTCAGGATGAAATGAGAGGTGGGTTTAATAATGGGGAGAAGTTCTACTCATGGAATAAAATGACACCCTTAAAATATAAAAAAAAATCTAGGGATATATGTGCTCATGAGTTGCATGGAGTTCTTTTTAAAAAAGAATTCTCCATATCAGCTTGAAAACTGATTTTAGAGATCTCATTGTTAGAGGAACCTACCTGGAAAGCAGAACATTCCTTGAATGTTTGGGACTTTGCCTATGTTTAGTTTTCACAGATTTGCAGTTCTAACAATTCCCTGTCCTCTTTTTTTTTTTTAAATTGAGGAAGGGATGTTCATTGAGTGCAGTGAAAGTTTGTAAATGTGTCAAGCTTAAGTATTGGTCACATTTTAATATATTTCAGAACCAACAAAATTTTCAAGTCCCTACTTAAGAGTAGTGTTTGGTCAAAGCCCAGCCACATCCCCATGCAAGTAGTGAACTCTGTGGCTCACAAACTATGTTTATACTGATAGCAAGTGGGCCTATGACACACTTAAGAGTCAGACTGACCTAAACTTGCCTTAGCTATGTTACTTTGGGCAAATCATTAAACCTTTCTGTATTAGTTTCTTTATCTGTAAAATGGAGGTAAATAATATCTACCTTATTTCCTCAAAGTTATAAAGATCAAATGAATTTGATAAGTAAAATTTTATAAACCATATAGGACTACATAATTTCTAGCTGCATATAATTACTAGTTCTTGTCTATCTTTTGCATGGAATACTTTTTAGGAAAAAAAATATTCCCCCCACCAAAAAAAAAAAGAATATACATTATGGATAGAATTGGCCTATAACTTAGTCTCCTTGTCCTATTCTTTGTTGTCTTCAGCATCTAGTCTGACCCTACATCTCCTTAACACAGGAACACAATTTAAAAAATGGGTCTGCTCTCCCAAAACAAGTTAACTGGATGGGTGGTACTGGGGCAACAAAAGGAAATTACTATTTCTGTGGGTATCTGTACTCGTGGGCCTTAAAAAACCACATTCAAGCAACAGATGGGCCATTGCCCAGGTCTGGTTATTTATTTGGAATTTTAGAATCTGGACAAGCCTTGTGGTTACAGAATAATTAATATGATATAATTCTACAGATTAAAAAAAAAAAAAAAGCATTGACTCAATTAAATCTATCCCTTGCTAAGCCGGCACCTGCACCCAGCCCTGAATAAGGGCAATCATGCTTTTTTCCTGGGCTCACTTATTACTATGAAAATAGTTCTAGCCAGCATGTTGAAAAAGTTAGTCTTGCATTTATTCTATTTTCCTTCATGCTTTGATCATGCTTCAACCTCTGTATCTATCTAGGATTGTTGAACCTCTCCCCCCCACCCCCAATCCTAGAAGAAAAAGTGCCTTTGCCATGGTAGAATGGCACCTCAAGCACACACCACAAGTTCATAAAAGTCTCAGCAGAAAACTCCATCATTCAACACCTAGACATATTTATTTAATCATCTAATATTAAAGTGGGATAGTTAAAGCTCCAAGAAAACTTGAGTGATCCCTGTCTCCCACAGAGCATCCTCTCCCAGATGCTTTGGGGATTAGCAGACAGTTTGTAAAATCTAGAACTAATGAATGCCATTATTTTGGTCTCCCAGGAGTCAGGGTTGGGACTTTCTCACCCCCAACATCCCGTCCCACCCTCACCCCACCCCACCCAACCAGTTGCGGGCTAACAATACCAAATCTTCATTTGTCTTAAAAAGTACGGTAACTTTTACATAAAATATGACAAAAATCACTTGCAATTGCTTTATGCGAAACCAACAGGAGGAACCATACAGCTGGTCGGGTTTAGTTTCAGAGTTGCATTGGTTCACCAGGATCTTCTTTACCTATTTCCACCTGGGTCTAGAAACAGGAAGTTGTGAGATCAGAACTGGGTTAGGGACACTACCTGTGTGGCAACAGGGCATGGGCATCTTGTCTATATTCCCTTCTTCAACCCAATAGTTCCATTCCAGCCCCTAGAAGTGTCTGCCGAGAAGAAAGACAAACTTTCTTCGAAAAGGGATGGAATGGGTGAGCTTTTTACCAGGAAGTATGAAATTGAGTGGCTGAGGTGGGCTTGAATTTGGACACATACCCTAGGGCAAATTATAATGCATTTAGCCTACACAGAAAAGCCCCCAGGAGCACACAGACA
The DNA here is from genome assembly GCA_023553655.1 of Myrmecobius fasciatus. NCBI lineage: Eukaryota > Metazoa > Chordata > Mammalia > Dasyuromorphia > Myrmecobiidae > Myrmecobius > Myrmecobius fasciatus. The sequence continues at coordinate 270,662 of JAJPUD010002366.1, forward strand.
GTGACTGGATAAGGTTCACTCATTCTAACCTTTTACTTTGGGGCCATTAACATTTCAGAATAGGGGGATGAAGGGTAAAGTAAAATGTGCACTTACCCCTCCTGGGGGATACTTAAACCCCTTCCATATCGTTCCTGCAATGAGAATCATCCAGAAAATCACAATCATTGTAGAATTCCTTGCAGGGGAGGGGAGCTGGTGGGTGCAGAAACGATGAGTGGCTTATGGAAGGTCAGATGTGTGATTCCCCGGGACCTTGGAGCTGAGAAGTCCTCATCACAGAGGAAAAGGTAGGAAGCCTGGCATTGTAATTTCAAACCCTGGCCGGGCAGGCCTGTGATCTCGCCTGAACTGAAATGGTCCCTTGGGCATCAATGGGAGCATAACTGGGCCATCAATTGTGACATCTAACTTGTGGCAGAGACTGTGACTTCAGCATCCCACCCAGAGATACCAGCCTAATAACAAAGGGCCAGGGCATAAAATTGCTGTTCCTGCATAAATGACCTTAAGCTAAGATATCTTAGCATGACTGGAGAAGGGTCTTGCTTTCCCAAAGACCAGTTCCATAGGATATAGCCAAAGTATCCCCTCAACCCATTCACCTGCCCAAATTTGTTTTTACCACTTATATGAAATTGAATTTCTAATATTTATGAGTAATTTAAATAGGATAAAAACAGGCACTCTCAAAATATCTAGTGAAAGAAACTGGCAAATTGGAGATCCATGAGAAGTAATTCTACCTACTTCTATGAAGCTTGGCCAAAAGGGAATAAAAATTTTGCATTTCTGAAGATGTACATTTTAGGAGTTCCAATCTCATTATGCAAGTAGCAGTTCTGGGTGGAGAGGTAGCTGCAAAGTAGGAGGAGGGGTGAGGGTGGAGAACTGTTTTCTAGCCATAAAATGAAGATTAAGAGATAAGCAGATGCCTGAAGCCCTTAGTTCATTCTCCGTCCCCAAGCAGAGCTGATTTCTTAGAGGTTACTCTATCCTCCCATCACTCTCTGAGTTTGTATAAAGTATAAGGAGATGAGGGTATCTTTGGGCAAGGAATTCAGAATCACCTACTGCCCTTTGAAGGATGCCATCCTGTTTGAGAAGAGTGGAAAATCAATGAATGCCCTGCTATAGAATCTATTGAATTGTTAAAACCCAGAAAGTGATCCCTTTCTCTGGCACTAAGAAGCAGCCTGGAGTAGCAATTGTGAAGACATCAGAGTGAAATGAAAAGAAACCCTGAGAGAACTTTGGGGCAATGGGAGGTAGATACAATGGGGCCTAAAGGTTTAGGAAATGCCTTACAGACTATTATATAATGGAAAGAGTCCCAGACTAGCCATTCAGAGACCTGTTTTCAAGCATCAATTGTGCTTTACTTGCTGGGTAACTTTAGACCAGTCATTCATATTGACATGTCTGCCTCAGTTTCTCAAAAGAGACATTAATTGGCCACAAGTAACAAATGGATGGGATGGAGATAATGTTTGGGAAGTATTGAAGCTCCAAATCTCAAAAGACTTATTAATTGGCCACAGGTAACAAATGGATGAGATGGAAATATGTTTGGGAAGTACTGAAGGATGATGACTGGATTCAGGTGATATCATTTAAGAAACCTACAGGTGCTTTGTCCCACGGTCTCCCCACCAAACTGATATATCGTAATCTTTTTCTTTCTCTAGTTCATCAGATTCTCTGGAGAAAAATCACATTGTACTTACAGCAATTGTTCCAGCACTGAGAACCATCCAGAAAACTACAATTATTGTAGAATTTCTTGCAGGAAAGAAGGTAGTGTTCCCCACTAGGAAATGAGCTTCTCCAGACAATGTCTTTGTGTAGCAATGTAGAGGCTTAGGAAGCATAGTGGGATAGTTAGGGGGTGAAAAGGTGGAAGGACTGAGTCAATACTCACATGTTCTTATTTTCATCAAAAATCACATCCCTTAGACGATGTTTGCGCTCAAGAATAGGCTGGACAGGCTGTCTCTCTATCCATTTAAGTGTTGGACGCTGCGTCAAAGGGAAACCAAGAGACAGGATCTGCTCTACCCAGAGGCAGAGAGGGCTGCCTTCTTTGGGGAATGATTGGGAGGAGGGGGAAGGAACGGAGTTTGTCCCAAACTCCTTCTCCACCAGCTCTCCATGATGGGGCTGACCCACCCTTCTCTCTCAACACTGGGCCTAAAGTTCCTACCATTAAAGTCTCCCAAATGGTCAGTTTAGGAAAGCAGGAGGACAGTCATTGTTTTTTGCCCTCACCACTCCCCCCCAAAACAGAAAAGTTGCCTGGGGACCAACGGTCTGCTTTGGGAGGATAGATGAGGGCCGCAGATTCAGGAAAGGTGGGCTTTGTCTCTTCATGAGGTAGCAAGGCCTCCTTTCTTCCCACCAGGACCAGCAGGAGCTGGCCCAGCAGCCACTTACCATTACTTCAGGAAATGCCCCCAGATAACATGCAAGTCCGACATAAAGTATCCAGCCAATCACAATCATGATACAGTAGTTATCTTTTGGAGCTTTTGCACTCCAAATACTGGGGTGCAGACAGAGATTATTCACCAAGACCTCGTTCCTGAACTGTCCTCATCAAATCCTCAGTTGTTGGAGATCTCACATGTCAGTTTCAGTCCCTGCAGGCCACCAAAGGCCCCGCTAGCTCACATGTGCAAGGGCCAGTCCTGAGGGCATTGTGATGTCATGGGTCACATGGTCTGGGATCCATGACCTCATTCCCCAACTGGGGCTGCAGTAGCCCACCCACCAAACAGTCTTAAAGAGCTCCCTGAGCCAACTTAGAGTCTCTGGGGGGTCCTGAGTTTGAATCAGTTGTACTGCAGACCTATGTGTAACCTTAAACCCTCTCCTCACCCCTTGTGGGAAGAAGAGGTTTGGATAGAATCATGGGACCCTGAGTTAAAATCAGCTCTGCCATTTAGCTGTGTGACCTTGGACAAATCCATCTACCCACTGGGGTGGGGAGGGGAGGGGACAGGTAGTGTGGTGTTGCTTTGGAATCACAAAACCCTGAGCCAACCATTCTGGAGAGCAATCTGGAACTGTGCCCAAAGGGCTATCAAACTGCATACCCTTTGACCCAGCAGTGTTTCTATTGGGCTTATATCCCAAAGAGATCTTAGAGGAGGGAAAGGGACCCACATGTGCAAGAATGTTTGTGGCGGCCCTTTTTGTAGTGGCAAGAAACTGGAAACTGAAAGGATGCCCATCAATTGGAGAGTGGCTGAATAAATTATGGTATATGAATGTTATGGAATATTATTGTTCTGTAAGAAACGACCAGCAGGATGATTTCAGAGAGGCCTGGAGAGACTTGCATGATCTGATGCTGAGTGAAATGAGCAGAACCAGGAGAACATTGCATATAATAACAAGATTATGTGATGATTAATTCTGTTGGACTTGACTCTTTTCAATTCAGGCCAATTCCAATAGATTTGTGATAGAGACATCTTCACCTAGAGAGAGGACTGTGGGGATTGAATGTGGATCATAACATAGTTCCCTATTCCCTAAATGTGCTCACCACAAGGATGAAAGGGCAAACCAGAATGTTCCAGCCACAGAATTCCTTGTTCCAAATACAGCTTTCCTATCCCCAAAAGTTCCAACCTCAATTTCTCTGTTTAACTTCTTTTTTTCAAACCTCCATTTTCCAGTGCTGATCAATCAGAAAGAAGCTGTTGCCCAGCATTACATAAACAAATTATGTTGCTCATTAAAAACTATGAAGATGCGCTCAATGGGTGTCCTTGGCTGCCTGAAGAACTTCAGATGCCCATTTATTGGAAATTGCTAACTTTGCTAATAAACTGACCATGCTCAGAACTTTGTTGCCTCAGTGTATCTTTAGTTCAGATTTCTATTGTGATCCCACTATGTGGCAGGAACTGTGCTAAATACTTTACAAATATCATTTGATTTGATCCTCATGACAACCCTAGGAAGTGCTATTATTAGCCCCATTTCAGTTGAGGAAACAGAGGCAGATAGTTAAGTGAGGTGTCCAGGGTCACACAGCTATTAAGTGTCTGGTCCATCACTCCATCCACTGTACCATCTAGCTAGCTTCTAAGGTTTCTTCTAGCTACAGATCTATGATACAATGACCTTTAAGCTAAATTTTTTGCCTATGCCATTTCTGAACCAGCCCCTCCTCTAACCTACCTCCAGACCCCTTCTAAGGAATCTTCCATCTGTTTTCCACTGGGCTTTCCTTTATCAAACACATTTAAACCTTCTCATCTGGGGGTGGGGGTGGGGCAGAAAACTAGCCTGGAATCATTTTTGCATTGTCTCAGAACCAAATAATTTTTTTTTAAATGCACAAACTTTTTTCAAAGGAAAGATCTAGGGAGTCTTAACTTTACTTCCTATTCATTTGCTCCTTATTCCTTATGATTTTCTTCCTACCACTATTAAATGGATTAGAACTAGCCTTTGACCTAAGGGTGGCTGTAGCCAAGACAGAGAAGACCGGTGACAGGAAAGTCCAGGCACAAACAGAAGTTTAATTTCAGAGGGAGGAAAATGGAGTTTGCAAATGGAAGTTCTCCCCTTCTTCCCCTCCCCACCCAAAAAGGAAGGCTTAACACACCAGATTATGATATATAAAGTCTTAAATTACTGTTCTCATGGGGTCTGAAGATTCTCATCCTGCAGAGCACAGAATTAGAATTCTGTGATGGGAATAGAGGTGCAATACCTGTCAGGGACAAGGAACAGGGATTGTGAATATGTGATGAATGGACCCTTGAATTAGGAAGAGCTAAATCTAGTTCCCACAGGCCACCAAAGCCCTCTAGTTTTGTACATGTGCAAGGGCCACTTTACAAAGGGTGATATCATCTTGAGGACAAAGGATTATTGCTATGCCAAGCTCAGGACACAACCTGCATGCTCTGGGAAACAAGAGAATCTCCAAAATATTCTGACACTAGTGATTCTCTCAAAAGTCAACAAGGACTTTCAGGTCCAGTTCCTAGTTGTCATCCTTCACTTTTGTGGCATCTTTCACTTGTCAATCCCTTTCTCAAAATTTTCTGACCCCTTAACATTCCTTCATTCAATAATCAATAATTCAATAAAAGCTTCTATTTTGTGTAAAGTGCAATGCTAAATTTTGATGATACAAAGAAATAATTAAACTGTTCTCACCCTCAAGGAATTTATATCCTACTGGCTTCTATGACGCTGTAACTTCTTGTTTTTTATTTTTCTCTCCCCTTTTTGGGTTCCTTTGCTTTCTTCCTCTTCCTATTCCCTTAATACATGCTCCCTAAAATATCTTTTGATAACCTTTTTTCTATCTATAATCTCAGTATGAATTTGTCCTTAATTATCAGGCTCTCCTATTAAGATGACTTTCCAAATTGTTATCACCCCCTTGACCTCTAGTTCTGAATCTCCAGTTATCAATTGGACATTATTGTGAATTTGTGGATAAATGAAAAAAATTTTATTAACCTACATTCAATGTGCTAGACATATGGATGCAGTACAAAAGCAAACAGTTTCTACTCTTCAAGAGGGCATTATAATTCTGATAGACACTTTATGTATTATCTATCTGTGTAAGAAATGGTGAGCAGGGAGTGATATCTTGGTGTGGAAAGTTGCTAGGATGGTGAGTAAAGTGAGAGAGGGAGATAGATCAACACTTTTTTTTTTTTTTTTTTTTCTGAGAAGTGACTTGATTTTGTTATGGTTTTAGTCCTAAAAGGAAAACAGGGATAGGATAGCTGGAACACAAATAGAAGTTTAATTAAATTAAAAGGAATAGGGGTATGTGGAAGGTTTATTTACTGCATCAAGCTACTTGTGGGACTGTGAAGTGAGAAAGCAATGGCTGGGGTCCTGTCAAAACTGATTACATCAAATACACTGGGATAATGATTAAATCTTCAAGCCAGGGAGTAAAAGACAAAAACATTGAGTTAGCCCCTAATGTTGGCTACTCTTTGCATTCAGAGATTTCCCTTCGAGTTTTCTAAACAAATTGCATCTATCTGGGGATTATAAGTATCATTTAAGTTTTTCATTACTGACAATTACCAAAAAAAAAAAAAAAGCAACCTAGAAAACTATATGTGTATAGTTGCATACATATTCTCCTGGTCCATTCTCCAACAGGACAGTTTTCAGTCTTAATCTAGAGCTAGGATATGCTTGTAGTCTCCAGTGTAGTTCCACTGAGGCTCAAACATGATCCCCTAAAGAGGAAATACGCGTGTAACTCACATTGCAAGCTAAGTGGCCCAGTGGATACAGCACCATCCTGCAGTCAGAAATTCAAATCCAGCCTCAGATTTACTTGTGTGATTGTGGGCAAGTCACTTAACTCTGCTTGCCTCAGTTTCCTCATCAAGAAAAGGAACAGGAGGAGGGAAATATCTTTGCTTAGAAAATCCCAAATGGCATCACTAAGTGTCAGGAATGACATTAAAAAAAAAAAACAACAACATTAAAAAAAGGGAAAAAGAAAAAACTAAGGTAAATTTCAAGTGTTATTTTTTGTGCTTTGTTGGAAGGGGACTCCTGAAAGGTGATGTCATGACTTGCAAGTGCATTGGACTGGAGTGGGGGAGGGCTGTGCAAGGTCACCCGCCTCACTTTCTCCTCAGGAGCCTTCGGGGTGCAGTGACAGCCCGGATGCAGAATACCGAGAACACAAACCCAGCATAGAGAATCTTTAAAGAGTTCCCTGAGGTTCTGAAAGCTCAACAGATTGGCTTTTGGTCATGCAGCTAGTAAAACTCAACGGGTGGGAGCAAGGGGACAATGTGGGGAAGGGGCTGGCTGCTCGAGGTCACAGGGGAGCCGGGCCGGCTGCCCCAGGAGCGAGGTCCGAAGGATTCTCCTTAGGTTCTAAGGGAGAACCAGCAAATCTCAGTTTGGACTACGTGCACTCTTCGGGGGCGGAGCCGCGGATCGACCGGGTAGGACTCTCGTCGGCCGCCGTCATAAGGCGCACCCGGAAGACGCTCGGGAGGTGACCTCGGCGAGGAGACAGAAATCTGCCCCGAGATGGAGTTCGATTGTGAGAGAGTGCGGCGGCAGCTGAGCAAGGTGCGGAGCCGAGGCAGCCCCAGGAGGCGGGCGCGGTCGGAGGGCCTGGAAGGATGGCTGGGGACAAGATGGGGCCCGAGGTGGAGGCCGGGGGGAGGGAAGGGGCGGAGACGCGGAGGCGGGGGCGGAGACGCGGAGGGCTAGAAGTTTGAAGCTGGGGCGACCGACCGGAGGGATGTTGAGCGGGAAACTGACTGAAGCTGTGAACCATTCGCCGACCGCCCGAAAGCCAGCCTTTTAGGTGCAGTTTTTAATGTTTAATTAACGCCCTGCCACTTCGCTGTCATTTCCCACTGACTCCTCCGCCCGTGGAAAAATGAGCGCAGTCAGTGAATCGGCAAGCGTGGATCCAGCCCGTCACCAAGCATTTAAGTACCTACTAAGTGCCACTCAGGAAGCATTGAGTGAACTGAGCAATTAGCGTGAAATATTGAAGGAAGGGAGGAAGTTGGAGTTCTCTGAGTAGGAAAGCCCCGCCCCCAAACATCCCCTGGTCTCCGGGAGCTCCTTGTCCCGTGGTCCAGACCCCCAAGTACAGAATGAAGTGGAGATAATCTAGGGAAGGCACTGACGTTGAGGAGGGTGGGGAAAGACTTCGTACACGTGGTGGGATGTTAGCTGAGATTCAGAGATCACCATGTCTCCCAGATGCAGAAGGAGGCCTGGGGGACAGTCAGTGAAAAGGCCTTAGTTGAGGAAAAGAGAACACTGGAAGGGTCCGGGTTGTTGAAGGCTTGAAACGTCAAAGAGGATTCCATTTTTGATCTTGGAGTTTGTTGGGAATGAGACCAACTACCAGACAACTAATCCACTGCTAGACAATTAGGGGTGCACCGGTGGGGTGTCAGTGTCAGAAAAGAGAAAGGGGCCCGCACATAAGAGATGTTAGGAAGGTAAAAGTGGAGGTGATAGTGAAGTATCAATGGAGGACACGGAGATTGTGAGCATGAGTGACCAAGAAGAGTGTCCTCAACTGAAATAGGAAGAATGAGGAATCGAGAAGAAAGAAGAATTAATTAGTTCTTAGTATGTAGTGGGCACTGTGTTGAGCTGTGTGGATAGAGATGTCAGCAATAAGAAAGCCATTTCTTGTTCTCTAGGAAGCTAACAATCCAAAGGGGAAAAATAACACTCTAAAGGGAGCTAAAAAAAAAAATCAGATGGGTGAAGATTAAGTTATCTGGGGAGGGGAAATGGTTTTAAAATTCAGAAGTCAGGAATCAGACGTGAAGGGGAATGAAGGCTGACTTTGAGCCCTTCCACAAAATGGAGGCCCCAAGGAGGAACTTATCAAAGAGGGATAATCTGGAAGGAATAGTTAACAAATGAGAGGAGAGAATTGGGAACCAAAGTATTCTCCACAGTCTAGAGTATTGAAGTAAATATTTTTTTACCCTAATATATTAGGGTAAAATCCCAGCATGGCTCAAAAAGATGAGTTTCATCAGTACAAATGTAAAAATATCCAGGAATTTTAGGAGTGTGAACAGTGTAACACCGAAGCCAAATAAATCAGTCTTAGGTCACATTAGGTCACATTTTCACTAATAGTGAAAGATAAAGAGTTCTGTTTTGAACATGTTGAGTTTAAAATGTTTATGAGATCTTCAGAAGCAAATGGAGATGAAAGACAAGCTTGGAAGAGAGGTTAGAGTTGGATCAATAGATCCGAGAATCATCTACATAGAGATCATAGTTGAATCTGTGGGAAGTGATGAGATCAAGTGAAATAGTATAGAAGAAAAAATAGTTTATTACAGGAAACAACCTTGAGGGACATCCACAATTAGCAGATGAGATCTGGGAAGATCCACCTAAGAAGACTGAGAAAGAGCAGTCAGACAAGTAAGTAGGAGGTAGGAAGGAAAGAAAATAGTTATTAGTTGAAAAAAAGTCATTTAAAAAGCTTCCTAGAATAGTCGTTTTTTAAAAAGAAAGAAGAAAGGGGAGGCACTAAATGTAGATGGCTTTCTCAGAGAGTTTATGATTGGATCAAGTGAGTATTGATTAAAAATTTGGAGATATGAGCATGTTTTAAAAAGCAAAGAAGCCAGTAGATAAATATTAAGTAGAGTGTGGATAATAATATGTAAGGAAATTAACCGATGGGGCCAAGGAGCATGGAGAGATAATCCCCAGATGGGATCATGAAGAGTCAGATAGGAATGAAAAATGATTAAACAACTACCAATTAAGATTACACGTATTGTAGTTTTGTAGTGGAATGTCAGCATTGTTTGTGATATCTTCCAGCTCTATGTAATAGCATATGAATAAAAGGAAGGCAGATAGTGGGAGTAATCCAAGGTTGGAGTTGGCTTGGCAAGGTATAATTGGTGATAGGATGGAGTGGCAAGGAATTTGAGTGTTAAAAACAATGTAAGTGGAACTGGTTCACCAAAGTTTTGAAACAGGGAAGGAATAGGAGGGGAGCAGGTGTATAAGGGATGGCCTAAAAAAGATCTGAGTGATAGATGGATTTGGGATTGACAATTGAGGGAGCCTCAATATGTATCTTGAAGTCCCACAGCATGAAAAGAAGGAAACACTGTCAAATTCTGAATTCATTGAAGAATAGAGAGGAATACCATGGGTGTGGGTAAATGACCCACCGGAGTCTGGATTGGGTGTTAAATTTGGTTAGCTTGAACCTCAGAGGAGAAGCTGTGAGTGATAGCTGTAGAGGTAGATTCTGGTAGCAGCAGTAGAAAACAAGAAGTATTCTGACTCTCTGGCCATGGTACATTCAAAATGCAACTAATATTGGAAATGGAGCTGTGTGTTTCAGTGAGTTCTAGAAGATGGGAAGAGTGAGGAGAATGGAAGCAAACTAATTATGGAGCAGGTGTTCTAGAAGACAGTGGGAAGGAATGGGCAGATCTGGAATAGGACATTGTGGGAAGATAGAATTGAGGAAAATAGGAATGGGGAGATGGGGTGAGGAACAGAGTTTTGTTCTTGGCAGAGAATCACTAGTTTGTGAAGGACATAAAGGGCTGAAATTACGTCTTCCATTGAGGAAAGAGTCCAAGCAGAGTATTGGTGGTTGGAATTGGGTCCCTTGAAAAAGCTGATTAGTTTTCAGTCTGAGTTTCATTTCATAGCAGGTGGTTATGTATTCTAGAGCAGTTTTTGGAGGAGTGGCCAAGGTGAATCCCATCAGGAATTGGATTGGATGCTCTAATGGAGCTCTGGTGGGGAGAGGGGAAAGACCAGAGCTGAAGATAGGAGCTGAGAAATTGGTGATTGGGATCCAGGGCTATTTTAAGGCAGATTCTACCTCTTTGACCAGATCCTATCAATCCTATATAATCTTGGTCCAGAAATTCAAATTCAGTTTTTAGACACTATCTTCTTAACCAGCTTTTGGCTTTCCAAATTTGCCTTTTTTTCTGTTGCTCCTAATTTTGATTTGCTGCACAGATAAATTGGCCTCTTAATTTTTCATTTCTTGCCAAGCCCACTTGGCCTTTGCTTTGGCCTTGATTGCCTCAGAGTGAATGTAAACAGCCATTGTTGCTGTTTTGGCCAGAAATCCTGAGGGTCTTTCCCTCCCTAAAAAGCTCATTCTTTGCCTCATTTCTTTCTTATCTGGCCTTAATCACTAAATGGCCTTTGTTCCAGTCACACTGAAACCTGGGAAAGGTCTTACTTAGTTAAGAAAGGTCAAGGTCTCCCTTTGCATCCAGGGCCATCTCCAGGCCTCCTCATTCATGTCCTGCCACTGGATGCAGGTGGTCTTGGAGGAAAAAGTGAGGGGAGTGACCTTGCACAGTCCTCCCTTTAGTCCAATTCACTTGCAAGTCATGGCATCTAGACTGGGAGGTCTCTGAGACAAGGTTCTGAATGGTGGGTGAGGTGGGCAGAAAGAAACTGGAGCGTGGATGAGATCATTATCCCTGTAGTCCCGCTCTCTGGGGAGGTCCTCCAGTCAGAAATCCAAGTAATGTCTAACTGAAGTCCATCCTCAGAGTCATGGGCAGCCTCAGAAATCCCTGTCATGTACCTGAGGCCAAACTTTCCTCATGAATCAGCTTATGGCCCTTGCCATCTCTGCTGAGCTTTCTTGGGTCAGTGCGTCATGACACCGTCTCATGGTGTCTTTCCCCTTAGGTCTCTCCTAACCCCACTCTGCCTTATGGTGCCTCTCTTCTCCACTCCACTTCTTACAGCTAACTCATCTAGAATGCTAGGTCCCTTTTAGGGTTTGGCCTGGCTGCTAAAGGTCTGCCCCAACCTCATGGGGTGCTCCCTTTCTCCTGGGTAATTTTGAGTTTCACTAAGGAACTTGCCTTTCCCATCCTTCATTATTAAAACTCCCTTCTTGCTAACTATATACTCTCCTACTGGTTCATGTTTACCATTCCTGGTGCCTGTTATCTGCCTTCATTTTTTGTCCGTAACCTTTTCTAAATAAACCCGTCTTTTGCCCAAGAAAATGTGAATAGTTGCGAATTCTTTACCCCAACATTTGACACCAATTGTCATCTGATGCCTGAATAACAGCACTTGATGTTGCGTCAGCCACATCACCCATGTCATCATCCTCTTGGAGAGTGAGGAACAAACAGCCTTGGCCAAGACTCTTTCGAAATTGCCCTGGCTGTTTAACTTGGGTCTGGGTCATTGTCATCTGGTTTGACAAGTTTGGAGAGATGCTCTGTCATGTCCTAAATGTATGACTCAGGGAGATCGCATACCCCTCTGTTGCTCCTTTTTAGTACCTTTAGCAAGAGTCTTATCTCTTGCTCTTCTGATGCTCACTGTGTAATCCCTCTGTTGGACCCCAAAAGAATGTTGGGGTTACCTGCTGGTGTCTCAAGTTGCCTCAAAAAAATTTGTATGCTTAGATCTTCTCCGAATCAAGAAGCAAAGATTTCATTACACAACTAATGGGGGTTACATCCATATGGGGTTTTAGCAATTAATAAAGGAAAAGGCGTAAGTTCCCTAATGGAACTTACAGTTACTGGGGAGAAAATACCATTAAGGCATGGCAAGTTTCTAAATTCCTAAAGAAGGGCTTTTGGGGATGCCCTTGACTAGTCAGCTAACTCTAAAAAGAATTTAGGGTCCTAATAGGCATTGGGGGAAAACTACAGTACTAGTAGGTCTTTTAGGGGAAATATAACTTGGGAATTGACATCGGAACTTGGCTTTCTGATGGGATACAGTAAACTGTGGGGTCTTCTTGCCAGACTAGGAACTAATGGCCCTCTTAAGGCCAAGATAATTCTGTCTGAGCTCTTCCCTGCTTGCCTCAGGGAGTAGCTTGGCTTCCAGATTGTATACTGTAATTCTGGCCATCTCCTGATGTTTGTATTTCCTTCTTGAGAAGGATCCTAACTGCAGGGAGGTGATTTTTGAGTGAATTGGATTCAAGTGAGAGGGGGCTGTGAAGGGTCACCTGCTGCACTTTCCCCTCCAGAGCCATCTGACCAGATAGAGATCAGGATGATGAGAGGTGGCCCTGGATGGGAGACCTTGGCCTTTTTAACAAGCCAAGGTCTTCAACTGGGCTCATTTTGACAGGCTACACCCATTCAGTGATTTAGGCTAGATAGGTTGGAGGCTAAGAATGGCTTCTTGTATCTAGTCAAAAAAAAAAAAAAAAATCAATCTGGGAGGGGAAGACCCACAGGCTTTCTGGCCCAAACAGAAATGATTGCTATTTACATTCACTCTGAGTCAGAAGGTTCAGCTCTCCCCTTTCACATTTAGTGCTTCACTCCAAATGTTTCCTGGAGCTTCTTCATCAAATTCTTTTATCCTCCAGCTTTCTGACTCAAGTCCTCCAGGCCCTATGCCTATATTTTCTCATCCATTTGATTATTTTCACTGTAAAGCCCTTCTATTTGGGGGGTGAGGGGACACTTTCCTGAATACCTTGGGCAATGGCATTAGTGGAGTCTTTTTACCTTCTCTTCTAGAAAGGAAATCATCTGGTACCTGGAGCATAGATGGCCAGTCTCTTGGCTATGGCAGAAATATAAAACACTGCCCACTTGTGCACTTGATAATGTTTTTGGTTTTGAAAGATAAACCCCATCTCCTCTAAGAAATCTTCCATAATTGGACTATATATATGTTCACACTTCCTTATACCCCTTTACATATATACATATATGTATATACGTATGCCTTATATACAGCTTATTCCCCAACTGCTGCTATATATAAAATTCATCCAACCTTGCTTTTGGGTAGTTACTTTCAAAGATTTATGATTTCATTGTTTTGGCTATTTGCTGCAGCATATTTCAACCCATATGTGCCTTTCTATATTCAGTTCCTGGTTTTATTCTTTCATGTTTAGATAGTATCCAACATTTTTGCAAACTCTTCTCTAGGTTTTTAATATACTTTTGATACTGATGTAATACTCAGTCTATATGTCTGCTACCCTTTGCTCCTAGTTCGTGATTGGTATGTACTGCCAAGCTGTTTATGCAGCCATAAATTTCTTGCATGATATCTTTTAGACCACTTTATATATCAAGTCATAATTGCTGGTATTCTATATCCCATTTAAAACTATCATCAGTCTCTTGCCTGCTTTTGTCAACCTACAGTTGTGAGTTTTTCGAGTTTAGTGTTTAATGATTTGTAGCCATAGTAGGTTGCCAGAAGAACACTGGGAGTGGAAAAATGTTTTCTGCTAAAGAGTCTATGGGGATTATTAAAAATACTGTGATTTCCAGATCATTTCAGCCCATTCTCTTCCTCCAGTTCAGATGTTGAAATAGCTCATTAGCAATCCGGAGTGCCTATCCAAGATAAATACACCATTATGTATTGCTCATCTGTTGTTTGCCCTTCTTCCCTTAGAGGACTATTACATCCGGGATGTGATGCCATGATGTGCAAGAGAGTTGGATTGAAGTGAGGGTGTACTGTGTAAAGTCACCAGCCTCAGTTTTTCCTCCAAAGCCATCTGAATGCCGTAGCAAGATGTAGATCAGGAAAACTGGGGAGGGCCCTTGTTAAAGCCCAGACAATAGGCATTTTTATCCATTTTGTTTTATTATATAGATTATTAGATTAATCTGTTTTGAGTGGCCAGGAATTTCATAGAATAGTTTTTATAGTATTCTGGATGAAAAAAAACAACCCCAAAACTTTAGGCTTTTAGTTATTTGTGCATTTCTTTTAAGCCTGTGTTCTGTTCATCTACTTATTGTTCTATCAGGGTTGGTCTTTCTTACATTATAATAATCTTTTAGACCTTCATTGCATTTCACAGTTTATCCTTTTGTATTGGTTATCTAATTAGATCTTTATCATCTCCTTGCAAAGAAGATAACTCAAAGATATTTTAACAAATAAGGAAAATGAACCTCAGCAGTTGAGGAAAAAGAAAGTGGAATAAAAGGAAAAGGGGAGGAAGATAGAATAAAAAAAAGAAAATGTATATATCATAGAGTGTGGTTTCTACCTCTAAAAATTACCCCAGAAGCTACCCAGTACATGGGTATCATAGGATTCAATATGGCCAAATGTAAGTTCATTTTTTCTCCCAACCCCAAACCCACCCTTCCTGTATATATAGAACATCAAAGTAGTCTTGCTTCTATATGCTTAGTAAATTTTAGTTGAGAATAATAGTCTTGGTTATGATTTCTTTCTGACTTGGAGCTGTAATTTTTCTTTCTTTTCAGTACAAGTTCAGGGATCTAACAGTGGAGGAATTAACAAAAGTAAATATGTTCTATCCAAATTTTAGATTCTCCATGGACACTTATGGTAAGAATCATATCCCCTTTTTTGTGCTTTTCTAAATGTTGGCTTTAGACACTTTTGAACTTAATATAATTTTTTCCCTCTCTTTTACCATTTGATTTTCAATTTAATTTTTTGTATTCTGTGGTTTCTAATGAAATAACTTAACATTATTCATGTTATTAGTCTTGCTTGTTTGCTGAAATTTTAGTGGATTTTTAAGAATGGGTTTGTGAATAAACGTTTTGATTACAATTTCCTTTTTTTTCTCTCTTATTGCCTAACCCCCCATTTCTTAAACTGTGATTTGTGACCCCATATATGGTCTTGTAATTGATTGTGGGAGTCATGAAATTGTAATTTATTATCAATAAATGTTTTATTTGTATACCTCTTTTACATACGTATATTCGGGGTCATGTAAAAATTTCTGGGCAAAAAGGGGTCATGAGCAGAAAAAGTTTAAGAAACTTTGGGCCCTAACTCTTCTGAATCTGTTCTCTTTGCTGTCTCCTATAGTCTCTCCATCCTTCCCTGTTCAACTAGTTTCTCACTGCCATTTTGATTTCATTTCTTTCTCTATAGTCTTGACCATATAGTAAGGCATTTTAGTAACGTACTATGCCATTTGATTGGCTGCAACCTAAAGGTTTAAAGACAACGAAAGTATTGTTGTCTCATTATTGTCATTCTCTAGGATGAAATTATTGATAATTTCTATGATTTATTGTTTGACCTACTTATTCTTTAGAATTAGATTATTTAATTTTCTTTTCTTTTTCTGTGTTGGCATTTTTTTAATTAAATTTTTTATTTACAAAACATATGCATGGGTAATTTTTCAACATTGACCTTTGCAAAAGCCTTCTGTTACAAATTTTTCCCTCCTTCCTCCCATCCCTTCCCCTAGATGGTAGGTAGTCCAATACATGCTAAATATGTTAAGATATATGTTAAATCCAATATATGGATACATATTTGTATAATTATCTTGCTGTACAAGAAAAATTAGATCTAAAAGGAAAAAAAAAGAAAAAAACAAAATGCAAGCAAACAATAACAGAAAGAGTGAAAATGCTATGTTGTGGTCCACATTCAGATCCCTCTCTCTGGGTGTATATGACTTTCTTCATCACTGAACAATTGGAACTAGTTTGAATCATTTCATTGTTGAAGAAAGCCACAAGATATTTAATTTTCAACTGGTTTTTGGAATATTTTTCCCTGGATCTTTATTGAATGTAATTTTTATTGCATTGTAATCTGAAAAGGAAGCATTTACTATTTCTGCATTTTCCTGTGAAGTATTTATACCCAAATACATGGTCAGTTTTTGTGTAGTTCCATTTGCTTGGAATGTATGCACTCCTGCCATATCCAGGTCTCCTTTGGAAACTTTCAGGGCTCAGTTTAGATGTCAACTGTTCCATAAAATCCTCCCAATCTCCCTGAAAGTTCTCTCTAATTATATTTATTGTAGCACTTTGACTAGATTCCCTTTGTTTTAATTAATTAGCCTCACCTTTTACCATGCATATCTTCTTCCCTTCTTAGAGTGTAAGTTCCTTTAGGGCAGGAATGCAGATTTTTTTTCTTTCTTATATCTCCAGTGCTTGGCATAGTTCCTTACATTAAATTAAATGCATTAAATATCAAGTATTTAATAAATGTTTGTTGCATGGAATTATATAAATTTATCTGAATACTTATTTGTGGAAATACCAAAAAGATAACTGATTCAAAGTCTCTGATGAAGATGCTGTCAGAAATACTGTTTAGTTTTCAAATGCATGTTCATTTTTCACTTGTGTTTGTAGCTCTTGTACATGTGGCACTAATTAAAGCATATTGTCCTTGGGTGGAGTCCATGAAGCCAGGGTGGCGGTTTATTCCACTTAAGAAATTTCTGGAATAAATCCTATTTTCAGAGTGAAGTTTTGCTTCATTTTATCCTTAATTCATCTTCCCACAAAGAGATTAGATTTTAAAACATTAAGATTAGCAATTAGGTTTTAATTTCTGTTTTGATACAGTATTAGCAATGCACTGACATCCTCTCAGTCACCCTGACTCATAATCTAAGTGTCTTTCTCAATTTTGCTCAAATTTGCTATATTAGGTCCTGTCTCTTTTGCCTTCACAGCATCTCTTGAATTTGTCCTTTCTCTTGTTTAACACTAACCACTCTGGTGCAGGCCTTCATTGCCTTCAGCTTGGACTGTGGCAATAGCAGTGGATCTGCCTGCCTTTAGTCTTTCCTCACTTGAGTCCATTCTTTACTCAGTTGCCACAGTGATCTTCTAAAGGGTAGATCTGACCATGTCAACTACCTTCATTTTACTATCAAGATCAAATATCAAATCCTTCATTTGATTTTTAAAACCTTTTATAACCTGACCTTTGCCTGCCTTTTAAGCCTTATTACACTTGAATCCCTTCCTTGTACTTTATAATCCAGTGCTCTAGTGGCCTCCTTGCTACTCTTGGCACAGAACACTCCATTTCCCAACTCTGGACATATTCTCTAGCTGCTGTCCATTCCTGTAATGTCCTTCCATCTCATTTCTGCCTTCTGCTTTTGCTGGCTTCTATCAGATGTTGGTTATAATCCAGCTGTCTTCAAGAAGTCTTTCCTGATCCCCCTTAAGGTTAATGCATTCATTCTGAGATCACTTCTAATTAACCTAGTATATATATACCTTGTATATACATGTTTGCGTGTTATCTCTGGCATTAAAATGTAAGCTCTTTGAAATCAAGGATTTTTTTTTTGTCTTACTTTGTATCCTCAGCACTTGGCACAATGTCTGGCATGTAGCAAATGCTTAATAAATGCTTTTTAACTTCAATCTCAAAAATTTTTTATACTTGCAAAACATCATGCTGTTTGGTTAAATTGTTTACTGAAAATTTTCCCACTTGTTATTTACTCCTTAAAATTCTCTTTTTGTCCCTAAAATAACATTTACAAACAGCAGCAGTTATTTTCATTCATATGTTTATCTACCCATGTATTCAAGCTAAACATTTTTATTTACGTTATTACAGTAATTATTTATGGCATTACAGTAATGTGTGTCATCTCAACTTCCTCATCGTTTATCCCAGATATTTCTTATTCATCTCATACCGGTTATCAAAACTTCCCTGTGATTAATTCCTAAGCAACTCTTACAGTTTATATAGGATTATTATTTCTTGATCAGGATTAGATCCTTTTCATTGTTTAAATTATTCACAACATCACATAAAAAGAAATTTATTGTTTTGCATATGTTTGTCTTACTATAAAATACACTCCGTGTATATTATAATATTTACAAAATTAAACAACAGGGAAAATATTCAAATACTTTTATTTCCATATAAGAAAATAAATTATACACATATAAGAAAAGTAGGATAGTTACAAAAGAAAAATTCAGTAAAACATACCATTCCCTACTTCTTAATAATATTTGGAACCTTGTCTTATTTTCCCCAGAGCAGAATTTATTGAAATGGGCCCATGACTGACCCCAGGCAAATGGTTTAGTTATTAAGATAACCAAAATACTTTATCTAAGACAGTTTTATGAAAAGAACTCTGAGACAGACTTATTATAAGCTTTAATGTGTGTTGACCATAAGTGAAAGACAAATATGTGAACCAGGTAGAACTAGTAGACTTAAGCTTTTCATATAATAAACTTCAATCCCCAAAGCTCTGAAAAACTAAAAAAGAAACTCTAGTTACCAGGGATTTAGAGGGACATTTTGAAAGACTTAATCACTGACAGACAATAAGATTGGTTTTGGGTCATCAAGTTTGAATAATTTGTGACTGTCAGGTATTTGCCACACAATTGTGGAGTGAATTGTTTATGGTATGAGGCCCTTGGAGAGACTAGAAAGTGCTGACTTTTGACATCAGCACTAGGATGAATGCCTGTGATAATATGAACCTGTTCTAGTTCACAATAAGCTAGACTTTGGCTGACAGTATGAAATTCTCACACATTTGATTAATTTACCACCTGCAACTTGGGGAGTTCTGATTAGATGATTGATGACCTTTAGTTCCTTTGTCCATGTGGGTTATTACCATAGTCTTCAGATAATTTATACTTATTTTATTGTGAATTTTCTAAAGTTTTTTAATTTAATGTTTTCTTTTTTCAGTTTTCAAAGACAGTTCTCAGAAAGATCTGTTGAATTTTACTGGCACTATTCCTGTGAACTATCAGGGTAAGAGTAATAGCCCCCAAAATGGGATATTCTTGAAGTATTCAAATATTCATATTATCTTAGGTAGGAATGGTGCTTTCAGGTTTACAAAACACTTGTAATTCTATTATCTAATTTGATCTTCATAGAAACCTTGTTAAGGAAGGAGCCAGGTGAAGATATTTAGACTCAGAGATATGGCTTACCCAAGATCACAAAGCTAGTAAGTGGTGAAGCAGGGACTCATACTCAAGCCTTTTCATGCTCCGGAAAAGCTACTATGAAATTTTAACTTTTAAACCATGTAGTTCTCATCTTCTCTTCTATATGTTAGGATGTTCTAAAACTAGCAGCCCTTTCATTGCAGCAAGGTCCCAAACTTCCTTGCCCTGGTATTAATATTAAGTGATAGTAATTTTCAAGATGTTGTTGAATCCCTAGGAATTAGAATGTCTCTCTGTGTCTAAGGCCACAGAGAAGCCCAAAAGAATTGGAGTGATTTCTTTATCTTTTCTCCTTCATTTGTGTATGAGCCTGGACTTTACCCACTGAAGGGAATAGGCTTACTTTGTTCATTTTTCCAACAGTGATCATCTACTTCTTTTTACTCAGGTGCTACTCATTCATCTGAATATGTAAGACATCCTTTCCCTTCCCTCTCTTTCTCTGTGGTTGTGAAGAGCACCCTCACTAAAGGGAGGAAAAACAGAAGCAAACCCAGCTGATGCATTTCAGACCAACAGCAATAATCTTTTCAAAGACTGTCCTAGTAATAGTCAGACTGTGCACTAGATGATTAGTCACTAGGGTTATGAGTACTTTTGTTATAGAAACTGAAGAAAAATATAAAATCCTAAATGGCCCTCAGTCTTATATGGCCTCTGTTTACTTTTGCAGTAATGGTAGTGGAATGGTGTAAAAGATGTTGGCAGAGAATCTAGAAATTAGTTTTCAGACTCTGTAAATATTCCTTTCCAGTGACCAACCTATTGCTGCATCTCTCCATATTTAGCAGGGTTTGCACCCTAAAAATGAAATCTTTTAGATCCATTATCAAAAAATTAAAACTGCTGGAAGAAATAATAAATACAATATAAAACATACTTTGAGAAGAATCCAAGTTCCATATGACCCAAAGAGCAGCTGAAAGATGTTATAATAGATATAAGCAATCTGTACCATATTACCAGCTTTGACTTACAGATATGAAGTGGTCCTAAATTTAACCCTGATGATACAATCTTAACCCTAAAAAATATTATCAAGGAAATATATGATTGAAGAGGAATTTGTTTTGTAGGAAAGGGATATTATGAAGCTTGAGAATTACATTAGTGTTTGGAAAAAGACCTAGAGGAAAGATTTTCATTGAAGGGTAGATTTTCTTTGTGGAATCAGTATAAAGACTTGAACAAGAATATCATGGAATGAGATTACATGCCCTCCCAAGACATTCACCTATATGAATGAGATCACAAATCTATTGAAATTTTGAAGAAATTATCCAATTCATTTTGTTGTATCTGTAGAACTGGAACTAGGGCTTTAAGAGCGGATCTCTGTCCAGATTGCTGACATGCAGGGGGAAGGGACACATGACTGCCACTTTGTCCTCGTTAAGCCCGCCCTCCCCAAGGAGGATCATAGCTTTAGAGCTGATAACAGCCCATCAGAGATCATGTAAGAGAGTGGATAGAGCCAGGCTTGGCATCAGGAAGGCCCAGTTCAGTTCCTGCTGCTGCCATATTCCGCCTACGTGATCCTGTAAGACGGTTAACTGATGAGATCCCCAGGAAGCTCTTTCAGACACATTTCAGAACACGCATTTATCTATACTGTTAGAGGGAGTCCCTTCACTGATAAATGTTCATTTCTCACCTAGTGATTAAACTGTTGCTACTGAATCTCTCTATGTAGCTAGTAAAGATGATCTTAATAAAGACCCAGCAAAAGATCCTGAGGAAGGGCGGCCATAGCCATAGCAGGACAATCAGGAAAGGGCAGTGTCAAGAAACGCACCTGGAGAGGAGATGGTATTAGAGGGAGAACAAAGGTGAGCAGTACTCTTACATCGTTGGACATTTCTTCTGACCTGGCTTGTATTTATCTCGGTATGTGGCTCATTGCCCTGATGGATAGAAAACTGTCTGAGAAGAGCTGGGTTTAAGTCCAGCCTCTGATACATACTGGCTGTGTGATCCTGGGGAAGTCAACACTCAGTGCTAGTATAGATGGCCCTCTTCAGATTGTTTATAAACTTAAAGAGAAGGTACAGACTTATATGAATAGAGGAATGTTTTTCACTCAGGACGTTTCTCTACCAATAAAATCACAAATCTGGTTCCTATCCTTCCTCTAGTACTCTGTACAGTATCTTATTATTTGGTAAATGCTTATTAATCAATGTTTGCTTAATTTAATTTAATTTTGTTTAAAATTCTACAGATTCAAAGTAGAGGATCTTAAATTTTATATTAATTTTCATCTCTTTGATCTTTTTTTTTTTTAATATGGGAAACATCCATTATTTACAATTTATTGATTAATAGCTTAATCCAACTATATACATTTATATACAGGGAAGTTTAATACCTTTGGTGTGAAGGATGCTGAGCCTATTTCAGGGCAATTTTCCAATTTTTGGTGTCCACCTGATTCATCCAACTTCCCCCCTATGATGACTCCAAGAAGCTGTAGCATGCATAGTGGTCACACCTCAGTAAACCTTCTGGGGTTGAGGTTAACTGAAGTGTCACACCTGCTAGTGAGTTAGTAGAGGTGCCTACTCCAAGCACATGAAAACTTCACCTGGAAGAATAAGGGGATGAAATAGTTTATTCTAATAGTCATGAAGGTAGCTGAAGCTGGCACTGTGAGGCACTTAGATCTTGGTTAGATATTGAAAAGGCCAATCATCCTGAGCTATCACCAGTCATCTTGGCTTTTGTCTTACCCCTGGACTTTGGATGATGACTTCCCGCAACTCTGTATCACTTAAATCCAATTTATGCTTAAGTAAAAAGACATCATCTGTACCATTTTTACCTACTTCAAAATGTGGCAACAGGCAAGCAGGTCTGGCTACAACTCTGTACACAGGCAGCCCCAGGCCATAGCCTGGACTGAAGCAGCAGTGGGATTCTGCAGTGTCTGAATAGCTTTTTTTAAGGACCACACTGCTTACCTGCTGTCTTAAGGAAGGGGATAGAAAAGGTACCCTACCTCATTTCTCAACTATATATTATAGGCATATAGGTTGTTCTCCAAATGATAAATGATAAAAAGGATTTGAATAGGCAATTTTCAGATGAAGAAATCAAAACTATATAAAGTCATATGAAAAAATGCTCTAAATCATTATTGATTAGGGAAATGCAAATTAAAACAATTCTGAAGTACCACCTCACACCTATCAGATTGACTAACAGGACAGAAAAGGAAAATAATAAAGTTTGGAAGGGATGTGGAACAATTGGGACACTAAAGCACATTTTGAATAGCAATTTGGAACTATGCCCAAAGGGCACCAAGACTATGCATACCATCTTTGATTAGTAATACCACTACTAGGTCTTTTAAATTTCAAAGATTTAAAAAAAAAAAAGGTATGGGGGAAAGGACCTATTTATATGAAAATATTTGTAAAAGCTCTTTTTGTAGTGTCAAAAAATTGGAAATTGAGGAGATGGCATCAATTGGGGAATGGTTGAATAAATTGGGGTATTTGATCATAACTGAATATTACTGTACTATAAGAAATGATAAGCAGGTGGATTGCAGATCTGAAAAGACTTATATGAACTGATGCAAAGTGAAGTGAGTAAAACCAGAAGAACACTGTACATAGTAAGAGTAATACTGTACAATGATCAACCATAAATGATTTAGCTATTTTCAATAGTACAGATAAGACGATTCCAATGAACTCATGATGGATACTTTAAAGTTCCAGAAAAAGAATTGAATGTAGTCTGAAGAGTCTGACTCAGATCAAAGCATACTATTTTTCACTTTCTGTAGTTTTTCTTTTTTTTTTTCCCCTGTGTCTTCTTTTACAACATAACTTATACCACAATATGTTTTGTATGATTGAACATGTATTACTTATATCAAACTGCTTACTGTCTTAGGCAAGGGGGAGGTGAGAAAGGGAGAAAGAATATTTGAAACTCAAAATTTAAAAAAAATTAATGTTAAAAATTGTCTTTATATGTAACGGGGAAAATAACATTATTAAAAATAATATAAACAAAACTATTTTAAAAAGGAAAGAGAAGGTTCTCTAAAAATCATCTGTTTTACCCAACCTAACCCTGGCCTGCTTACCATGGCAGGCAGGGATCCTGTGCTTCAGCTAAAACAAAAAATATACAAAAATTTTTGCAAAGATAATTCTACTCACCATTGGTATGTGGAATGCATGGACACTTATGGAAAACACAAAATCCAGTAGAACTGAAAGAGAAACAGCTCTCGTTGCAAGAGAACTCAGCAAGTATCACATCCAAATAGTGAAATAAGGCTGTCAATGAAGATCAGCTTACTGAAGTTGGAACTATATACATGTTTTTCTGGAGTGGCCACAGTGATGGGGAGTGTTGAGAAGCTGATGTAGGTTTCCCAATCAATACTAATGTGGTTAACAACTTTGTATGCTTTCTAAAAGAAGAGAATAACAATGTGATTGCCACTTAGAGTAAAGCTACAAGCCACTTTGATCAGTCTGTGTTTCCTACTTGGACAAACTGTTGAAGTCAAAGAAGAATTTTATGAAGACCCGGAGATTCTCTTCATCAGTGTACTGAAAGAATACAAGCTTGTAATTTTTGGTGACTTTAATGCCAGTGTAGGCACAAACTATCAGACATGCCAGGGACTCCTTAGGAGGTATAGAGTTAGAAACAGCAACTTATTACTGAAGACTTCACGTGTCATGACTCTCTTATCACCAGCACTATCCTTCCATTTACCTAAATTCAGTAAAACTTCATAGATTCACCCTCTCAGCAATCATTGGAATTTAATAGACTGCCATTTTAAGAAGAAACAGAATGTGAGTGATGAAGCTGATATGTGGTACAGAGTGCTGGACCAATTATAGATTTATCCTCTTCAAGGTTAACATTTACATTCAAAAACACAGTAGCCCCAAGACAAAATGACTACCAGAATACTTAATATGAGCAGGTTAAAACACTTCCCTGTGAACAATTTGTTGCTAACTTGGAGGGAAAGCTTAGCCAGCACATGGTTGTCAACAGTGGAACAGAAAAGGAGTGGGCAACTTTCAGAGATTTGGTGTACAGTACTGCATTTACTCATCTGATCCAGAACACTCCCAGTCAGGATTGTAAATGAGGATTTCACTCACAGTGAAATTCAGAAAAAATGAGAACTCTGCAGGGTTTACCAACAGGCTAGTTCATCCATTTCTAAAAAGATAATGTTTAACTCCTTCAAAAGTAAAGTGTAAGTGAAGCTTAGAAAGATGCAGAATTCTTGGCAGATGAAATTGTTTTATGCTGAATCCAAGTATCAATCCAGTATCAATCCAGAGTGTTTTTATACTGTCCCAAAGGCCGTTTATGGACCAAAGACCAATTATGTGTGTTCAACTACTTAGTGCTGATGGAGCCAAATTGATTAGTGATAAGGACATAATTCTGGAGAGTTGGGCTAAATACTTTCATAGTGTTTTCAGAAGATCATTATTGACTATGCTGAAATCACTGATCATATACCTCAGGTTGAAATCCATCCTTTCTGGCTAAATTTCTAATTGAAGGAGAAGTTTTGAATGCCATTAGGCTCCTTTCATGTGGCAAAGTGCCTGGTACTGATTGTATTCCAGCAGAGATTTACATGGCAGGACATCTATTGCTCAAATAACAGATGAAATTTTCTAGGTTATATAGCAGGAGGCGATTATTACTCAGGAGTTCAAAAATGCCTCTCTTGTCCATCTCTGTAAAGGAAAAGGAAATAGATTTTCCTGTGATAATTGCAGGACATCTCACAATCTCTTAGACAAGCTTTTTGTCAGAGTCCACCTAAACAGACTGATCCTTCACCTGGAAGATGGTTATCCACCTGGTGATGGCTTCAGAAAGGGCTGAGGAATGGTTGAGAGAGTGTTTGCTGCCTCACAACTCCAAGAGGAAAGCCAGGAGCAGGATACAGGTCTCAGACTTGTGTACACTGCATTTGTAGATCTGACCAAGGCTTTTCATG
Organism: Myrmecobius fasciatus; assembly: GCA_023553655.1. Lineage (NCBI taxonomy): Eukaryota > Metazoa > Chordata > Mammalia > Dasyuromorphia > Myrmecobiidae > Myrmecobius > Myrmecobius fasciatus. The sequence goes on from JAJPUD010002366.1 coordinate 295,910, forward strand.
CTGGCAGTTGTGAGGGCTTTTGAAAGATTGTGAGGTTTGCTTGCTGGAAGAAATTGATTAGAATTGTATGCCAGCGCCATGATGGCGTACTTGCACAGATTGTAGATTCTGGATGATCCTCTCACACTTTCCCAGTCACTAGTGCTGTGAAGCAGGGGTCTGTGCCCGCTCCCATCCTGCTTAGCATGATGTTGTATGTGATACTGTTAGATGCCTTCAATGAGAACAAACACAGCAAATCAGCTAAAACACTGATGGACAATTAAGTTGAAAACACCACAAGCCAAGACTAAAATGGAGAGAGCAAAGTTGGCGTGTGACTTTTATTCACAGATGATTGTGCATTCAGTGCAGCCTCTGAGGCAGAGATTCAACAAAATATGCATCAGTTCTCTGCCACTTGGGCCAATTTTAGGCTGACCACACCAAGAAAACAGAGGTTCCTCACTAGCCATTCACATGTGGAACAAGCAGTTACCGCAAATGGAGAGGTTTTGAATGCTGTGGATTAGTTCACTGACCTTGGCAGGGTACTTTCCAGGGATGTCCACATGGATGACGAGGTTGCTGCACACACTGCCAGAGCCGGCTAGCTCAGTGTTTGGGAAGTGCCGAAGGAAAGTGCTAACCAACTGAAGGTCTACAGAGTTGTTGTGTGACCTCATTATTATGTGCCTGTAGAAACTGAACAGTATGCCAGCATCATGTCAGGACACTGAATCGATTCCATTTCAGTTGTCCTAGGAAGGTTCTGGGGATCACCCGGCAAGATAAAGTGCCTGAGATCTTTTCTCAAGCTGAACTGCCAAGCATCCAACTCCACTGCATGGAGTGCAACTCTAATTTTTTAATTTAATTTAATTTTTTTATTTTTTATTTTTTTTGCTGAGGCAATTGGGGTTAAGTGACTTGCCCAGGGTCACACACCTAGGAAGTGTTAAGTGTCTGAGACCAGATTTGAACTCAGATCCTCCTGACTTCAGGTCTGGTGCTCTATCCACTGTGGCACCTAGCTACCCCTGGCGTGCAACTCTAATGGGTTAGTTGTTCAAATGCCAAAAGTACTTTTGCCTAAAAGACTATTTTATGGCAAGCTCACATAAGGCAAGTGCTCACAAGAAGGCCAGAAGAAGCAATACAAGGACACTCAGGATCTCTGAAGGACTTGGAAATTCATCTTCCAACATGGTATGCCCACATTAAAGAAGGCACTGTATTTTATAAGTGAAGCAGAATTTGTAGTAGTTCAAAAGAAATGTGAGATGGGCAGATTTCCATGCCATATATTCATATGGACTCTGTACCTGACCTCTGGTAGAGCTTGTATTCTGAGCTCATATTGGTCTGATTAGGCAGGGTTGGGCACCCTATACTTAATACCTACATAGTGATGTCATTTTGCTCTTCATTAAGCATGAAGGACAATAATCAAATATAAGGTTATATATAATAATAATTGCTCACATATGTCACCTATCCAGCACATTACAAATATTATCTCATTTGATTTTCACAACAATATTTCAAGGTAGGTACTGTGGTTATCCCTTTTTTGCAGATGAGGAAACTGAGACAAACCCAGGTCTTCCTGATTCCAGGCCCCAGGCTCTATCATATGTAAACATATGTATATATATTTTATAAATACCTAAGGGAAAGGAAAAAGGGAAAAAAGTTGTAAGGACTCAGGAATTGGATTAAGGGATTCCCTTGTATTAGGTACATTTTTATGTCTTTATGTTAGAATGAAGAGGGTTAAAGTGATAGAGCAGGGGAGCTTTACTCAATTATAAAAGGTCCTACAAAGGAAAAGAACTGTAGGGAAATTATAATTAGTATAAGTGGGTGGGACCAGTTCTTGACTGAATCAAGTAACCTGGAATTCAGTTCCAGGCCTGTAGTTACAGACTTGCTATGACCCTGAGTCACATAACTTCACTAGGATCTCATTGTCATCATTTAAGATGCAGAATTTAGATGGATTTCTGATCACAGAGGGCAAATTCTAAAATTTTCTAAGTTTAATCCAACTGGTATGTTCATGTGCCATAAAGCTAGCCTTATTTCTTTTTAAAAATCTTTACTTTTGTGCTTTGGGGATAGTTTCATTATAGAAACTTATCTACAATTTTATAATGAAAGTAAGTTATAGGTTTCATTTTCTAAATGTAATATAACTTTTCTTACCTTATAAAATCCAATTTATACATGTGGGAATAACCTGCTCTTTAAAATTCTTTCAGTTTGCAGCTCAGGTGCCATATTCTCTTTTAGATCTTTACCAAGCCCTTTCTCAAAACCACTTGATAAGCCTTATCTCAGATCTCTCATACCACTCTCTTGGAATTTATAGAAATATACTTTGTGGCTTCCTTTATAGAAATGAATTTGTTCAACAAACCTGTAGTATATCAGCTACAATTTGTATTTTGTTTTCTTTTAAAGATGAATTTGTCATAGATTTTGTTTGTCTTACATAGGTAATACATATAATATCCCAATTCGTTTGTGGATTTTGGATTCTCACCCTTTTGCTCCCCCCATTTGCTTCTTGAAACCAACTCCAAACATGGGAATCTCAGTAGGAAAACATGTGGATGCTCAGGGCAGAATATATCTGCCCTATCTACAAAATTGGAGTCATGTAAGATCCATTTAATTTTTATTTTCAAAAATTTTTGTTTTTCTTAATATTTCTCTTTCATACTGATAATGCAGGTAATGAAAGTGCTACAGTTTCCTCCAGCAATAATGGTTTAATAGCTTACTGCCTTTTAAAATTCTTTGAAACTGAGAGACGAGTTAGGAGTGTTGTTATGACATTTTATAGAAAGAAGGATAAATTAATTTACATAGATTCTACTGACAAAAAAATTAATCAGTTAGCAAGGATAATTAGGTTTAATTTTTCTGATGTGAATTTGCAAGGTGGAAGATTTTTTTCTAAATATTATTTAGATTTATTTCTTAATATATTATTCTTCATTTAGCCAAAGTGTGTAAGTATAATAGTGTGAAAATATACTAATATACTAGTTTTAGGTAAGAAAGATCCCCATATTGACATATCTAAATTGATATTTTAAAGTATACATAAAAAAAACAAAAAAAAATCCTCTTGCCACTGGCATTGAATTATAGAGTAGTTTCATGAGTTATTGTGCCTTTCCCATCCTGACTTTAAATATTTGAAGGCTCAAGAATTTAGCTGAGCTTACTAGTTAGGTAGGGGAGTAGTAGGGGAGTTGAAATTTTTTGCCTTACATTTATAGTATTTAGACAAAGGTATTTGAACCACACAGTCCATATTTAAGCAGTTTTACTGAGAAGGCTAGCTGAAAGCTAGGTAGATTGGTATGATTATCAGTAAATAAAAACATTCAATAAAATTTAGGCTAAGCCAAAACAGAAGCTTGGAAGGACCCAAAATAAGACCTTGAAAGGATCCAAGACCTGAGAGAGAACCCAGAATTCCTTTTAGCTATCTCTGGTATTTCTGGAGAGTTACCTAGGTCAGGATGGTGTTTTAGTTTCAAACAATCTCTACCCACATAAAGTTAGGTTTAAACAGTAGAATAATTGCTTACTAAGTTTTCTGATCATTATAATAAAGCATTTCCCACAGTAACCATAATAAATAGTCAATTTCATTTGTATTAAAACCCAGACCTTTGTATTTGGCTATTATATTTGTCAAATAACACTTATTAATGGTAGAAGGAAAATGATAATCTTCAAATTGATATTTATATTAATGGTTTATCACATATTCTTAGAAATGGAATAATATTTTTGTTATTTATTCCTCACTAACCTTTTTTTCTCATTTATATTTTAAGTATATTGCTTTCTGTGATATGTCTGGTTGATGGATAATCTGAGTGCTTCCTTTTTTTTTTTTAAACAATCTGTCACATAGCTTTTAACATAATATTTCTTGCTCTGACATGGTTCTAAGTTATTTGGGATTACTACTCATTTGAATATAAATTCATGCTGTTCAGGCCTGCTTTGTGAGGGGCTGTTACTGACCTTGATAATACATTTTTATCATAATTAGGGAAATCCTAAATCTTAAGAGATGGTAACTATTCTCATTATGTTTGTTTCCTAGCCTAAATCGGTCATCACTGGGTTAATCAGCGAAATGATTATCAAGTTTCAGGAGGAGCTTCCTCTGTATTCCTTATCGGCTTCTGATGAGGCTCAGCAGGTAGAATTGCTAGCCTATATTTCAAAAATCACTCAAGGTTTGTATTCTTGTAAAAGATCAGAGCACTGTTGGAATTTTGAAGCTCTTATTGTCATTCTCTTTCTTTCCGTAATATTTTTAATTGAGTCACTGTGTGCCGTGTGTTATAAGTAATATCAGGTAATATATTTACATATTCATACATATAAACATATTTCTTATAATAATTGTTGGGAAAGTTGTCCTTTGTACTTGGAAGCATAGCAGTACTTGTATTAAAAAACCAAAACACATTTATATAAGCCATAGTCAGCACTGGTGTACTGGCCCTTTCCCTTCTGATAAAGTGGCACCTCAGTATTTAGTGAAAACCAAACTGTTGGGTAAATCTTATCTATCCTTGGAAATTTGCTAAGATGATGAACATGTCTGCATTACAGATGTTACAAAAATCCTTTACATTTTTCTTTACTAAATGTAAATCATAACAAAACTTTGTTTAGAGACTTTCTTATCTCATGATCAGGAGTTGATAGATAGGAATATGGTGGTACAAAGAATCGCCATCAACTGAAGACTGATTTCTGTGAGGGGCATTTTGTCACAGCAAATGGTGATGAAAGCACTTTGAATAAGTTAAGGTACCAGGTAAACATCTACAGACACTAATTCTTAGTACAATGATGTGTTTGAGGTTCAGGAACCAGATGATGAAAGCATTTGGCACCGAACATTGGGGTTTGCTCATGTGAAGAATTCACAGTGATCATTTTCTTTGACAATTTTTTTTTTGAGGCAATTGAGATTAAGTGACTTGCCCAGGGTCACACAGCTAGGGAATGTTAAGTGTCTGAGACTAGATTTGAACTCAGGTCCTCCTGACTTTAGGGCTGGTGCTCTAACCACTGCGCCACCTAGCTGTCCCCCAAAATGTTTTATTTAGAAAAGGTTACAAACAAAACAAAGAGATACAATGTACACCATGAGTGGTAAATAAGAAATAGATTTGGGAGAGCATATAGTTATTAAGGAAATGGGTTTTAACAGTCAACAATGATTTGACGTAACTTGAATTTCTGACTAGACACAGCAAGATGGGGCTGCCCACGACTTCCACAGAGGGTGTGTTAAACTCATCCCCATCAGTGCCCTTCCCTTCTTGCTTTGGGGGTGAATTTTATCAGTACTTAAGGCTCTCTCTACCAACCCCTACCTAGTAACTGAGGACTTCATCACCAATGTTATGTGAAACTCAAAAAACTAGATTTGTTTAGTTTTATCTCGTTTTCTGAGGTCTGATATACTTTTAAAAACAGCAAGGTACAAGATTCAGAATTAGATAGTTGGTTTTTGTTGTTGTTGTTGTTGTTTTTTAAATATAGTCAAAGTGGGAATTTGTTTTGTTTGACTCTCCACATTTCTTGCTATGAGGATTTTGTTTTCCTTTTATTGTTGTTCAATTTAGGCCTGGGTAGTAGGAAGAAGAGAGTTTTTGGGATTGGGTATCAAAAAAAATAATCATTAAGAATTTTTTTTTAATGCACAGAAGACAACAGAAGGAAGATCAGAAAGAACTGCAGATAAGGACAGCTTTGAATTTATTGTGTATTTAAAAGGAAAAAGTAAGCTGTCCATAATATAAATTTATGTTTTCATGTATATACAGTAATATTAGTTTTCTTTTCTACTTTGTTTTTGGAAATTTTATTTAATATTAGTTCAGACTAAAAAAAGGATTTAAAAAGAAAACTGTCAAAGATTTTCTTTATCATTTTAGAATTTTGCTAATAAATTCATCTCTTTTTTTAGGTGTCTCTGACATAAATTCAAAAAATCAAGAAAACAAAAGTGTCAACAAAATTACTGTGGTTGGAAGTGGAGAGTTGGGAATTGCTTGTGTATTAGCAATTTTAGCAAAGGTACAAGATTTTTATCATAATGGTTACTACTGTCATTGTTGAATATATTAACAGTTTCTGGTATTTTTTTGTTTTGATTCAGATATTTGATGTTCAAAATAGTTTCAATTTGTTTTACAAATTTTCCTCTTTTTCCCTTAAAATATACTTAGTAAGTTGATTAAAAACAGCTGAAAGCTTTCATCAGTGATGTTGCACAGTTAGCAGTTAGTCATGAAATATGCTTTGAAATAGTCAATTGAACAATGTCCTTATTATAATCAAAAGAAAAACTGCAACTGAGTATCTGATTTAGTCACATAGATTCTTTTGTGTCTTTTGTGAATCATTCAGCTTTTATTGAGCTTGCCAATCCAATATCATCCTTCTCCCTTAGTTTTCATTTATTTTAGCTCTTTCTGAAATTAGCATTTTAGAAAATGGTGACTTTGTTTTTGGATATGGTTCTTTTTTCTTTCAGGTTATACATAGTCCAGTTTTTGTGGGGTATCTTAGCTGTTTCCTTAATTAATATTCTTTGACACTGTTAACCCTTCGTGGCTTATAATTTATTTAGCTGTGTCTTATGAATGAAATACCACATGCAAATAAGTTGTATTTCTAATAGATATGGTGTCTCTTTCACTATTTATTCATTTTGTAAATTGTGTCCAGATGGATTAAATCTATCTTCTAGAACAGCTTTAAAAAAGTACCAAACTTTTTGTCCAATGTTAAAGTAAAGGATGTATTTGAGAATTTCTCAGCCTGAGTTCTTGGAGAGTCCTTGAAGAATCTCATCCACTAGCTGGATTCACTGGTTGGTTGTCAACTAACCCGAGTAGCTAAAATGAAAAAAAGTAGAATTATTAGTTGATAACAGCTTCATCTTTCTCAGGAACAGGTATGGTTTGTTTACCTCTCCAGGCTCATTTAGAATACACCCAGAATCCTAGGGCAATTTAAGGATTCATAAATAAAGCATCTTATCTCTGTATCAGGGGTAAATAGAGACTGGGGGAATCTGCCTTGGGAAAAAGGAGAATACTGGAGGAGGAATAGTCTGGCAGGTGGTGGAGTTTGTTATCTTAATGAGAAAGCATTCCTTGTTCTAGGATCAAAAGAGGAGGTCACCAAATAACTTAGATTTGTTAAAGAATTGTATAGACAACAAATAATTTTTACTTCAGTGAATGGGACCATCTGGCTTTACTGTTTACACTGTATCTAGGCTCAATGAAGAGTATGTGCTTAGAAATATTTCTTACATCTGCCTAGAGATGGGAGCTCAAATTTTCTTTAATTAGCATTCTTATTTGCCCTCTGAATTCTTAGTTTTCAACCAAGGTTTACATAGATCCAGGCCAATAGGTGTTATTTCTTTGAATGACTCTTAATTCAATGATAGCTAAAAAATTAAGAACAAAACTCTTATAATTATGTAAGAATTGTATATAGAGAAGTTAATAGCATCATACTGTTCATTTCTAAGAGGTACTGTGGCTTTATGGATAAAAAGTTGGCCTTGGAGTGTCAAGGATTTGAAGTTGGTGGTCTGCCCTCCTCTAGTCTGTGTAACCCAGGCATGTATTAATCTCTCAGTGCTTGAGGCAATTCAGAGTGGGTGTTGACCTGCATTTGTTGATAGAGGGAGTTTCTTCATCTAGGATCCCATTTTCTAATATCAATAAAATCATACCCCTAGTCTCTTGTAATTGGAATTTAAGAAAAGAGTAAAATGAGGCAAATCTCCAAGATAACATTTATTAACAGAGCCATGCTGCCAGCCAATAAATAAGTCAGTGGCTTGCTTCAGTCATTATACCAAACTCCTGAAGCAAAAGGATACTTTCCCCCTCTTTTTTTTGGGGGGGGGAGGAGTTAGTTGTTGTGCTTTGCTCTCCCCCCCTTTTTTTGCTGAGGCAATTGGGGTTAAGTGACTCAGCCCAGGGTCACACAGCTAGGATGTGTTAAGTGTCTGAGGCCAGATTTGAACTGACCTCAGGGCTGGTACTCTATCCACTGTGCCACCTAGCTGTCCCTCGTACTTTGCTCTTGAAAAGAACAAAAATGGTGTCACTGTGTTTGGATCAAGGTGCAGTGTATCCAACTGTGGCTGCTCAGACCAGTACACACTTGGAAGGTTGTACCACAGGTCAGGCATACTTAGTCCAGATGAACATTTGGAATGGAAATGTCTCTAAATTTGCACATTTCATGTTTCTTTTGAGCTACTACAATTCTGCTTTGTTTGTGGTGCCTTCTTTGATGTGGGCAAACCATGCTGGGAATTGCTGTGCCAGTGTCTCCCATCTCTCGCAATCACTTTCCAAGTCCTTCAGAGATCCTGAGTGTCCTTGTACTGCTTCTTCTGGCCTTCATGTGAGCACTTGCCTTATGTGAGCTCGCCATAAAATAATCTTTTAGACAAAAGTACTTCTGGCATTTGAACAACATGGCTAGCCTGTTAGAGTTGCACTCCATGCAGTGGAGTTGGATGCTTGGCAGTTCAGCTTGAGAAAAGATCTCAGGCACTTTATCTTGCCGGGTGATCCCCAGAACCTTCCTAGGACAACTGAAATGGAATCGATTCAGTGTCCTGACATGATGCTGGCATACTGTTCAATTTCTACAGGCACATAATAATGAGGTCACACAACAACTCTGTAGACCTTCAGTTGGTTAGCACTTTCCTTCGGCACTTCCCAAACACTGAGCTAGCCGGCTCTGGCAGTGTGTGCAGCAACCTCATCATCCATGTGGACATCCCTGGAAAGTACCCTGCCAAGGTCAGTGAACTAATCCACAGCATTCAAAACCTCTCCATTTGCTGTAACTGCTTGTTCCACATGTGAATGGCTAGTGAGGAACCTCTGTTTTCTTGGTGTGGTCAGCCTAAAATTGGCCCAAGTGGCAGAGAACTGATGCATATTTTGTTGAATCTCTGCCTCAGAGGCTGCACTGGAATGCACAATCATGTGTGAATAAAAGTCACACGCCAACTTTGCTCTCTCCATTTTAGTCTTGGCTTGTGGTGTTTTCAACTTAAATAATTTATCCTCAGTGTAGTTCAAGAAAATAAAGAACAGAGCAGGATAGATGACACTGTGGGATTAAGGGCAACATAATTGGGGACAGAGCTGAGGTGCAGGGAACAACATGATTGATTGGAAGTTTAGTAACAGGAGCTAGCAATGGCCCCCATTCTTCTCACATGAGAGTTAAAAGTGCTTATTATTTGAGTACATGTGTGAGACAGTTGCCCAGACTTTTGAACAACATACTAGACATCCTTGAAAGATAACTTGGTGGAGTAAAAATTTTAGGCCTGACTCCCTTGTTTTCACATCCATTCTTCAAGGTTAAATTCCTTGAGATGAGAAGAGCCTATTTCTTTAACTTAATTCATTACATGGCAGCTGAATCCTGAACTAGGTTCAGAGACAAAGAACCATGACTTAAAGAGTTCCAGGACAAAATCATTTAATTGTAAATAAGATCAATCAAAAAATAGTACATGATCAATATTAATCTCACTTCTCTGTCCCACTTTTATCAAGATGCTTCTTTAGAATTAATGTGGCAAAAAATAAATATAAATAGCATTGCTTCTGTTTACTTTGTCATATCCCCTATTCTTGTACATATTGTTCTAAGATGAAGATGACCTAAGTTGATTACCACAGAGATGTCCTTCTATCATCAACTAGTCAATAAATATTAAGTACCTATTATATGCCATACTGTGGTAGCTTCCCATCTTCCCCTTACCCTGCCCCTTACTCTCCGAACCAACATTTTCTGTTGATTCCAACAGCAAGTGGATTTTTTTTTCCTGGAAAGTTGAACAATTTGGGTGGGGAGAGAGAGGGAGAAAAATTTGGAACACAAGGTTTTGTAGAAGTGTATGTTGAAAACTATCTTTGCATGGATTTTGGAAAATAAAATACCATTTTAAAACATTATAATGGAAAAAAAAGATAAAATCAAGGATACTTTTACTATTTAGGATATATGAATTAATGACAATAGATAGTAGAAAGATGGCAGAGTTATTTTATTTTATCATTTTTTATTAAAGCTTTTTATTTGTAAAACCATATGCATAGGTAATTTTTCTACATTGACCTTTGCAAAATTTTCTGTTTCAAATGTTTCCCTCTTTCCCTCCCTCCCCTAGATGGCAAGTAGTTCAATACATGTTAATTATGTTAAAATATATTACAAATCCAATATATGTATATATATTTATATAGTTATCTTGCTGCACAAGAAAAATCAGATCTAGAAAGAAAAAAAAACCTGAGAAGGAAAACATAATGCAAGCAAACATCAATAGAGAGCATGAAAATGTTATGTTGTGGTCCACATTTCATGGACCACATTTCATATCCCTCTCTCTGGTTTATATGGCTTTCTTCACTGAATTAGAACTGGTTTGTAACGTTTCCTTGTTGAAGAGGCCATGTCCATCAGAATTGATCATCATATAGTATTGTTGTTGCCATGTATAATGATCTCCTGATTCTGCTCATTTCACTCAGCATCAGTTCATGCAGGTCTCTCCAGGCCTCTCTAAAATCATCCTGCTTGTCGTTTCTTACAGAACAATAATATTCCATAACATTCATATACCATAATTTATTCAGCCATTCTCCAGTTGATGGGCATCCATTAAGTTTCTAGCCACTACAAAAAGGGCTGCCACAAACATTCTTGCACATGTGGGTCCCTTTCCTTCCTTTAAGATCTCTTTGGGATATAGGCCCAATAGAAACACTGCTGGGTCAAAGGGTATGCACAGTTTGATAACTTTTTGAGCATAGTTCCAAATTGCTCTCCAGTATGGTTGGATCTGTTCACAGTTCCACCACCAATGTATCAGTGTCCCAGTTTTCCCACATCCCCTCCAACATTCGTATTATCTTTTCCTGTCATTTTAGCCAATCTGAGAGGTGTATAGTGGCATCTCAGAGTTGTCTTAATTTGCATTTCTCTGATCAATAGTGATTTGGAGCACCTTTTCATATGACTAGAAATAGTTTTAATTTCTTCATCTGAAAATTGTTCAAAATTATCTATCTGGTGTTCAATTATGAGTTCCAGTTCTTCTTTGGACACGAATTCCTTCCTTTTCCACAGGTCTGAGAGGTAAACTACCCTATGCTCCTCTAATTTGTTTATAATCACTCTTTATATCTAAATCATGAACCCATTTAGATCTTATCTTGGTATGTGGTGTTAGGTGTGGGTCAAGCCCTAATTTCTTCCATACTAGTTTCTATTTTTCCCATAAGTTTTTGTCAAATAGTGAGTTCTTATCCCAAAAGCTGGAGTCTTTGGATTTGTCAAAGACTAGATTGCTATAGTTATTGACTATTTTCTCCTGTGATCCTATCCTATTCTACTGATCGACTACTCTATTTCTTAGCCAGTACCAAATGGTTTTGATGACCGCTGCTTTATAATATAGTTTTAGCTCTGGCACATCTAGGCCATCTTCATCAGCATGTTTTTTCATTAATTCCCTTGAAATTCTTAACCTTTTGTTCTTCCAGATGAACTTTGCTACTATTTTTTCTAGATCTGTAAAATAATTTCTTGAGAGTTTGGTATGGCATTAAATAAGTAGAATGATTTAGGTAGTATTGTCATTTTTATTATATTCGCTCGATCTATCCGTGAGCACTTGATAGTTTTCCAAATGATTAGGTCTGACTTTATTTGTGTGGAAAGTGTTTTGTAGTTGTGTTTGTATAGTTTCTGACTTTCCATTGGTAGATAGATTCCCAAATACTGACAGTTATTTTGAATGAAATTTCTTTTTCTATCTCTTGCTGCTTGACTTTGTTGGTAATATATAAAAATGCTGATGACTTATGTAGATTTATTTTGTATCCTGCCACTGCTAAAGTTGTAAATTGTTTCTAGTAGTTTTTTAGCTGATTCTCTAGAGTTCTCTAAGTATACCATCATATCATCTGCAAAGAGCGATAATTTGGTTTCCTCATGATCTACCCTAATTTCTTTAATCTCTTTTTCTTCTCTTATTGCCAAAGCTAACATTTCTAATACAATGTTGAATAGTAATGGTGATAGTGGGCAGTCTTGTTTCACTCCTGATCTTATTGGGAATGGTTCTAGTTTGTCCCCATTGTATGTGATGCTTGTTGATGGTTTTAAATAGATGCTACTGATCATTTTAAGGAAAAGTCCATTTATTCCTATGTTTTTTAATAGCAATGGGTGTTGGATTTTATCAAATGCTTTTTCTATATCTATTAAGATAACCATATGATTTTTGTTAGTTTAGTTATTAATATAGTTGGTTATGCTGATAGTTTTCCTAATATTGAACCAGCCCTGCATTCCTGGTATAAATCCTACTTAGTCATAGTGTATTATCCTGGGAATGACTTTCTGTAATCTCATTACTAATATTTTATTTAAGATTTTTGTATCAATATTCATTAGGCAAATTGGTCTATAATTTTCTTTTTCTGTTTTCCCCTACCTGGTTTAGCTATCAGCACCATATCTGTGTCATAAAAGAAATTTGGTAGAACACCTCCTTTCCGTTTTTTTTTTTTTTTTTGCTGAGGCAATTGAGGTTAAGTGACTTGCCCAGGGTCACACAGCTTTCCCTATTTTTCAAATAGTTTATATAGTATAGGAATTAATTGTTCTTCGAATGTTGGGTAGAATTCACATGTAAATCCATCTGGCCCTGGAGATTTTTTCTTAGGGAGTTGATTAATAGCTTGTTCTATTTCTTTTTCTAAAATGGGGCTATTTAAATAATTTATTTCCTCTTCTGTTAACCTGGGCAATCTTTATTTTTGCAGATATTCCTCCATTTCATTTAGATTATCAAATTTATTGGCATATAGTTGGGCAAAATAACTCCTAATTATTGCTCTAATTTCCTCTTGATTGGTGGAAAGTTCTCCCTTTTCATTTTTGAGACTAACAATTTGATTTTCTTCTTTCCTTTTTTTAATCATATTATCTAAAGGTTTATTTATTTTGTTGTTTTTTTCATAAAACTAACTCAGTTTTATTTATTTATTCAATAGTTTTCTTATTTTCAATTTTATTAATCTCCCCTTTTATTTTCAGAATTTCAAATTTGATGTTTAATTGAGGGTTTTTAATTTGTTCTTTTTCTAGCTTTTTTAGTTGTAAGCCCAATTCACTGATCTTCTCTTTCTCTATTTTATGCAAGTAAGCAGATAGAGATATAAAATTTTCCCTTATAACTACTTTGGCTGTATCCCACAAATTTTGATATGTTGTCTCATTATTGCCATTCTCCTGGATGAAATTATTGATTGTGTCTTTCATTTGCTGATTCACCCATTCATTCTTTAGGATTAGATTATTTAATTTCCAATTAACTTTTGGTCTATTTCTTCCTGGCCTTATATTGCATGTGATTTTTATTGCATCATGATTTGAAAAAAATGAATTTACTATTTCTGGAAAGCAGAGTTATTGAACTCTGTTTCTATTGACACTACCAATAAAAGGTGATCTTTGGATTTTGAAGGATAGAATAAAAATTTATTACAAGACCTAGGAGAAAAAAAGTTGAAATATTTGTAATTTTTATTGGCTTGAAGGAGATTTTTCTAATTTTTAGAATACTTGATGAATGAGTGTTCACTGAAAATAAAGATTGCAACTTAGTTGAACATTTGTTTTTTAAGTATTGATTGAAAAACTACTAAGCAACTTCACTTACCCTTACAAACAATCTGGACATAAATTTAACAAAAGGAAAAGATCTAGAGGCAAAGGTAGTTAGTACTAGTGCTGTTAGGGCTCTGAATACCTAGTTAGGCATGTAGGTGCCCATTCTAATGGATTGAAACTGGGCTTGAATCACTAAGAATGAATTCAGATCTTGTCTCAAATACTTCCTTGGCTGTAAGATCCTTTGAGATTAAATCACTTAATATCTTTGTATTTCAGCTTCCTCATTTGTAAAATGTGAGAATTGGATTTATTGGCCTTAGAGCCCATTCCAGATCTAAATCTCATTCCTTTAATCATTCTTTCTTATGGTTGTTTCTCTACTACATAAAGTATAGAATCTATTTAACTATTGCTTTGTTGATGTTTAGGTGTAGTATCTTAAATTAACAAAAACTATGTAGTATGTGAGTCTGATTTATGATAGTATTGTATTCTTAGAGGTTTCCACAGTCATCCATCACCATAGTAATCACCTATAGACATTTTTGCTTCCATTCATTGTTCTCCTGTATTTTAATGAATATCAATGTGGGCATTCCCTTTAATGATAAAATCACAACCCATCCAAACTAACTCTTGTCCTTTTCCTCCCATAAATCCTCCACTAAGAGTTTACTTAATGTTCTGAGCATCCTTCTCTAGCCCACTTCGACATTATGGGGATGGATCATCGATTGGTTATTCCTCCACTGTGACTGACCTACTTCATTCATGTCTTTGTTATCTTTCATGCTACTGCATGGTCCTTTATTGCTACTGTACTGCAAGCTGTTTCTTTCTACCATGCACTTCTCCATTGTCCTGTGTTAGACTTTAAGAATTCTGTTCCTATTATTGCAATTCTGGTGCTTTCTCGAGCTCTTATGGAGCTAGATATAGCCTTCCAATTACTATGGAGGCTGACTAGCTTTATTCAAAATAATAGTTCATGATGAGAACAGGAATGCTTCTTCTTAGAGGCTGCTGTTGGGGCAATGGATAAAAAGCTGAGCCTGAAATCAAGAAGACCTGAATTCAAGTTCAGCCTCAGACTTTGATTTGCTGTGTGACCATAGGCATATCATATAACCTCTGTCTCTGTTTCCTTACCTATAAAATAGGAATAATGTGGGGTGTATGTGTATGTATATATCTACATAAATATATCTTTCCTTGACTGTAGCTTGCTTGGGGTACTGGGGAAGAATGAAAAGAGGAAAAAAGAATAAAGTAAATAAGATGTGCAGCAGAGAACCAAAGAAGAGCTTACAAGGAAGTAAAGAAAAAATGGACAATCATGAATATAATTTTTTCTACCAAAATACTTTCTTGATCTGGTAATTTGTTGTTAGATTTTTTTAATCCTCCCTGGTGTTCTACAGTGTTCTATTTTGTTTTGTATTCCTTTTGTTTTTCTTTTTTTCTTACTTTTTTTTTCAAATAAAATAAATTTTTTTAAAAATGAGGATAATAATAGCACCAATCTCAGAGTATCAGTATCGTGAGGATCAAACGAGGTACTATTTGTAAAAAGTGCTTAGCACAATGCCTGGCATGTAGTAAGTGCTATATAAATGTTTATTCCTTTTTCTTTCCTTCTATGTCAGTTTTACTTTATTGTCAAGAGAGGTGCCAAGAAATTTTGACATGATTGTGGTCCCATGTTACAATAATAGTTTTGAGTTCATTGCCATCATAATTGTACTTGGTTTTTGACATAATTTCTATTTTAATCAAAGAAATTTACTGCTTGCATGTAGTCTTAGTCTAAAAAGAAATTCAGTTCAATTCAGAAAGCATTTCTTAGTCATTTATGTATAAAGCATTGGAGACACAGTGAAATATACTTGAGCTTTCATTCTTTGGAGAGGTGGTAAGAAGCTCTATACTACAAAGATAAGTCAGTACAAAGTAATTCAAGAAAGAAAAGAAAGAAAAGATTCCACACAAGGCTTGAGTTGAACCTTGAAGAAAACTTCTCCATGTGATTTTTTTAATAGGCAAGCCTATTCTATGAAAAAAACAGACTAGATTTAAGTTCGCTGGTTTAAACCTTTCCAGAATGCTGCTTCTTTAGGAGCCAGTTCAAAAAGATCACAATTTCTGTTTCATCAGTTGTTTATTTGCTAGTCTTTTGTTATTTTTGTCATTTTGCAGAAATGTAATCTTTTTCATTCTCCATTGTTTAGCATTTTCTAAAATGTACTAAACTCTGGACCTGATCATTTCTGAAGTGAATGCTATATTCTCTTACAGTAGAGTTGTTTTTTGTTTTTGTTTTGTTTTGTTTTGTTTTTTTACACACAGGGTATTGCAGACAAGGTAGTCCTTATAGAATTTTCAGAAGGAACAAAAGGAGGAACAATGGACATGGACATTTTTGAGCTGCAAAATGTGGAAATCAGCAAAGGTATGGTTATTCTATTTGAGAGAAACTTGCTGTATATTCTTTGGTACTCAATTTAAAGATTTTCAGAGAAAAAGGGAACATTTTAGACATTGTTTAGTACAGAGGAAATTGGGAGAGGTTAAGTGGCTTGCCCCATGTCTTAGAGCCTTAGAGTAATGACAGAACTAGAATTACAACCAGGTCTCATTCTCAGTGTATTGAATTTTTCCCTACCCAATCCTGCCTTTCTTATAGTGACCTTGTCCATCTCTATGATATTCTTGGGTTTCATGGTGCCTTATTGGCTGCTGCTGAGATACTCATGTCCAAGCCATACTTTGATGTTGCTTTTGTTATGTTTACAGGCGGATGGAAATAATTTATGTAGAAATACTATGCAAGACTCCCAAAAGCCCAAGAAACTATTTATGGATTAGCTAGTGTTGATTTTATTTAAAAATAAAAGAAAAAAGTTTCTAAAAGTTAATTTGTCTCCTACAATGTATCCCCCTCTATAGCATAATCCCTTGTACAAAGTTAGCTCTTAGAAAATACTTTAAAGGATGAGCAAACTTTTTAACTTGAGTCCATTTTTTAGTCTAATTCCCAGGTAATAGATAAAATAAAACACAACTATGATAGGTGTTGGGGAAAGGTGATTTTTATTTTTTAGGGTATTGTTTAGTTTAGAAATTAAATTTCATGTCAGAACTTCAGAGTAGGAAGTGATCTGATCCTTGTTTATGGCTGTGTAGTGGTAGAATCGGAAGACTCATTCATGACAAGGAGTTATGACATCATGCTTTTGAGAACAGACCATTTCATGTCTCTACCAATGATTCATTAAAATACCCAGGAGCTACTGAGCTAGTTTTTTACTAGGTCAGCAACCTACAAAGGGCAGGCGTCCAGATCTCTCTCAGTGTAAGGGATAAGAATCAGTGATTCATAGCTACACATATCAGGCAAGTCAAATCAAGCAAATATTCATTGCTGTGCCAGGCCCTGAGCTATGCATTAGGGATATAAAGAAGGACAAAGACAGCCTTTGCTCTCAAGGAACTCATGATCTAATGGGAAAAACAACAGACCACTATCTACAAACTAGATAGAGACAGCATGAAGTGGAGGTAATTTCAGAGGGGAGGTACTAGTCTAGAAAGGCTTCCTGTAAAAAGTAGAATTCTACTTGACACTTGAGATGAATCAGAGAAGCTAGATTGAAATGAGGAAGAAGAGAATTCCAGGACTCAGGGGTCAGTGAGTGTGCCCAGAGCTGGAAGATGGAGCAAGGGGATCACTGTCACTGAAACTTAAAGAGGGTGTGCAAGGGAAGTCAAGGGTAGGAGGACTGCAAAGGTGCGAAGTGGCTAGCTTATGAATGGGTCTTATACCTGGTTCAGAGCCATAACGAATGGATAGAAATTTTGGGAGGATGAGAGAGTAAAATAATTTTGTAGCATATGACATTTGGGAGATAGATTTGGATAGGGTGGTGGGTGAGATGATGCTAGAATCCTTGAAGGACAGAGAGAGGAGCAGGGGTATAAAGGGAAATGGGAACAATTTTTTTTCTGCTTTGGCTTTTCTTCCTTTTCTCAAGGGATAAAGGATTTGTCTTTTAATTTATTAGTTAGCTTAATACAGTGCCTAGAACATAGTAATTATTTCATAAATATTTGTTGACTGATTGGCTGATATCTCCAGTCCAAGTAGTGATCTGGGAAGAAGTGGAAAGTTAACGTGAAATCAGCTGTAATGAACTAGTTTTTTGCAGAAACCTCCTTCTAGAAACCTGAGAATATTTCTTATGGGTCCAAGATCACCTGTGAGAAGTAAACATCTTTCCTTTTTTTTGCTGAAGCAATTGGGGTTAAGTGACTTGCCCCAGGTCACACAGCTAAGAAATGGTTAAGTATCTGAGGTCAAATTTGAACTCAGGTCCTCCTTACTTCAGGGCTGGTGCTCTATCCACTGCGCCACCTAGCTGCCCCCGAGAAGTAAACATTTTTCACATAATTGTTGCTTAACAATGTTCATTGAATTGAATTAAAATTTGGATATTTGTCATTTGTAGTGGGGAGGGCCATGTACAATTTCCTTGATTCCGTTTAATGGGAATTATGAATGAATTCCAAAATAGTATATCCGTATTACAGACATTGATTAGCAAAAAAGAAAAGTCACATCTCTGGTAAAGAATCATGAGAGTGGAGTTGATGCACCATGTGTATTCCCTTTTGTTTCCTCTAGACTAGGTTGAGTTTGGTGCTAAACATATATTATTTTGTAAAAGTTTATTATGACATATGACTTATTTTATTTCTGACATTTTAAAGTCTCCAGTGAGAATAGTGACCTTAGTGATCTTTTCTCAGGTTTAATATAGATCTTTTGGGAGAGCAGTGGAGAGCCAGATTTTCCCAAGAGCCTCAGTTATATCCTGAGTTAAAGACTCTTTTAAATCACTAGTTTATCATTTAGTGAATACACCTTAATGGATACATTGTCTCTTATGACTTGAAGTAATTATTGTGTTTTCTTAAGTTTCTTTTCTGAGGAGATAACGATGTTTTCTAATTTGCAGCCATAATAACATCAGGGGGAGAATATTGGTGTTAAAGACTTGAATTTTTGTAGCAGCAGTTTAGGATCATTGAAAGCATGGCACAATTTCCCAAATACAGTCTATCTCTATTTCTTCTTTTTACTCTTTTCCTGGTCTAGTTCATTGTCCATCTAGCCTGTTGTCCAAAATATACATATCGATAGACTAATTCACTTGGATAAAATATGGGCAAAATGTACTCCTGTTCTCCTTGTTTTAGACCAATCTTTTTCATTGCCATGGATTTCACTGATAAAGCTTTATAATGTTCCAAGATGAAATAGTATAATCATCAAAAAGGAGATTTTGGAGAATCATCCTGAATAAGAAATACTTCTTTTTCAGGAATCTGTGTGATACATCTAAATTAGGGCCACTCACTCCAGCAATTGGAATAAGGTCTTCCTGGATTTTGAAGAATTTAAAACTGAAAATAGTTAATAGTGTCTCCTACCCACTTCAGTTCTTTAATTTTGGCTGATCATATTTCTGAATATTTATGATTATGTAGTAACCTAAGCACTTACATTAGGGAAGAAGACAAAAGGAAATCTATATAAAAGATTTATGCGTCCAAAATAGATTTTTAAAACATCACTTAAAACTTTGTGGAGACAGGGTTAATAATGATCTTCAAATTGACATCCAAATTGGCACAGTGGTTTGACAGAGCCTCTGAATGTAGTGAGGTGGCAATTCCAAAGATGATTTCCTAGCTTTTGCTTTTTTGTACAAGAAAAATCCCATTTCTGACTTGTTGGAGATGCAAGCTTCCTCCTTTTCAGGGGTTCCAGGATGGTGATTGATGCAGAACAAGGCCATATTTGTTACTTCTGCTTTGAAAGCTACTACACTTTGGGATCTTGATGCCCAATAATTGGGAAAGGGGTATGAGAGTTTACCTGATTTACCCGAGGTTAGCTAATGAGGTGGACTCAAACCTTCCTGTCCATGATGCCATGTGCTATGATGTCGCATAGTCGTAGGTAAAAATTTATCTTTGAAGTTACAGAAGAAAGTGAAGAATTTGGGGGCTGTTTTTAGGGATACATGACAACTGAAATGGACAGAATTCCCAGAAAATTCAGAAAAAATGAGTTGAAAGATTTTAGGTTATTCTCCCATGTGAGAAATTAAATACCTTATAAATGTGCTTGTGTTTATTTGCCCCCCCCCCCCTTAGGATTTTATGTGAATACTAATTTAGATTTCATAGGGAACAGACAATGCATTTCTAATATACAAAGATTCTAATACAAAAATTACTATAATTACACACAAACCTGTGTATGCATATATATTCTGTAACAGGTAGTACTTCACACACATTCTTTATTGTGAGAAAGTACAGCAAAATTCTGTGAAATTCTACAAAGCAAAATAATGTTCTTCTTCTGCACATAATAAGGAGGAATCTAAAATTACAGAGATCAAACATTGTGGAAAGCAGTGAAACAGTCAATGTTTTGTTGACCCTGGCACTTGTGTTATGTTGCTATTGGCAAGCATTTTTGGTGAGCAGCTGTCTATCAGTTTGAAAACCTCACAGGCCAATCCCATTAAATCATTAAACAGTCTTTGCATTAAAGTCTATTATATTCATATATTTAGGGAGATGCCTTGCATGAAGAAAGCTTTTAATACTGCATTAAGTTCTTTGTATTTACAATGTTGCTAATATGTAAATTGTTTTCCTAATTCTGCTTACTTCCCTCTGTATCAGTTCATGCAAATCTTAGGTTTCTCTGACACTATTCCTTTCATAATTTCTTATGGCCAATAGCATCCCATTATGTTCATAGATCATATTTTGTTCAGCTAATTTGCAGTTGATGGGCACCCCCTTACTTTCTAGCTCTATGATATCACAGAAAGACCTGCTATAAATTTTTAAGACCTTTCCTGCCTTCTTGGGGTATAGGTCTCGCAATGGTATTGCTAGAATAAAGGGCATGCACAGTTTAGTAATTTTTATGACATAGTTCCAAATTATTTTCCAGATTTGTCTACACCAATTTGAAGTTTCACTAATAGTGTATTAATCAGTCAGTAATTAGTAGACAGAATCAATCCATAGCTGGAGCATACTGTGTCCCAAGACAGGTCCTGCCCTCAAGGAACTCAGAATCTAATAGGGAAGATAACTTAAAAAACAACTTTGTATAACCAAGCTATATAGGCTAAGTAGGAAATAATCAACATTTAGAAGGCATTAGAATTAAGGAGGAATGGAAGAATTTCCTGTAGAAAGTGAAATTTTAGCTGGAACTTAAAGAAATGCAGGAAAGATGAGAGGTTGAGATGAGGAGGGCGAGAATTTCAGGAATGTGGGACAAACTAAAAAATTTCTGAAATTTCAAGTCAGTGGCTTGAAGAATACATGGAGGGTAAGAGGATACATTTAAGGTATAAAAAGACTGGAAAGGTTAAGGGCATGGGAATAGGGGTGGGGACAAGAAATATATTGGGAAGGGATTTAAATACCATCCAGGGTTTTAAATTTGATCCTAGAGATGATAAGGAGCCATTGGAGTTTATTGAATTGGGGAAGGAGGTGACATAGTCAGACTTGCCACTTAGGAAATAGTTCCCCCCCCCTTTTTTTTTATCAACTTTGCCAGTTTGATGGGTATGAGCTAGAACTTTCAAATTGCTATAGTTTTTATTTCTCCAGTGACTAATGGTTTAGAATGTTTTTTCATGTGGCTTTTGATCACTGATAATCTTTTGAAAATTGTTCATATCCTTTGATCATTTTGTGTGGGATAATGTGACCCCCGACTCAAAATCACTACTCAGAGATCTCTCAAAGTGAAGATTAGAAATTTTATTAGAATCTCCAGAGAAGCTGGTGGTCCCTCCCCCCAGAGGAATTAGAGAAGGGAGGCCAATTTACAGATGTAGGTAATAGGATTATATAGTCAAGATTACGGAAACACCCCCTCCTTTAACCCACCCAAGCCTCTAATTAATCTTTAAAGTCATCAGCCAATCCAGTATTTGTCTCTGGTATGTAGGTGGGCCTTTGTGACCTAACTAATGGGTCTTAGTTAAACAATAAATATTTCTAATACCTTTGCTGGGTATATTATTAAGAAAAGGGGTTGATTAACCTAGAGGGTTAAATATTCCTAAACTACTAAACCATTCATCAAGGTGATCTGGTCTGTCTTCAGGCATTACCTGTAATGCTCAGGGAGAAACTGAGGCAGTATTACACATTGGAGATTAGTTAATATTTTTTTGATGTTAATTGAGAGTTTAGAATCCATAGTTAGGATCGGGACTGCTGGGACTCTTGTCTCAAAGCACACAGTTCATTGAGAGTTTAGACTGGCAAACATTAGCCAGCCCACTGGATCTCAAGCAGGTCCAGCAATTAGTAAGTTTGGCTACAGGGTTCTTAAAGGACTCCCGGCACTCAAGGGAACAAAGAACTCAAGAGGCAAAAGGAGAGGTAGGGTATTGGGGAGGGGGGATTGGAGTTCCAGGAAAGGACTATCAATTCAATTTTGACAGGTAGGGAGTAGAGGAAGTGCAACAAGCCTGGGAAAAGAACTGGGAGATAGTAAGTCTGAAGCCAAAAGATAAGGGGTATGTTGAGATGGACCATCTGGAGGTTTTATAACTCCTTTGGAATGCTAGCTCAATTATTCCTAGTGGTCAAGAAGTGGGGGGGTTGCTATGGAGGCAGAACAATTAAGGGAAACTGAAATAGAGCAATTGAGGGAAATTGAGACATGGAACTGTGGCACAACATACCTTTTATGAGAAGCAGTTGAACAAAGGGGTCTAAAAAAAAAAAAGGTTATCTCAAACATTTCTGCTGGAAGAGCAGTCTTGCTCTTCTCCCAGAGCTCAATAATTAATCAGAGCCTGAACTACCCAAGGTTATTATTCTGAGAAGTCCATAGTTTCCCATTTCATTCAACTTATCTGTTGTTGAATGGCTCTTATTCTTAGAAATTTGAATCAGTTCCTTATATATTTTGGAAGTCATACCTTTATAAAGGAAACTTGCTACAAAGATTTTTTTCCCCAGTTACTTGCTTCTCTTCTAATTATAGCTTCAACTTTTGTTTTTGATTTTTACAAAAACTTATTAATTTTATATAATAGAATCATCCTTTTTAAATCTTCTGTTATCTTCTTTCCCTTCTTTAGCTATAAATTAGTCCTCCAACCATAGATCTGAAAAGTTATTTCTTCTTTGTCCTCTAATTTGTTTATGATTTCACTCGTAATGTTTAATAATGTATATATATTTGGGAGCTTATCTTGGTTTATGACTTGAGATTTAATACTGGCTAAGAAACAAAAGTCAATCACTTCTTTAGATGATTAATGCTTTATAACATAGTTGGAGATCTAATACTGCTAAATCCCCTTCCTTACCACTTTTTTTCATTATTTTCTCCAATATTCTTGATCCTTTATTCTTCTGGATCAGGGCTTTTTAAACTATTTTCATTCTTAACCTCTTTCTGCCCAAGACATTTTAACACAACCCTGGATATAAAGGTATATAAAATAGATATACAAATTTACTAATAATAAATCACAATTTTGTGACTCCCCGCCACGTGCACTCACGAGATCCCACATGGGATCGCAACCCATGGTTTAAGAAGCATTGCTTTAGATAAATTTCATTATATTATTTTCCTGTTTGAGAAAGTAATACCTTAGAAGTTTGAATGATTTGGCATGAATAAGTGAATTAATGGAGGTTACTGTCATTATTGTTATATTGGTTGTGAGAAATTAATATTTTTCAAATTATTTAGTTCTCTTTCTATAAAGAGAATTTGTTAGTTGTATTCATATTATTTCTGTATAGGTAGACTCCTAAAATTTTAGTACATTTTTTGTTATTTTAAGTGGAATTTCTCTATCTGCCTCTTCTTGCTGGGTTTTGTTCATAATATATAGAAATACTGATGATGTATGTGACTTTTATTTTATATCCTGCTACATTGCTGAATTTTTTTTATTTTTTTATTTTTCATTAAAAGCTTTTTTATTTACAAAACATGAGTGATTTTTCTACATTGACCTTTGCAAAACTTTTTTTTTTGTTCCAAGCTTTTCCCCTCCTTCCCCCAAACCCCCACTCCTAGATGACAGGTAATCTAATACATGCTAAATATGATAAATTATATGACAAATCCAATATATGTATACATAGTTATACAGTTATCTTATTGCACAAGAAACATCAGATCTAGAAAGAGAGAAGAAAAAAAACAACGTAAGAAGGAAAACAAAATGCAAGGAAATATTCACAGAAAGCGTTAAAATGCTGTGTTGTGGTCCACACTCAGTTCCCTCAGGCCTCTCTCTGGATGTATATGACTATCTTCATCGCTGAACAATAGGAACTGGTTTGAATCACATCATTGTTGAGGAGAACCATGTCCATCAGAATTGATCATCGTATAGTCTTGTTGTTGTGTATGTTCTCCTGGTTCTGCTGATTTCACTCAGCATCAGTTCATGCAAGTCTCTCCAGGCCTCTCTGAAATCTTCCTGCTGGTCGTTTCTCACAGAACAATAATATTCCATAACATTCATATACCATAATTTATTCAGCTATTCTCCAATTGATAGGCATCCTTTCAATTTCCAGTTTCTTGCCACTACAAAAAGGGCTGCCACAAACATTTTTGCACATGTGGGTCCCTTTCCCTCCTTTAAGATCTCTTTGGGATACAGGCCAGTAGAAACACTGCTGGGTCAAAGGGTATGCATAGTTTGATAACTTTTTGAGCATAGTTCCAGATTGTTCTCCAGAATGGTTGGATCCGTTCACAGTTCCACCAACAATGCATCAGTGTCCCAGCCTTCCCACATCCCCTCCAACATTTGTCATTATCTTTTCCTGTCATTTTAGCCAATCTGACAGGTGTGTAGTGGTATCTCAGAGTTGTCTTAATTTGCATTTCTCTGATCACTAGTGATTTGGAGCACCTTTTCATGTGACTAGAAATAGTTTCAATTTCACCTGAAAATTGTCTGTTCATATCTTTTGACCATTTATCAATTAGAGAATGGCTTGAATTCTTATATATTTGAGTCAGTTCTCTATATTCAATTATTTTTTAGCTGATTTTTTTAGCAATCCATAAGTAAACCATCTTATATGTAAAACATAATCATTTTGTTTCCTCTTTCCCTCAGCTTTTTCCTTATCCTATGGCTGTATTTCTATCACTATAGTAGAAATGATAATGGATATTTTTTCTTAAATTCTGACTTTATTAGAAAAGCTCACAGTTTATCTCTATTACATACAATGTCTTGGCTTTATATAGATATCACATGTCATTTACTACTATCCAGATTTTTTCACAGGAAGGAGTGTTATATGTTGTCAGAACTTTTTTGTTCCTGCATATATAATTATATTTTTTCATTATTAATATGTCAATTGTGTTTATAGCCTTCTTGATGTTGAACCAAGCCTGTATTCTTAGTATAAATTTAACCCATTCATAATATCTTTATGACATGTTTTGATAGTATCTTTACTAATTATTTTATTTAAAATTTTTGTTTCAATGTTCATTAGAAATGGTGGTCTATAGTTTTCTTTTTCTGTTTTGATTCTTCTTGGTTTAGGTATCAAGACCTTATTTGTCTTATAGAAGGAATTTGGTAAGACCTTTCTTTATACTTTTTCAAACGTTTGTTTTAACATTTGAATTAATTGTTCTTTGAATATTTGATAGGATTAACAAGCCTGTCTTGTCCTAGGGTTTTTTCTTTGGGAACTAACACATTTATATCTTTTTTTCATTAATTATTAGGAGATTGAATTATTTATCTATTTCTTTTATCAGTCTTGACATTTTATATTTTTTATAAATAATCATATAGCTAATTTAAGTTGTTTTACTGATATGTAGGTGGGCAAAATAATTTTTAATAATTTTGTTTTTTTCATTTGTATTTGTTGTGAATTATTCATTTTTAATATTAGCAATTTAATTTTTCTTTTTGTTTCTAAAAATCAAATTAGATAATTTATTTTATTTCTAAATGAACTTTATTCAGTGGATTTTTTGACTTCTTATTTTATTAAATTCATCTTTGATTTTGAGAATTCCTATTTTGGTGAAATAGGATTTTGTTAGAAATTACAAATACACACTTGGATTTTATTAGAAATTACAAATAACCCAGAAAGTAATTTAAAAAAGTGCAGTTAGGCATTATCCTAAGAACATTTAAGAATGAAACTGAAATCAGAGGACCACAATAGAAAAAGTATTTTTTAATAGCAAAGTCTTTAACAATGAATGATTTTAGACAGTTCAGATAGTTCATATCTAAATTGTAAACATTGTAGTGCCAAATCTGCTGCATGATAATGTTAAAATGACATTAAAGAAAATGAAAATGGAAAGGATAGTGGGGCTAGATAGTATAGAATGAAGCAGTCAGTGCTGGAAATAACATGGTCCCAAGGGCATTGAATTCTTTTTTTTTTTTTTTTTCTTTTTAATATATCTCTCTATATATTTTTAATATATTTTTAATATTTAATATATTTATATATTTTTTATTTTTAAAACACATACATAAATAGTGTTCAGCATTCACCCTTGCAAAGCCTTGTGTTCCAATTTTTTTTTCCTCCCCCCTTTCCCCTCATCCCCTCCCCTAATGGCAAGTAATCCAATATTAAGGTTTCGACTAAAGGCTTAGGAAAAAAA
Organism: Myrmecobius fasciatus; assembly: GCA_023553655.1. Classification (NCBI taxonomy): domain Eukaryota; kingdom Metazoa; phylum Chordata; class Mammalia; order Dasyuromorphia; family Myrmecobiidae; genus Myrmecobius; species Myrmecobius fasciatus. The sequence continues at coordinate 322,452 of JAJPUD010002366.1, forward strand.
ATTTCTGATTTTGTTACCCCAAAAAGGAGCACTAGAAAATATAAATAATTACTGGCTCATTTATCTACTTTTTCATTTTTACAAAAGTTCTTTATACTTGAATTCTTAAACTAACAAAATTATTTACATTTAGGACATTCTTGATTGAAGTATGAGGGGGGCATACGGACTTTTGTTAATGATCTTTTTTGAAATAAATTTTTATTGATATATTTTGCTTTTATATTTCCTAAATTTGTTTCTTTGTTTCTTCTCCCTTCTGAGAGCCTCCCCTTATAACTAAGATTTCTATTTAAAAAATAAAAGCAATTCATCAAAGCCAATAAATCTATTTTTCAAATCTTACTTTGTATGCATGTTTTTCCCCATAACCATGGATCCCTCAGGTCTACAAATTAAGTTATGGGTATGTCTTCTCATGCGTTTTGGGGCCAAGGTTGTTCTTTATAATTGTGCAGCATTCATTTTTGATTGTTTTGTTTTGCTTCTTTTTATTTACATTGTTGTAGTCGTTGGGGAATTCTCTGAGTGTCCAGTCTAATGACTCTCAAAGATAGAGACCGATCTGAAAGTAGAGAGATTTGTTGGCAATGCTAAGGAATCCATTCTCCCTAATAGTAAATTCAGATTCCTAGAATCCTGTAGATTCATACAGATTTGGTTTTTATAACTTTCAGGCCCACTTAGAGTATACAGTTAATCAGCAGCATCCAACTTAGGAAAGAGAAGTAAAGTATTTCTGTCAATCAGCAATCATAGCACCATGAAACTTATGTGAAGATAAGAAGATGATTATAAGAAAAATGAACATGTATGTGGAACCCAGAATTCACACTTCATGCCACAGTTTGTGTTTTTATAACAGTTGGGCAAAGGAAGGAGGAGATACAGGAAGGGATGTGTCATGGGAGAAGGAAAGGTTTGATAAAGGTAGAAAAAGACAAAACCCCTCCCAAAGGAGAGGAGCAAGGCAATGGCAAAAGCCTCATTCTTTTTCCTTGGGAACTGCTGGACTATGAAGATAGGAAAATCCATTTAGCTGCAGAAGCATTTTCCCAGCCTGGCACAGAATGGCTAATGCCTTCCTTGTCCCCCAAAGGACACACAGGGAATCCAGCTTGGGGTGAAGACATTTTATGTCTGGGTAAGGGGGTGAGCTTTGTCTTTGACAGACTCTGGGTCCAGTGTTTCTGGAAAATAAGGCAACTCAAAAGGACAAGTCCAGGGGACCCTATAACACTTCTTAACATTTCCTAGGAGATGGGAGGAGTAAAAGGAGGGTAAAGGATAAATTAAGTGAGCAAAGGGGAAATATTTGAAATGTACTTAGCAGGATTTATTATTAGATTCAGAAAACATTTCTGTTCAAGGCCAGGAGATACAGGAAGGAGACCAAACACTTTGATAATTGTGGAAGCAGTTCTTTTTTAGACAAAACTTCAGGGTCTTTTTTTCCAAGGACAACTGTTAAAACAGTGGATGAAACCATCTGCTTTACCATGTCCTTGCATAGGAGTTGGGGGTCTTTCTAATATTAGGACACTAAGTGGTTGGAGGAATTTCCATTTTGTTAGTCTACCAAAAGTGATTGTGGTTCCTATTTTTTCCCCCATGTAGTCATTTAATATATTGTTTTTCTATCTCTTCTGCTTACTTTATTTGACATCACATCTATGAATTTTCACGTTCATTTCTTACATCATGTTCGACCTTTTCCCAGACTGCTTTTTCCCTAGTCATTTGCTATTTTTAAAAATGCCTATAGACTTGTGATGGAAAGTGCTATGTGAATCCAGAGAGAGAACTATGGAGACTGAATGTGGATCAAAGCCTAGTCTTTTCATTCTTTTTGTTGTTTGATTGCTTGGTTTTCTTTCTTTCTTGTGTTTTTTTTCCTTGTGTTTTTTTCCCTCTTTTTGATTTGATTTTTCTTGTGCAACATGATGATTGTGGAAATATATTTTAAAAAATTTTACATGTTTAACCTATATTGGATAGCTTGCTATCTTAGGGAGAAGGGAAGCAGGGGAGAGAGGGAAAAAATTTGGAACACGAAGTTTTGCAAAGAAGAATGTTGAAAACTATCTTGTTTTGGAAAAATAAAATATTACTGAAAAATAAAGTTGAAACTGAAAGAAAAAAACAAAAACAATAAGCAGAATCCAAAGGAAAAATGAACTCAAGATATAGAACATATAAGAAAGGGCTGAAGGGACAGTGGTAACTTACAGTCCCTGAAAGTTCTTTTCTACACTTTATAATGTCCTCATGAAGTTCCCCTTGAGCATATTTCAACTTCCTGCTGGATTTCTTATAGAATAATAAAATTGCCTTTCCTGGAAAAAAATTACAATGCTGCTCTAAATATTTTATTGTATATGGAGCCTTCATTTTTGTCAATTTCTGTGGGGTATATACTTGTGGAGTATCAAAGGATGAGACCATGATTTGTATAATTTCAAATTGGTTTTGAGAATGATTATACTAATTAATAGCTCTGCCAACAATTTATTAGTGTGCATGCCTTTCCATACTGATCATTGTCATTTTTTGTTATCTTTGCAAATTTACTGCGTATAAGTTGAAACAGTGTTATTTTGATTTTCATTTCTCTTATTGGTAATTTAGCATATTCTTTCATATATGGGTGTTAATAGTTGTTCATATGCTTTAACCATTTATGTATTGAGTGAGGATTTTTTGTCTGTTGCTTAATTGAACTGAAAATTTAAATATAAAAAGCACATTGCTGGGGTAACTAGATGGCGCACTGGATAGAGCTCCAGCCCTGAAGTCAGGAGGACCTGAGCTCAAATCTAGTCTCAAGACACTTAAAACTTCCTAGCTGTGTGACCCTGGGCAAGTCACTTAACCCCAACTGCCTCAGCAAAAAAAAAAAAAAAAAAAAAAGCACATTGACAAATGGATTGGAGTGGGGAAGAGAATTATTTAGGTGAAAAGTAATAAGATGGAAATGAGAAATGTTGTAGAGGCAGAAAGAGGAAGATTTGGCAACTTATATGAATATAGGGTATAAGGAAGAGAGAAGAATAAAGTATAAACTTGGGCTTGTTAACCTGAGAAACTGGAAGGACAGTGATTCCTCATGCTTTCTTCCTCTTTTTCAGATTTTGCAGCTCTTTGCTCTTTCAATACAGCTTTGAAGTCTTTCCTCATATTGACTAATCCCCCTGCCTCAACACAGCTGTTTTACTTTCCTGTTAAAATATTAGTCTCATGCACTGAGCCATTCTGCATTCTTATAAAACTTGCTATTCTTTTTAATCCTGAAACTTTTACCCTGTTTTTTTATATGCCTTTCCTTGGTTTCTCAGAACTTACAGCCTTCTTTATTAATCACCCAGATGACAAGACCTGAAGGGACTGCTAAAGAGAGGGAAAGACAGAATCAAATTAAAATCAGAGACTTTCTGAATATTCTACTATGTGTAAAGCCCTGTACCTGAATCCATGGCATCAAGGATGTAGGTTATAATTTAGTTGGGGAGGCAAAACATAAGTGAAGAGCTAAAATAATATAAGAATAAATGATAGTTCAAATGAATACCAGAAGAGCTGTCACAAAGTGGTACATGATTAGTCCCAACTATATAGGATTAACGGTATATGCTTTAAAGGAGGAACAAATCACTTCTACTGGGGATCATTTCTACTCAGGCTTTGTGGAGGTGAAACTTGAACTGGGCCTCATATAATAGGATTTGATGCAAGGGAGAGGGCCTTATTTATGGTGAAAACTACTTGGGCAAAAGATGAAAAGAGAAAACACAAGGTTATATTCAGGGAACAGTGGAAAATAAACTGGAATGATGTTTCTAGTGTTTAGGGATGCTCTGACTTTATTAGTTGTCCATCGAGAACTATTTTGCATAAGGATCATTTAAGCAATACTGCGGTAGCTTTGTTGGCAGATTTAATGGCCAAACCTTCATCTAAATATTTTTGGGATGAGTAAAATTAGGATGATAACTTTTCTCAGCAGATAATGCTAAGTTTTTATAAAATGTTCCTCTTTTCTTTGTATTCCTATTTATTATATATAACCATTATCTCCATCTTTCATAGTTTATAACTTTGCTAATGTTTGACTATTACTCTTATATTCTCCCTGATAGTCACTGTGGTGTGGTAAATGGATAGCTAACATTGGAGTTAAGAATTCCTGGGTTTAAATCCTGCCTCTTAACACATACTGGCTACATGACCCCTAGCAAATCATTTAATCTCTCAATGTCATAGGCAACTCTAGACTATAAATTATAGAACACATGCTTATCAGGGAGATTTTTTCACTGGAAGTCTCCTATAATAGTGAAATCACAGATCTCTAATACCCTCCCCACACACAAAAATTAATTTTTCCTGGTATATCCAGTATCTGAACATGTATTTGTGTACATATATTTAGAAAGATTTCCTTTTAAAAATTATTTTACTTTTTTTTCTTACAATTAATAAGCATTTATTTTCTCTCCTTCCTTCCTCATCCCCCATTTGGGGGGGAGGGGAGGAGGAAAAGAAGAAAAACAAAAAACTTGTTAAAAAAATTTGCAATATAGTCAAACAAAACGAATTCCTAAATTGACCACAACCAAATATGTATGTCTCATATGACATTTTGAGTCCATTTCCTCTCTGTCAGGAAGTGGGTAGCATTCCTTATCATTGGCCTGATCCTGCTCATTTCACTCTGATAAAGTTCATAAGAATAAATTTTCCCAAAGTCATCCCCAGGATAATACATCATGACCAAGTAGGATTTATACCAGGAATGCAGGGCTGGTTCAATATTAGGAAAACTATTAGCATAATCAATTATATTAATAACCAAATTAATAAAAACCATATGATTATCTCCATAGATGCAGAAAAAGCCTTTGATAAAATCCAACACCCATTCCTATTAAAAACACTGGAGAGTATAGGAATAAATGGGCTTTTCCTTAAAATGATTAGTAGTAT